>OY744549.1:46820510-46843010 GCA_963556195.1 Sepiola atlantica
CCTGAAAAAATACGAATGGGGTGGCTGCATAGTTTACCGTTTGTGCCTGTGAAACTCGTATGCTTTTTTGTTGTCGTTTTTAGGAATAAAGTTATGTATCGGATTAATTGTTCGATATAGAGCTGAAAGAGATGATTCTAATATTTTTTTATCGACTTAACGTGTTTGTTTATTTTTTTGTTTATTGAATCGGTGTTTCGTATTTTCTGTTCTTTTTGTAATGTTATTGTTATATCTGGTCTGAAAAAATACGAAAGGAGCGGCTATATAGTTTGCCATTTATATATATTTATTGTATGTATTAAGGCAGCATTTTTTTATTTATGCAAGCATTGTAAAAAGTAACAAAATATGTCTGTTTAATTATCCCTTTTTTATTTTTTTCAATCCTTTTGATGTTTTCTTTTTGTATTAAGATAAAAAAATTAATAAATGTTCCATAAGTTAATTTTTTTACCCTTCCCCATGAATAGTCATATTTTCAGTTAAAAAGTGAAAAAACAAAAAAAAATTTACCCCCCCCAAAAAAAAATTTTTTCACCCTTCCACATGAATAGTAATATTTTCAGTTAAAAAAAAAATTTACCCCACCCCAAAAAAATTTTTTTTTCACCCTTCCCCATGAATAGTAATATTTTCAGTTTAAAAGAGAAAAAAAATTTACCCCCCCCCAATTTTTTTTTACCCTTCCCCATGAGTAGTATTTTTTTCAGTTAAAAAAAAAAAATTTACCCCAACATCCCCCTAAAAAAATTTTTTTAACCCTTCCCCATTCATAGTTTTAAAAAATTAAGAAGATTAGGAGGCGCCTCGGTCATATCAAAGTACTCATGTTTAAATATGCTATTGAAGGCGCCTACGTCATATGAAAGAACCAGTTTTGTTATTCTTCCAAAATGGTTACCCATTTAGTAATGGCCGAGATATTTGTTGCTTAACTTCAATTTACAGTAAAATACATTGTCTTATCAACGTAATGAATATAGAGAATGATAATGTAAAAAAATCTTCTCACGATGACGTCACTTCCGGAAAGAACCGGAAGGATGCGTCAGCAGTTTAGTTTTCCAAAATGGTCACCCATTTACTAATAGCTGTGATATGGCTTGTTTACTCTTAATTTACAGTAGAAAACATTCTCTTAATAACGTAATGTAAATAATGAATGAAAACTGTGAAAAAAATGCTCTCACGATGACGTCACTTCCGGAAAGAACCGGAAGGATGAGTCAGCAATTTAGTTTTCCAACATGGTCACCGATTTACTAATGGCTGGGATATACCTTGTTTAATTTTAATTTACAGTAAAACACATTGTATTAACAATGTAATGAAAATGAAGAATTATTAATGAAAAGAAATCCTCTCAAAATGACGTCACTTTCGAAAGGATGACTTTGCAATTTTAACAGTAAGCGCCATTGAAAGTATGGTTCAGACAACATGCTGGTTCATAAAGAAAATGGCTTTAATTAGTTGTATGAATAATTTTTATTAATATCACCTTATCGGAAAATATTGTAAATACATATGTAAACTTGATCATAGCAGTTATAAGTGTATATTTGTAAATATGAATTTAATTGAAGATTTAAAGGAATGTATTATTTAAATGACGAAACCCGTCTAGTGTCTGAACGACTTTTAATACGGTATATAAGGAAGTTCACGCTAGGAAGTAAGTGTAGTGTCTGTTCCGATGGATACTGCACCCCTATAGACGGGTGTCGTCTTGTCCTTTTGTGAAACAGTGGTTTCAGCGACGGAGTCTGCACCCCGGGGTGCACTGGAATGCATCGGGGAGATCAGGCCCCACGTAGAGACAAGTGGAGATCTGGGAGCTAGTACATATTTTCGACCGTCCGGGCCCTGATCGCTGGGGGCGCCGTGAATTCTGAGATTGGCTCTTGGGGTGTCATTGGCAATTAGGGAACAACAATGGGATACATTGAGCACACGCTGCCAAAAGTTTTCGCAAAATCTTATCAGAGGTGTCAACACTTCAGGACAGAGGGAGAGGGAATAATTGGTCTCTAGGGAGATAAAGACTAAGAGATAAATTCCAAATTGTCCGTTGAGAAGCGTACCACCCCACTCCGGGAAAGGGGGTGGGACACAGAAGAAGGGATGGGGAGAGAAAGAGAGTGAGTCAGCATCGCGCGTACCACACGACGAGAAGAGAGAGAGAGAGAGAGAGAGAGAGAGAGAGAGAGAGTATGAGTTGTACACTTTTCGTCTTTGTTGTTGAGGCGAGAGGGCAGCACAAGGCAGTCAGATCTAA
This sequence comes from Sepiola atlantica, assembly GCA_963556195.1. Lineage (NCBI taxonomy): Eukaryota > Metazoa > Mollusca > Cephalopoda > Sepiida > Sepiolidae > Sepiola > Sepiola atlantica. The sequence continues at coordinate 46,822,792 of OY744549.1, forward strand.
GAATTGGTCGAGAACGGACGTCTCCGTCGGGCTAGGGGATCACCAGACGAGATGCTGCGCGAACAGCTTCTTGTCTGGGAGGTGTTAACAATAGTGTCCCCCCCCCCACCGTTTTCAATAGACAAGTCACAACTTAATTAAGGATTAACACTCGTAAAGGGAGTTTCACACACACACACACACAGAGAGAAGGAAGATAAGATAGTTAGAAAAAAGCCATTATCGAAGAATAGACTTTGGGTTAAAAACCCACCGTTCATTTTTATTAAATAATTATTGTTGTGAAAAGACCTAGCCGTTTGTTGAGTTATTCTGTCATCGAATTGTCCTGCTAAGTAATCTTGCCTTCACAGAATCACGAAGTCGTCATTCATCTGACCCGGGGGAGATTCGAGCCATCTTTCTTTTTACAGCCACTACAGACGAAATCACGAGCCAAAGAAAAGGTGTTCACAGTCAGGAAGGATTCCTGCCCCGATCGGGTTCCATTACATTTGATGTTATAAATGGTGCCGCGACCTAGGATCATGGTACTGCGAGGAGTGCCTGGCAACCTCGGGAGAAGAAAAGAACAAAGCCAACCACGGCCACAAAGAAAACAATTTTTTTTTCCGGCAAAACACCTTGGAAAAAGAAAAAATAGACAGACAAATTTAAAAAAAAAACCCACGGGCACAACGGACGATTTTTTTTTTACCGGCAGAGAGAAAAGTTTGACGGACATCGACACCCGTGTTTGAAAAAAAAAAGAAAGATAGAAAAAGAAAAAGAAAAGAGAGAAACAGTTTAACGGGCATGTACACCCGTGGTTGAAAAAGAGAATAAAAAAAAGGAGGAAGGAAAAGAAAAGAGAGAAACCGTTTGACGGACATCGACACCCGTGTTTGAAAAAAGAAAGATAGAAAAAGAGAATAGGAAAAGAAAAGAGAGAAACAGTTTAACGGGCATGTACACCCGTGTTTGAAAAAAAAAGAGAAAGATAGAAAAAGAGATAGACTGAAAGAAAAAACGTTTTTTAGACTTTGAGATCGGTCTGGGACCGCGAACTTTTAGTCAATTGATTGAAAGGCCCAGACGGACTCGAAAAATAACAAGCAACCAACCCAGAGACGAGGGACCACAGGAGCAGCAGAGGAGAGGGGTAAGTGACTCGTTGATTTCTCTTGTTCGCTTGCTCGGTTTTGTCGGTGTGTCGATTGTTGTCCAAGCTTTGCACACAGTTTGGGTAGTTCTGTTGTTAGGGGTGGTAAGCTAGAACGCAAAGGGGAATGGGTTCGGAGGAGGACCTAGTAAATAGTATGACAGATATGGGGGGAGATGAGACCAGAAAACTAGAGAGACCGATTGGAGGAATACGCGTGCCTTCCTTCAGAGGCCATTCTGCCGATCTAAGAGAGTGGTTGGCGGTAATCGAAAAGAAAAGTTTTATTTACGGCTTAGAAAATCACGAGATGGTGCTGCTCGCTCTAGAGGGAGCGAGGGGCCCAGTGTCGAGATTCATTGAGGGGAGGTATGTAGGGAACCCGGGGATCACTTGGACGGAGCTCCGCGAGCAGCTAGTGAGGCAATACGCCAGCGAGCGAACCGCGATTGAGGCCGTACGCAAGTTGACCCGGCTAAGGTTAAACAACGGCGAGGGACTCGACGAGTTAGTCGAACGAATCCAGGGATTGGCGGTTCAGGCCTTCCCGGATGGGGCGATCCGAAATACGGGTCCCATCCAGGCAATCCTGGTGGATGCCCTCGTAGACGGGTTAGGTGCTAGAGAGACCCAGAGGGAGGTACTGAGGGGTCACCCGCTCACACTAGCGGAGGCCCAGAGATTAGCGAGAGACAGTATAAGACTAGGGGAACGTGTAGATAGAGGCAATGGCGAGGAAAGGCCTGGGAGAAGGAAAACGGTGGGGGGCAGGGCGAGTCCGGGGCCCCGAATGGAGAGAGGGGGCGGAGAGGATTGGGAGGCAGACTCCGATCCTAGAAGGAGGGCATGGGACCTTCAAAATGAGTACGATAGGCCCGCACCGGCCAGGCAGGTATCAGTCCGCTGGACCTGCAGGGGTGAGGGGCATAGAGCAGCAGATTGTCCCACAAATTATGGGCGCCCACGCGGCTCAGTTGGACCGAACTGTACTAGGTGTGGTCGGTTCGGACATGAGAGTCGGTGGTGCACAGCAGCATAGATCGGAGGTGAGGAATTAGGATTCCGAACCTTAGTGTGCCACCTGACGCTGGGGTAAAGAACCAGGGAAGCGCCCAGAGGCCACCCCACAGAGTATAAAAAGTAGGGTGGCCACCAGAATGATAAGTTTAGTGAAAGATAGCGAATTTAAATGGGAAGAAGACGGGCTTGGGTTTTGTTCGCCGGTTTATGAGAAACCGCAAGAAGCTATGAACCCCCCCGTAGAGAGAGATCGAATGAAACGCGACTGCTAGGTCGGTTGACCAGTCCAGCGAGTGGGAGGAGAGCGGCAAAATACCCCCCACCCAGCTCCAGAAGAGACTGAGAGAAAATCGGTTAGCCGAAAAGGTAGAGGAATTACCTATGAAGTTACGGTAGAATGGGAAGAAGACGGGCTTGGGTTTTGTTCGCCGGTTTATGAGAAACCGCAAGAAGCAATGAACCCCCCCGTAGAGAGAGATCGAATAAAACGCGACTGCTAGGTCGGTTGACGAGTCCAGCGAGTGGGAGGAGAGCGGCAAAATACCCCCCTGCCCAGCTCCAGAAGGGACGGAGAGAAAATCGGTTAGCCAAAAAGGTAGAGGAATTACCTATGAAGTTACGGTAGAGGGGAGCAGAACGCCCCACCACAGAATAGCAGGAAAGCCAAGCCAAAGATAGTCAAGGACCTGGGGGAGAGGCCGAGGTTGTGCTGTGTCGCATTCGTTGGCTCCACCGCGCGCAGGGAGGGCCCCCATGCGTGTGCGGCGCTGGTGGTTGTGGCGCGGACAGTTGTCTTGGATGCCCCCCCCCCCGAGATAAACGGACATATAAGGATAGAAAGAGATGCATAACTGGGACCGATGGAGGGTCGTCGTGGTTAGATCCAACTGATCGATCATAAGTAGTAATATACCTGCAGCTGGATGGGCTGTTGCCGAACGACCAGGCAGATATATAGTGAGTTGTAAAAGCAAAAGAAAGTTGAAGTAATCGACAGATGTTCGAACCACCGTGAATATGACAGATTGTGGTGCGCCTTACGAAAGGGCACAGAAGTAATGATAAGCGAAGAGAAGGATATGAGATCCTATCTAAGATAGATAGTGTTGATACAGACGAAGCAGAAGAAATCAGTGGCCCCCCGTTGCTGGGAGAGGCACTCGATGAGTAATTAGGGACAGTGTCGGGAAGCGATGAGAGAATGATTATGAAGAAATTGGAAGCTATAGGGAAGAACCAAAAGGGTTACTGTCGCATGCAGCCAGAGAAGGCGCATCGATATCGAATGTCACCGGGCCGAAGTGAGCCAAGAAGGTGTTAGTCTGAGAGAATTGTTTTTCCCAGAGAAGGGAACGAAGAGAATCCGGCCGAGGTGGCCGACGCAATGATAGTGACGGTATGCGAACCAGACAGGTCCGTACCAAGAGAATTTCAGTTGTTGATACTGACGAGTGAGTGCACAGGTGCACAGTTGGATATGCAATCGCTAAGACACTTGTCGCCGAATATAATCATCTCGGCAGATTAAAGCCGAATTACCAAATCGTTTGCGATTACCGGTCGACCCCATCGAACAGTTATGAAAGTATTATAATGTTAAAATGCGTTGCATAACCAGAAGGTAACAAGCTATTAGCTTTAGAGAGATTGAGGGTTCGATTAACCCCGTCAGGAAGGGAAAATTCACGTTAAAAGGTAGAACTAGACACGGGCACGATAGGGCTTGGTCGATGTTAGTGAGAATTGTGCACATAAATAATAGGGTTAGCTTTTGCAGAAAAGACAAAGGGCGCGAGAAAGACATAGGGAGAAATTGGACGGCGCGAGCACACCGACGGCCGAGTGCATGAGCGAGGGAGGGTTACCCTTGAGTACACTTCACCCAGATCGCGAGCGGGAGCAGGAATCGCTGCCCTGTCGGAAATCCAGGTGGATGACCAGTGAAGAAGTAGAGATTGATTCCGAGGAGAGGGTGATGGTGACGTAATTTGTAAGGGGCGTTGCGAGCTCCAATCTGTATTAACAAACTTTTAATTGCATGCATAATAATTCATTTTGTCACCTACCCACCTCCCAACACAGAAACCACAAAATGCATACGCACATACACACATACATACGTAGTCCTGATGTTTTAATAGACTGGAAAGAGAAAAAGAAGGACAGACCAAAAGAAAACAGAACAGAAAAAGAAAACTTTTTGTTCCATTGTTTAGCTACAGTTTTTTCTTAATTTTTGATTATTATTGTTTTGATTGTATTACCCGTTGTTCTCTCTGTGTGTGGGGAAGGGTAACGGTCTGGGAGATGTCAATTGCAACCAAGTGACACGAAATAAGGGTGGACGGATGTGAAACAGTGATTTCATCCGACGTATCTGCCCCCACGTAGAGAAAGGTGACGGTCTGGGAGGTGTCAATTTCGACCAATTGACACGAAATAAGGATTGGGCGGATGTGAAACAGTGGTTTCAGCGACGGAGTCTGCACCCCGGGGTGCACTGGAATGCATCGGGGAGATCAGGCCCCACGTAGAGACAAGTGGAGATCTGGGAGCTAGTACATATTTTCGACCGTCCGGGCCCTGATCGCTGGGGGCGCCGTGAATTCTGAGATTGGCTCTTGGGGTGTCATTGGCAATTAGGGAACAACAATGGGATACATTGAGCACACGCTGCCAAAAGTTTTCGCAAAATCTTATCAGAGGTGTCAACACTTCAGGACAGAGGGAGAGGGAATAATTGGTCTCTAGGGAGATAAAGACTAAGAGATAAATTCCAAATTGTCCGTTGAGAAGCGTACCACCCCACTCCGGGAAAGGGGGTGGGACACAGAAGAAGGGATGGGGAGAGAAAGAGAGTGAGTCAGCATCGCGCGTACCACACGACGAGAAGAGAGAGAGAGAGAGAGAGAGAGAGAGAGAGTGAGTATGAGTTGTACACTTTTCGTCTTTGTTGTTGAGGCGAGAGGGCAGCACAAGGCAGTCAGATCTAAGAATTGGTCGAGAACGGACGTCTCCGTCGGGCTAGGGGATCACCAGACGAGATGCTGCGCGAACAGCTTCTTGTCTGGGAGGTGTTAACAATAGTGTCCCCCCCCCCCACCGTTTTCAATAGACAAGTCACAACTTAATTAAGGATTAACACTCGTAAAGGGAGTTTCACACACACACACACACAGAGAGAAGGAAGATAAGATAGTTAGAAAAAAGCCATTATCGAAGAATAGACTTTGGGTTAAAAACCCACCGTTCATTTTTATTAAATAATTATTGTTGTGAAAAGACCTAGCCGTTTGTTGAGTTATTCTGTCATCGAATTGTCCTGCTAAGTAATCTTGCCTTCACAGAATCACGAAGTCGTCATTCATCTGACCCGGGGGAGATTCGAGCCATCTTTCTTTTTACAGCCACTACAGACGAAATCACGAGCCAAAGAAAAGGTGTTCACAGTCAGGAAGGATTCCTGCACCGGGACGGTTCTCATTTCCATTACATTACATTTGATGCCGTCACGGGTAGAAGAGTAAGAGTGTGGGGTCTATGTTATACTTTGATTCCACCTGTCTGTGGGTTTGTCCTGTGCAGTTCTAGGAGGTCCACCCTCCCAGGCTTCGCCTACCCTCTTTGGGGAAGAGTAAGTTTATTGCTTACTGCCTGAGGCGCACCTACCGGGGAATGCCGACGGGGCTACCCAGGCTATTTTTTATAGCCAGAGTGCTCACTTTCTCGGGCGCTGGCTTTTCAAACCCCACTTACTCGACCTGACCTTGGGTCACATCTTACTTGTGGGAGTAAGATAAAACTGGCCTTGTGCCTAACTCCTGCAGAGGAGTAAATAAATATATGAATTTAGGTAAGATTCTTGACACGTTTTCACTTCTAATCGCAGCCTCGTCTTGAAATTTCGTTCTTCTCTATCCTAATAATGTTATTTAATGTTATCTAATGTAAATTAATTGATTTATAATAGTTTCCTAATTCTAAAGGTATACAAATATGAACGCTAGTCATACTGGAGTTTCGGCTTCAAACAGACAGACAGATACATAAACTCCATTATTAATAGAGATATATATACTTGCAGGACTACCCGGCGTTGCCCGGGGCGATAAAAAAACAAAGTAGTAGAAATTAAAGAGTGTGTGTAACATCTTTATATAAAAACTTCAATCTCTCTTCTTTCTTCAGCCATCTTTCTTTCCTTGGTCCTCATTATTTCCCTTCCTCCTTCAACCCTCTATTTCACTTTTTCCCATATGATTCTTATCTTGTTTAAATGTGTTAAAAACTTATAATAATGTAATTCACGTAAATTCTTTTTACTTAATATGTATTTTATGTAACTGTGGATTTTCTCAGAGAAATATGCTATGTTAACAAACAAACATTTTGGATGAAAGTGATCAATTATTCTCACATTGTATTTTTGATCACGTAATAAAATTATATTTTATTTTTTCAAGATTTTAAACTTGAATTTGAATGCAATTACTTAATCGCTGGCGGCCATGTTGTAATTTCCTATAATTTTCTTTCGTAAAATAGTAGCAATACTTTGATTAGCGTTTGTCGCTTATTTAAAAAACAATACCAAAGAACTAAAAATTTAAAGGCACGTCCCTGGCGCTAAGAAACGTTAAATAAAATTAAAAGTTATTTCAAATTATTAGGTAATTAAATTAAAATATGACTCAGGATGTTCAAATTACTATAAAATATAATGAAAAATAACTGAAAACAGCCCCCCCCCTGATGAAATACGCCCAATGGACCCCTAAGGGGTGGGTTTATAGATTCGGGAATACTCTCATCATCTTACTCTGTGAATTTTACATAAGAATACACTTTTCTATGTTATGTATATTCTCTAACCTTGTTTTAAAAAACTAAATTGTGTTTTTAAACATGAGTTATCGTTCTTCCTTAGCTATCTTCTAACAAATAAATTTCATTATAAACCATGAATTGTTTTATGAATTTGAGGTATTACGTTATTAAATTACAATATGACCCAGCAATTTCACATTACTATAAAATATAATGAAAAATAACTGAAAAGCAGCCCCCCCCCCTGATAAAATATGACCTAATGGACCCCTAAGGGGTGGGTTTATAGATTCAGGAATACTCTCATCATCTTACTCTGTGAATTTTACATGAGAATACACTTTTATATGTTATTTAAAATTCATTGGCCCGACCCCTAACATTTTCCCCGACGCCCGACGCCCCCCATCTCTCTAACCCCACCCTCCGAATTTGCTTTTTTACTCTCCTCCAACCCTGAGAAATATTGTAAGTTAACAAAAACAAAAACAAAAAAAATTTGGCCCGACCCTCTAAAAAGTTTGACCTGACCCCTAACAACTTCCCCGCCCCCCAATCTCTCCAGTCCCCCAACTTTATTTTACTCTCCCACAACCCTGAGAAATATTTTAAGTTCAAAAAAAAAGAAAAAAATTGGCGCGACCCCTAAAAAGTTCGGCCCGACCCCTAAAATTTTCCCCGACCCCCTCCCCCCATCTCTCTAACCCCACCCTCCGAATTTTTTTTACTCTCCTCCAACCCTGAGAAATATTTTAAGTTAACAAAAAAAAAATTTGGCCCGACCCCCTAAAATGTTTGGCCTGACCCCTAAAAACTTCCCACCCCTCAATCTCTCCAGCCCCGCCACAACTTTTTTTACTCTCCGCAAACATTGAGAAATATTTTATGTTAAATAAAAGAAAAAATTTGGCCCGACCCCTAAAAAGTTAGGCACGACCTCTAAAATATTCCCTGACCCCTCAATCTCTCCACACACCCCCCCCCCAACTCGTTCTTCACTCTCCCACAACCCTGAGAAATATTTTAAGTTAAAAAAAAAGAAAAAAATTTTGCCCGACCCCTAAAAACTTTGGGCCGACCACTAACATTTTCCCCGACACCTCAATCTATCCAGCCCCCCCCCCCCCGACATGTTTTCACTCTACCCCAACCCTGAGAAGTATTTTAGTTTTTAAAAAAAATTTGGCCCGACCTCTTAAAAGTTCGGCCCGACCCCTAAAATTTTCCCCGACCCCTCAATCTCTCAAGCCCCCCCCCCCAACTTTTTTTTCACTCTCCCACAACCCTGAGAAAATTTTTAAGTTCAATAAAAGAAAAAAAAATTCGGCCCGACCCCTAAACAATTTTGCCTGACACCTAAAATTTTCCCCGACACCCTAATCTCTCCAGCCACCCCCAAACTTTTTTTTCACTCTCCCACACCCTGAGAAATATTTTAAGTTCAAAAAAAGAAGAAAAATTTGACCAAACCCTTTAAAAATTTGGCCCGACCTCTAAAATTTTTGCCCGACCCCTCAAATATTTCCCCGACCCCCTAATCTCTCCAGCCCCCCACCCAACTTTTTCTCACTCTCCCACAACCCTGAGAAATATTTTAAGTTCAAAATAAAAACAAATATGGCTCGACCCCCTAAAGATTTGGCCTGACCCCTAAAATTTTCCTGACCCCCTAATCTCTCCAGCACCCCCAAATTTTTTCACTCTCCTACAACCCTGAGCAATGATTTAAGTTCAAAAAAAAAAAGAAAACAAAATTTGGCCCGACCCCTAAAAAATATGGCCTGACCCCTAAAATTTTCCCCGACCCCCAAATCACTCCAGCCCTCCTCCCCAAACTTTGTTTTCACTATCTCACAACCCTGAGAAATATTTTAAGTTCAAAAAAGAAAAAAAAAATGGGCTCGACCCCTAAAATTTTCCCCGACCCCCTAATCTCTCCAGCCTCCCCAAGTTTTTTTTCACTCTCCCACAACTCTAAGAAATATTTTCAGTTCAAAAAAAGAAAAAAAAATTTAGCCGACCCCTAAAACTTTTTGCCTGACCCCTAAAATTTTCCTCGACCCCCTAATCTCTCCTGCCACCCCCCTCCCCAACTTTTTTCACTCTACCACAACCCTGTGAAATATTTTAAGTTAAGAAAAAGAAAAAAAAAATTTGGCCTTATCCCTAAAAAATTTGGCCCGACCCCTAAAATTTTCCTCAAACCCCTAATCTCTCAAGCCACCCCAACCTTTTTTTCACTCTCACACAACCCTGAGAAATATTTAAAGTTCAAAAAAAAATTTCAAAAGTTTTGCCCGACCCCTAAAAATTTGGCCCGACCCCTCAAATTTTTCCCCGACCCACTAATCTCTCCAGCCCCCCCCCCCAACTTTTTTTTCACTCTCCCACAACCCTGAGAAATGATTTATGTTCAAAAAAAATTTGGCCGACCCCCTAAAAATTTGGCCCGAACCCTCAAATTTTCCCCGACCACCTAATCTCTCCAGCCCCCCCCCCCCCAACTTTTTTTTCACTCTCCCACAACCCTGAGAAATATTTTAAGTTAAAAAAAAAGAAAAAAATTTGGCCCGACCCCTAAAATTTTCCCGACCCCCTAATCTCTCCAGCCCCCCCCCCCCCCCCTAACTTTTTTTTCACTCTCCTACAACCCTGAGAAATGATTTAAGTTCAAAAAAAAAAAGAAAAAAAAATTTGTCCCGACCCCTAAAAAATATGGCCTGACCCCTAAAATTTTCCCCGACCCCCTAATCTCTCCAGCCCCCCCCCCCCCCCCCAACTTTGTTTTCACTCTCCAACAACCCTGAGAAATATTTTAAGTTCAAAAAAGAAAAAAAAAATGGGCTCGACCCCTAAAATTTTCCCCGACCCCCTAATCTCTCCAGCCTCCCCCCCCCTAACTTTTTTTTCACTCTCCCACAACCCTGAGAAATATTTTAAGTTCAAAAAAAGAAAAAAAAATTTGGCCAGACCCCTAAAAAATTTGGCCTGACCCTTAAAATTTTCCCCGACCCCCTAATCTCTCCAGCCCCCCCCCCCCCCAAGCTTTTTTTCACTCTCCCACAACCCGGATAAGTATTTTAAGTTCAAGGAAAAAAAAAATTTGGCCCGAAACACCAATATTTCTAGGGACCGTTATACTTAAGAAGCACCAACATTCGTTTGAAAATCAAGGAGTCCTCCTGAGCACTACTGAAATCAGTCTTACCGGTGGCCAGGTGCGGATGTGATTTAGCAACCCTTGTTTCACTACATACTCTTAACGTAGCCTTCCTATGATGTTATTGATTTATCCGGACAGAAGTTATGGGATGACCTGATACAACCGGACACAAGGGTTTATGGGATGTTTTCAGTGACTCAGCATTTTTATCGGATTAGTACATACATACATTATATTATTTCCAAATTGTGTATATATACAGGGTGTTTCAAAAGTCTTGGGAACATTACAAATGCGTATATCTCATGAACTATTCCAGGTAGAAAAATGAAACTGGTGCCATTTTAAAGCTTGCTTAATCAAGTTTTTGGTCATACTAATGATTTTCGTGTTATCTTTCCAGGTGCAGTAATGGCGTTCTCTAAACAAGACAAGGCATTTTGCGTCCTCCAATTTGCAAAGACTGAATCGTGGACATGTGTTCAGCGTGCATTTCGCAGGAAATTTAAAAAAGAAGCCCCTGAAAGGAAATCCATTGTCAGATGGCATGCTAAATTTGTGAAAGATGGGTGTTTGTGCCCAAGTAAGCGAACAGGTCGCCCTTCAACTTCAGAAGATGCAGTTGAGCAAGTTCGGACAGCCTTTCAGCGGAGCCCCCGTAAATCAGTGAGAAGAGCCAGCAGGGAACTTCAGCTTGCTCCAGCAACTGTCTGGCGTGTCTTAAGGAAACGACTGCAAATGGTACCTTACAAGCTCAAGTTGGTCCAAAAGTTGAAGGACACTGATAAGCCACTTCGCCGTGACTTTTGCATTGCAATGCAAGAGAAGTTGGAAGATAACGGCTTTGATGACCGGCTTGTTTTTAGCGATGAGGCGACCTTCCATCTGAATGGCAAAGTTAACAAGCATAACACTCGCATATGGGGTACTGAGAATCCTCATGAACTTCTTGAGCACGAGCGAGATTCATCAAAAGTGAACGTGTTTTGTGCAATTTCCAAGAAAAGTGTCTATGGACCGTTCTTCTTTGAAGAGGCAACTATCACTGGTGAATCCTATCTCAACATGCTGGAAGACTGGTTAATGGCTTAGTTGGAACAAGCAGAATCTGATGACTTCATTTTTCAACAAGATGGTGCACCACCACACTGGAGTCTTAGAGTAAGGCAGTTTCTTAACACAAGGCTGCCTGGTAGATGGATTGGGAGATCTGGGCGAGGTGATGACGTTCTCATGCCCTGGCCTCCTAGGTCTCCAGATCTTACCCCGTGTGACTTTTTCCTTTGGGGCTTTGTCAAGCAACAAGTCTATGTGCCGCCCCTTCCAAGAGATATTGACGAACTTAAGGCTCGAGTAACGGCAGTTGTGGGAACCATTGACGTCAAGATGCTGGAACGCGTTTGGCAGGAAATGGACTATCGACTAGATGTCTGCCGTGTGACGAATGGTGCTCATATTGAGCAACTTTGAAGATTCCCCACAAAACTTGAAACTTTAACCGTTTCAACGGTACCAATTTCATTATTCAACTCCTAATAGTTTTTGAGTTATTAAAAATCGTTATGTTCCCAAGACTTTTGAAACACCCTGTATATGTATGTATGTATGTATGTATGTATGTATGTATGTATGTATGTATGTATGTATGTATGTATGGTACGTCAATGAAAATTAATAAGACCTGCAAATGGAAGTAAATCGGTATTTTCAGTTGTTCAAAACAAGGAGTAGTTTAGTTAATAAAAACATTTATTTTTCATCTCTTTCTTTCCTTAAACCAGGTTTTTCAAAGATTAAAATCTTATCATCAGAGGAAAAATTATGATTGATAAGTTGACAGGGTAGGACTGTCAAAGTTCCAAATTTGAAAGGCAAAAGCATAAATACGCTTAACTGAAAACAGGAAGAATATTGTTTTCCTTGAAATGGCCGCTTTTATTTGATTCCTCTCCGTGGACAACAGACCTGAGTGAAATCGCCGTCGTTGGATTTTTATACAGATTCCTCTGGATTTACCAATATTTCTGAGCCCTACGTTTTTTGGATCTCGTTATTAGTGATTCCCATGCCCGTTTGAACTTTTTAGAAAAAAAATTTTTAAGAAGTTTTTTGAATTTTTTGAATTTTTAATTTTAAAAGAAAACTTTTTCAAATTTGGAACTTTGACAGTCCTACCCTGTCAACTTATCAATCATAATTTTTCCTCTGATGATAAGATTTTAATCTTTGAAAAACCTGGTTTAAGGAAAGAAAGAGATGAAAAATAAATGTTTTTATTAACTAAACTACTCCTTGTTTTGAACAACTGAAAATACCGATTTGCTTCCATTTGCAGGTCTTATTAATTTTCATTGACGTACCATATTTTTGCTCTATTCAGTATATTGAGCTTTCCTTATTTCACAATAGGTCCAACTTTCTAAAAGTTTACCTTTTAGTTATAATTTACATATGTATGTATATATATATTTGCATATATACAACTGAAAAATTGCAAAATCGAAAGCAAAACGAACTGTTTATTTATCCAATTCGACATCATTAATTATAACCTTTCCATATCGAAAGAACTTCCCGAAAGTGTTATTGAAAGAAGAAAATTCCAAAAGATAGCCGAGAAACGCGCACGTGAAGCCGGTGAGACGCCAAAAGAACGGTGTCGCATTGTTCCAGGCAAGACGTTGACAATTTAAATTCCACGACGCCAGAATTATCCTCAAAGGGAAAAAAATTGTATTACGTTAAGCATTTTAAAATGCTGTTATTCGTTTCATACGTAATGTTATTAATTGTAGGTTGCTGGGTTTTAAGAAAGATCGCTTCGATTGCTTTCGTCACCTGAAGATGAGTCGACGAACAATCGAAAACGTTCGTGATACATATAGAACATAAATTATTTTTTATAGTAATTTTTACACGACAAAGATCATTAGAAATATGTTTTTAAATAAAAAGGGTATAATTAAGCGTAAGAATTCTGTTATTGTTAACAATGTTTGCTTAAATGAAAAAATGCTGCCCAAATAAACACACTGTAGATGTAAGGGGCTATTGAGAATTAGAGTGAAAGTTTTGGGGGTTCATCCTAAATTGGGAGCTGTGCAATGAGATGTTTGTTGACATTAGTTTTAAATTTCTGCATGTTAGAACAGTCGGGAAACATGGAGCAAGGAAGGGAGTTCCAACGGCCGTCAGCTCTAGGAAAAAAGCGATTGGAATAGAAGGCTCTCCGGCATCTGGGGACCTTCATAAGGAATGGATGGGATTTGGCTGATTGTCGTGTTGGATAAGTGTATTTACGTCGAGGGGGCACCAGAGCAAGCAGCAAGTTCATCGGAGCACATTCCATTGAAGTACTTGTAAAACAAGCACACGGTTGAAACATTTCGCCGATGGGACAAGGGCTGAAGCTTGGTGGATAGTGTTTATTCAACACCTACCAACAATAGGAGTATATGCCACAAGGTCGGAAAGTGGGATTTGAAAAGCCAGCGCCTGAGAAGGTGAGCGCTCTGGCCATTAAAAATTGCCTAGGCAGCCCCGTCGGCATTCCCCGGTAGGGGCGCCTCAGACAGTAAGCAATAAACTTACTCCTCCCCAAAGAGGGAAGGCAAAGCCTGGGATGGTGGACCTTCTAGAACTGCACAGGACAGACCCATAGACCGGCGTAAATCAAGCCCCGAAGGCCTAGACAATACCGATCTATGGGGTGCAGTATCCATCGGAACAGATACTACACTTTGATCTTGGTGGATAGTAATGGACCTATTAGAATAGATACTCTTTTTTTTGGTCCTTGTCTAAGAGGTAGAGACTGGTGGATGGTGCATCAGCCCAGATGTGACAACAACCCTTCATTCATGGGCGGATCGTAGCTTTGTAGAGATATAGGATAATGTCAGGCGTGGGGAGTTTACTAGCTCAGTAGAGGGATCCCATTTTCTTTGCAGCGGCCTTTGCAATGTCTTCTATGTATTTGTTCAAATTCATGTTTACTGTGAATGTTAGGCCGAGGGGTTTGAATGTTGGACTCTCAGGTAGGCTATTATTTGCAATCGGCGGTTGAAGAGGTTTCTTGCAGTTGCTGAAAGGATGAAGCTTTGTTGTAGCAGCATTAACAGTTGCCATCCATTTATGACCCCATCCCCCACTATAGACTGGAGATCACTTTCTAAGGATTCAGCCATTGCCTCGGATATATGCACATCCGTTTTACCCACATGATGCCGTCTTGGTAATGTCCCGTGACCTAATGGTTACAGCGCTTGCTTACGGAGTCTAGGTTGATTCTGATGCAGGGGTTCGAACCGTGCGACCGTCCGAGATTATCATCCCCTGCACTGAGCTCGAAACGCTAGCCTATGTAGGTAAAAATAATTTAATATTATTTATTTATTTAAAAATATATATATATATATATATATATATATATATATATATATATATATATAACATAAATATATATATAATATATATATAATATATATATATAACATATATATATAATATATATATATATATATATAATATATATATATATATATATATATATATATATATATATTTGAAGCTCCTCGTTAAAAAAGTAGAGCACTGTAAAATGGTAGTAGTAACACAGCGTAGCGTCACTTGCTTTATGCATCGTTCCTTCGCTTATAGAAGTTTGAATGCCTGTACGCTTTCGCCGCCGTTAATGTGTTAAAATTATCATTGTTTATAAGCTGTTCAGAACTGGCCTAGCGGTTAGCGACGTTGGACTGTAGGTTGAAAAAATACTTGTAGTCCAGGGTTTCGAATCGTGTGACCGGTGGTGAATAGTCGTACTTCTATGCTGATGAGTCTTGATTGAAAAGAGACGAAACGTATACGTCCATAGATAAAAATATAAACAATAACAAATATATATATATATATATATATATATATATATATATATATATATATAGAGAGAGAGAGAGAGAGAGAGAGAGAGAGAGAGGGGGGGGTGAATAAGGAAACACAAAATATTAGTTAAATATCTACGTTTCACCTTTATTAAAGGAGATTGAAGAAAAAAAAATACAGCAACAAATACGAAAGTCTGGAAAATAAATGTGAGGGAGCGTTCAGCAGTTTGAACGCTGAGAAATGTGGAACGTTATATAAATATAAACCGTTGACTTTTGAGCGCTCACTTTTCAAACTTTCATCGGCTGCACATTTCTCAACGTTCTAACTGCTGAGCGCTTCCTCACATTTATTTTTCAGACTTTGCTAATATTTGTTATTGTTTATTATCTATGTCCGTATACGTTTCGTACTTTTATAATCGGGACTCATCAGCATAGAGATATGACTATTCACTACTGGTCATGCGATTCAAAACCCCTGATTTCGAGTATTTTACAACTCAAATCCCGACATCTAGAACCACTGAATAGCGAATAAACGGTGATAATTTTAACACTTTATCCGGCGGCTTGACGTCATAAGAGCGTTCAACTTAATGAAAGGAACGATACATCTATAGCAAGCGACGTCATGATGTGTTAATACTACACAATTTAATTATCGTTTAATAATAAACTATCGTGATATTATAAAGCTCAATATATTGAATAGATCAATCAATTCTAGAGATGAAAGATAAAAATAAAAAATTGTAAAGATACAATATTTATTACAACATCAAAAGTTCAGAGCAAGAAGCTTCATATCCTTAATCCATGGTAGATCACATTTGTTATTCCACCTTAAAGTCCTGGAAGCAATATATATCAAGTCATTTAAACCCTCCCTTTGTAAGCAAAAGGAGTGGCTTCTAGGACTCAATGTGATCCACTTGTGACCCTCCCCGTCCATTTTTTTTTTCCTAAACTTGTCACTGGTCTTCATTCTACTATTTCAAGTTTTTAGTCGTAATGCTTGAAATATTTCCATGTATTTACTCTGATGAGTGTGGACGAAAGCCGGCTTAGTATATTCGTCTATTGTTTTTTTCCTCTCGTTTTTTTTATCTATCTATCTATCTCTCTCTCTCTCTCTATATATATATATATATATATATATATATATATATATATATATATATATATATTCTCTGTGATCACGTGGCAATCTCTCGTCGCCTTAAGGACTAAGTGTACGCTTACAGATTCAAAGTGTCTTCTTATTTCCCTGCGCTTACGTAGATAAAATATTTTAAATAATATATAATTCAATATTAAATTGAAAGTAAAGCACTATCAGAGTGATTCAAAATAGACATTCACCTGAAGCCCCAGTGCAATACTCCGACTCTGTCGTTGAGTTCTACCGCATGGCTTGATATTTATACTCGCCGCTTTCAGTCTAAATATCACATAATATCTCCGTTATCACCTGACAAGCTCTCGTGGCCCCCAAGGACTAAGTGAACGATTACATATTTAAGGTGTCTCTGTGAACCGAGTTCGAGCCCTGTGACCGGAGGAGATTGTTATTTCCCTGGTCTGATCAAAGGTGTAAGCTCGAAACGACGTCGTGCGTAAAAGATTTTTTTTTAATATATGATTTAATATTAAATATATATAAATATATATATATATGAGAGAGAGAGAGAGAGAGAGAGATCACTTGACTACTGAGTACGACATAGGATTTTAAGTTTCTACATTGTTACCATTTTCTTCCGTGTGAATCAGATGATTCTGGTGTTGGCATTATTTTCCCCGATGTTTTTCTAGTTAGAAATCTTTCTGGAAAGACATCGGGTACTTACGGGAAGGACCACGAGAAGGTTGTCAACATCCCTAAGTGAAAGTGGTACTGTGGAACCGACTGGATTCGAACTTGGAACGCCCAGGTATTCAGTCCGTGTCATATCCACTTAATCACCATCACCTGCCAGTAGCGCTCTAAACGGGAGCAATAAATGTAAGATTACACTATTACATTTGGTAAATGGTATATAGTAATCCAAAAGTGCTCAACATCCTAGATAGAGCACGTGTGCTTACACACAGCGTTGCCCAGGAGAAAGAACTTCTCTGCCATTTGTTAACTCGGTGTTACCCGGGAGCCATAACAGTAATAATATTTGGTAAATCGTATAAGTTAATCCACAGTGCTAAATATCAAAGACAGCACATTCACTCGGCGTTGCTCGGGATTCATCACCGTCACCTCCCATTGTTACAATGATTTTCTTGAACTATTTCTGCATATCTTTTTAAAAAGAATTTGTTGCAAAGTTTTAATAATTTGTAGTTCCCCTCCTTAGAAGAAGAAGAAGAAGAAGAAGAAGAAGAAGAAGAAGAAGAAGAAGAAGAAGAAGAAGAAGAAGAAGAAGAAGAAGAAGAAAGGCAATTCTTTGAAAATCCATGAATTAAAGGTCATGTTATTATATTCCTTGCTTGAATACTTGACGATTTAATACATTTGTAAATGACCCAATTTTATTTTTACATCATTTAAGAAACGAATCCAGTCTAAGTGGGTAATAAAAAATAGAAAAAGGAAAGAATTTTATTTTTATTTTATATATATATATATATATATATATATATATATATATATATATATATATATATATATATATATGTTTGTTTATACATGTAGTTGTGTATCTATTAATTTGTGCACGCGATTAAAACTTTGAAGTGTTAAATAGAGAAGAAAGGAATCCAGGCTAAGTGGGTAATAAAAAATAGGAAAAGGAAAGAAATAGAAGGCAGGTAATGAAAATGATAAAAAAGATAGAAACTAATTGAAAGAGTCAACAAGTAAAGAATGTAATCCGATACTATTTTATAAAAAATAGCTCATCCCCAAAAAAAGATTTATTTAAAGGGAAAATTTCCAAATTCATCTCACCTCTCTGTCTTCTTTGGTCTGAAGGGGTTGACTCTCTGTGAAGAGTACAACCGAAACATGTATGCACATATGTAACCAATAATGTGTGTATAAATAAAAATGTATACTTAAGAACAGCTCTACTTGTTATTGAGCACTTTTTATAAACACTAGAGTTTCAACGGATTTACATCTACAGAAACTAATACAACACGTACTCTATATATATATATATATATATATATATATATATATATATATATATATATATATATATATATATATGTCTAAATACCCTTTTTATTCAAACCGGCGTCACCTCGCCTACAGACAGAACGTGATTTTCTGACCAAAAAGTCCATTTCCATCGGACGATGAAAAAAAAGAAGAAAAGAAAAACACTCTTTGAAAATGAGAATAAAAATCTCGAAAGCTAAGATTAAAATAAATTTTATTTATTTTACACCACAATTGTTATGGTTTTTTCAAAAAAAAATATTACGAAACAATGGTTTAAAAAATATGTCTAAATACCCTTTCTTATATATATATATATATATATATATATATATATATATATATATATATATATATATATATACATAATGCATTTTTATGTAATTGTTTTTACTGGTGATTGTAGCGTTTTTTTCTTTGCTACTATTGTTTTTTGTTCACTTCCTAAGTGATAAACATTAATGCAGAATAGTGCATTATTAGTCGCCCTTTACTTTATAGGTGATATTTTTCGTTAATATATATATTTTTATTAATTTTATACGTACATAAAAGTAATCCATGGACACGTGTTTCCGGCTCACAGCAGTCATCAGTATGGCTAACTTAGACAAGGATCGAACTTTCTATATTGATGTCTATAGTTTAGCATTTTACTACTGGACACACCTTGCCTAGAAATATGTACGATTTTTATCACCTAAATATTTCATATATTTTTATGTAATTGTTTTTTTAATCGATCTTGGATAGAAACCGGCTGGTAGAAATGTAAGATAATGAAGAGTGGCAAAAATGAATCGTGGGCGAGTCCATTGTGGGTGAGACGTCAAGAAAGAAATAAAGGCGACTTGATAACTGTTAAAAAGGAGAAGGTTCCGCAGTGCAAAAGGGACTTAAACAACGACGGTTTCAAAAACGCGAAGAGCCGAAACTCTTGGTGATCGAAGCATCGATGTACCGGAAGAATGCGAGTTTACCGATATTTATGCCACCGATGAAGCTTTATTGGCTATGGTACCCAAGCCCGTATTGCTGTTAGACTTTTGTATCCGCTGACTAAAAATGCGGCTGATAAGCAAGTTGGTACGATGAAGGAATCCCCTGACTTGTAGTTCACCAAAGTGCTTGTAGAACAATTGCTTCAGTTCACGCTCGGATAAACAATGCAGAGCAAATTGCTTTCCAATCGGATGTATATACGAACGAGTTTCTAGCGTAAACCAAGTCTGTGACCTCAGCAAGAAAAAGACTTTCATGAGACAAAAGTATGTAAAAAGATTGTTTAATATGTGTGCGTAGCCGGCGTAAACCATCCGGTAATGACAAATAAAGAAAACCAAAGTTTTTTCATATACGTTCTGTTCTTTGTCATTCTTGTTGGATCTTAGCAGGTACCCCGAAAGAACGAGTAATGCAACAATAACAATTGAGATGTTTTTTTGTGTGACATGTAAATAAAAGCGCTTAAAAGTTATCCTTGTGGCACTTAAAAACGGAAATACAACAGAAACAGATCGACTCTTCAGCACCGTTCAGTAGGCTAAGAGTGGGAACAGCACAAATCGCCGGTTCAAGACAGGCAGTGCTCACTTTTTTGTGCACCATCATAACAGATATTCTGTGTTCGTAAAAACCTGTCTGTGGTTATTGTTTGTTTTAGGGGTTTGTTGATGTTTTATTTATTTATTTTATTTAAAAGGTACTTTTATTAGTGTTTATTGTTTGTTAAGGCGTGTTTGCTTTAAAAAAAGATTTTTATACGTGTTGCTTCTTTTTCTCTCATAATTAAATTGGGGGTCGCTGGAAGCGGTCTAAAGTCATTAGTTTCGCTGTTGCGAGCAGGTACTTATGAAGGAGGCCACGAAAAGGCTGACTTTATCTCCTCCTGAAGTCACGACGCCCATTCTCGGAGCATGCCCACCAGCTCCTGCTTTCAACACCCGGTGACGTCACAAAACGAAACTGACTGAAACGTTGCTGGACGGAGGAATGGCAGGCAGCAGATAAATCAAGGTT
>OY744549.1:46848010-46858010 GCA_963556195.1 Sepiola atlantica
CACAAGCACCAAATGTTTCTGTAGAACGAACTGCTTCTGAACTTTGCACACGAAGTAAAATCTGTCAGTGAATTATAAAAAATAATTTATATAGAAAATTAAAGTATTTATAAAAATATTTCGGTGCTTTTGATGTTTAGCCCCGACATGTTAGGCCTCTCTTTAAAAAGAAAAATAGCTACGTTTGGGGTTCAATGGTTATATAGAGTCCGGAACATAATGCGATACAAATTGAGTATCGGCGCTAAATATTTGTTCCTATTGGTTTTGTTAAATATTAGTAAAGCTGAAATCTAATTAGTTGGTTCTTGTTGCTTAAAAGTACGAAAAAAATAGTTTTCTTTGTCTTTTCCTGAGAGAGAGTTAATTAAGGGGCAGTAACTGTGAATTTTAATTTTGAGCCAGATTTTGTCTTTAATATCTAACAACTTTGATTTTGTATTGAATTGCGATCATGGTGAGTCTGAACTTGTTCCAGTTTGAAGACGTACTTTATTTTACTTCCGAAAAAGCTAAACAGATCGATTTTTTGCAAGACCATGGGTTTATTTCTGGCGAAGAAACCTGCAGTTGTGGGCATAACATGCGACTTGTGCCATCAACAGTGAAAACTGATGGATTTCTTTGGCGTTGCACGAGTTGTTGCTGTGCAAGTATAACGTCGATTAGACGTAACTCGCTGAATTTCGTTCAGTGATTTCATTCACTACAAAATTCAAATTTAAACCAAATAAATTCTTAAATTTTTCATTACTGTATTCTTTTACGTTCATTTATTAATAATTAATTTCCAGTTAATTGCTTTCGATGTAATAAAAACAGTCGAATAGAGTTACTGCCCCTTAATTAACTCTTTCTCAGGAAAAGACAAACAAAAAAATTTGTTCGTACTTTTAAGCAACAAGAACCAATTAGTTTTACGCATGTAAGCTTAAGAAAGAACCCGTTTGAAATGTGTAAATAATCGCCAGAGAAAAAAAGAGCGTCTTCATAATAATAGAAGTAATAGTTTGAAGACGCCATTTTGTTTCTCTGGCGATTATTTACACATTTCTTCTTGAGCTGATATGCGTAAAACTAATTAAATTTTAACTCGAAATGGTTCCTCATTTACTAATATTTAACTATATTTAACAAAAAGGTGCTTCTGCTGTTTAGCCCCGACATGTTAGGCCTCTCTTTAAAAAAAAAAATTGCTAAAGAAATGTATAAACGTTGTTATGTATTTACGTGGTAGCTTAAAAGAAGACTGTATACCAAAAATTACGTAAATTCATCCAATATTTATGAAATTAAAAAATTTTTTAAAAGATTTTATCTTTCGGTGGCCATTCTTGTTAAACCAGTAAGCAAAATCTTAATTATCTCCCTTGTCTATTTCATAAGTAAAAATGTGTAACAAAAAGTAAGATCTTTTTTTTCTTTTTCTTATAATTTAATAAATACTGGATGAATTTGCATAATTTTTTCTGTACAATCTTATTTTCAGCTAACACGTAATATAAGTGCATGACAAAGTTTATACATTTGTTGAAATATTTTAATGTCGTGGCTAAACAGCAGAAGCACCAGTATTTGTTTCACGAACTTTTTCAGTGCGCGTCGCTAACCACTTAGCCACTGTCATACCCTAAAATATAAGTATTCCAGACGTAGATATCAGCTTATTGGTTAGAATCGACGACTGTTAACTAGACAGTTGTGGGCTTGATCCCGACTTGAAGCAGTTTTCTTTTTAGCCACATTGAAGAGTTGCGATACAGCGAAAGAGTCTTCTGTGGATGACTACATAAGCCTCTTTTCTTGGGTTGAGCACTGTTGTAAGTGATTTTGCCAATCACCTATTAGCGGTCATGTGAAGCTCTTTGTAAAACACTAATAGTGAACTCTCCGGTAGTTGAGACTGTTTCTATAAGCATTTAAGTAATGAGGAAAGATTCGACAAATTTCAATTTCTTCTTAAGACCCTTCAAACTTAAGCCTGAAATTTGAGACATTTTCTAGAATCAAAATCATGTAATGGATTTTGATCAAAATTGAAATAAGGATTCTAGCCATAAGGTTTAGTAGCATTATATCTTGATTTTAATTCTTTAAGGATTCTGGACTAGCAACGTATCTTCTGTGAGAAAAGGGGGCTGTAGTAAAGCGATCATCCCCTTCTAGATTTCGAAGTTGATTTTGGACTCTGTCCAAACAAGGAAGAGTGCTCTGGGCGACACCGGCCGAAATTTATTTGTTTTTTTGTTATTATTTTAGAAGAGCTCCAATAGTGTAATGGACCGACAACTCTCTTTTTTGCTTCACTTTTAAGTATAATAATTCTTTCGAAAATGCAATAAATGATTTTTTTTTAAATAAGAAGTAATGTAAATTCAATAAATTAATAGAAAATTTATCGAGAAAATAAAATTTGGGAAAATCAACAGTATATTAATAGAACATTTATTGAAGAAATTAAAATTTGTGAAAATCAACAGTATATTAATAGAACATTTATTGAAGAAATTAAAATTTGTGAAAATCAACAGTATATTAATAGAACATTTATTGAAGAAATAAAATTTTGTGAAAATCAACAGTATATTAATAGAACATTTATTGAAGAAATTAAAATTTGTGAAAATCAACAGTATATTTATAGAACATTTATTGAAGAAATTAAAATTTGTGAAAATCAACAGTATATTAATAGAACATTTATTGAAGAAATTAAAATTTGTGAAAATCAACAGTATATTAATAGAACATTTATTGAAGAAATTAAAATTTGTGAAAATCAACAGTATATTAATAAAACATTTATTGAAGAAATTAAAATCTGTGAAAAATCAACACTATATTAATAGAACATTTATTGAAGAAATAAAAAAAATTGAAAATCAACAGTATATTAATAAAACATTTATTGAAGAAATAAAAATTAGTGCAAATCAACAGTATATTAATAGAACATTTATTGAAGAAAAAAAATTGTGAAAATCAACAGTATATTAATAGAACATTTATTGAAGAAATTAAAATTTGTGAAAATCAACAGTATATTAATAGAACATTTATTGAAGAAAAAAAATTGTGAAAATCAACAGTATATTAATAGAACATTTATTGAAGAAATTAAAATTTGTGAAAATCAACAGTATATTAATAGAACATTTATTGAAGAAAAAAAATTGTGAAAATCAACAGTATATTAATAGAACATTTATTGAAGAAATTAAAATTTGTGAAAATCAACAGTATATTTATAGAACATTTATTGAAGAAATTAAAATTTGTGAAAATCAACAGTATATTAATAGAACATTTATTGAAGAAATTAAAATTTGTGAAAATCAACAGTATATTAATAGAACATTTATTGAAGAAATTAAAATTTGTGAAAATCAACAGTATATTAATAGAACATTTATTGAAGAAATTAAAATTTGTGAAAATCAACAGTATATTAATAAAACATTTATTGAAGAAATTAAAATTTGTGAAAATCAACAGTATATTAATAGAACATTTATTGAAGAAATTAAAATTTGTGAAAATCAACAGTATATTAATAAAACATTTATTGAAGAAATTAAAATCTGTGAAAAATCAACACTATATTAATAGAACATTTATTGAAGAAATAAAAAAAATTGAAAATCAACAGTATATTAATAAAACATTTATTGAAGAAATTAAAATTTGTGAAAATCAACAGTATATTAATAGAACATTTATTGAAGAAAAAAAATTGTGAAAATCAACAGTATATTAATAGAACATTTATTGAAGAAATTAAAATTTGTGAAAATCAACAGTATATTAATAGAACATTTATTGAAGAAAAACAATTGTGAAAATCAACAGTATATTAATAGAACATTTATTGAAGAAATTAAAATTTGTGAAAATCAACAGTATATTAATAAAACATTTATTGAAGAAATAAAAATTTGTGAAAACAAACAGTATATTAATAAAACATTTATTGAAGAAATTAAAATCTGTGAAAAATCAACACTATATTAATAGAACATTTATTGAAAAAATAAAAAAATTGAAAATCAACAGTATATTAATAAAACATTTAATGAAGAAATAAAAATTTGTGAAAATCAACAGTATATTAATAGAACATTTATTGAAGAAAAAAAATTGTGAAAATCAACAGTATATTAATAGAACATTTATTGAAGAAATTAAAATTTGTGAAAATCAACAGTATATTAATAAAACATTTATTGAAGAAATTAAAATTTGTGAAAATCAACAGTATATTAATAGAACATTTATTGAAGAAATTAAAATTTGTGAAAATCAACAGTATATTAATAAAACATTTATTGAAGAAATTAAAATTTGTGAAAATCAACAGTATATTAATAAAACATTTATTGAAGAAATTAAAATTTGTGAAAATCAACAGTATATTAATAGAACATTTATTGAAGAAATTAAAATTTGTGAAAATCAACAGTACATTAATAGAACATTTATTGAAGAAATTAAAATTTGTGAAAATCAACAGTATATTAATAGAACATTTATTGAAAAAATGAAAATTTGTGAAAATCAACAGTATATTAATAAAACATTTATTGAAGAAATTAAAATTTGTGAAAATCAACAGTATATTAATAGAACATTTATTGAAGAAATTAAAATTTGTGAAAATCAACAGTATATTAATAAAACATTTATTGAAGAAATTAAAATTTGTGAAAATCAACAGTATATTAATAAAACATTTATTGAAGAAATTAAAATTTGTGAAAATCAACAGTATATTAATAGAACATTTATTGAAGAAATTAAAATTTGTGAAAATCAACAGTACATTAATAGAACATTTATTGAAGAAATTAAAATTTGTGAAAATCAACAGTATATTAATAGAACATTTATTGAAAAAATGAAAATTTGTGAAAATCAACAGTATATTAATAAAACATTTATTGAAGAAATTAAAATTTGTGAAAATCAACAGTATATTAATAGAACATTTATTGAGAAATTAAAATTTGTGAAAATCAACAGTATATTAATAGAACATTTATTGAAGAAATTAAAATTTGTGAAAATCAACAGTATATTAATAAAACATTTATTGAAGAAATTAAAATTTGTGAAAATCAACAGTATATTAATAGAACATTTATGCAAGAAATTAAAATTTGTGAAAATCAACAGTATATTAATAAAACATTTATTGAAGAAATTAAAATCTGTGAAAAATCAACACTATATTAATAGAACATTTATTGAAGAAATAAAAAAATTGAAAATCAACAGTATATTAATAAAACATTTATTGAAGAAATTAAAATTTGTGAAAATCAACAGTATATTAATAGAACATTTATTGAAGAAAAAAAATTGTGAAAATCAACAGTATATTAATAGAACATTTATTGAAGAAATTAAAATTTGTGAAAATCAACAGTATATTAATAGAACATTTATTGAAGAAAAAAAATTGTGAAAATCAACAGTATATTAATAGAACATTTATTGAAGAAATTAAAATTTGTGAAAATCAACAGTATATTTATAGAACATTTATTGAAGAAATTAAAATTTGTGAAAATCAACAGTATATTAATAGAACATTTATTGAAGAAATTAAAATTTGTGAAAATCAACAGTATATTAATAGAACATTTATTGAAGAAATTAAAATTTGTGAAAATCAACAGTATATTAATAGAACATTTATTGAAGAAATAAAAAAATTGAAAATCAACAGTATATTAATAAAACATTTATTGAAGAAATTCAAATTTGTGAAAATCAACAGTATATTAATAGAACATTTATTGAAGAAATTAAAATTTGTGAAAATCAACAGTATATTAATAAAACATTTATTGAAGAAATTAAAATCTGTGAAAAATCAACACTATATTAATAGAACATTTATTGAAGAAATAAAAAAATTGAAAATCAACAGTATATTAATAAAACATTTATTGAAGAAATTAAAATTTGTGAAAATCAACAGTATATTAATAGAACATTTATTGAAGAAAAAAAATTGTGAAAATCAACAGTATATTAATAGAACATTTATTGAAGAAATTAAAATTTGTGAAAATCAACAGTATATTAATAGAACATTTATTGAAGAAAAAAAATTGTGAAAATCAACAGTATATTAATAGAACATTTATTGAAGAAATTAAAATTTGTGAAAATCAACAGTATATTAATAAAACATTTATTGAAGAAATAAAAATTTGTGAAAATCAACAGTATAATTATAAAACATTTATTGAAGAAATTAAAATCTGTGAAAAATCAACACTATATTAATAGAACATTTATTGAAAAAATAAAAAAATTGAAAATCAACAGTATATTAATAAAACATTTAATGAAGAAATAAAAATTTGTGAAAATCAACAGTATATTAATAGAACATTTATTGAAGAAATTAAAATTTGTGAAAATCAACAGTATATTAATAAAACATTTATTGAAGAAATTAAAATTTGTGAAAATCAACAGTATATTAATAGAACATTTATTGAAGAAATTAAAATTTGTGAAAATCAACAGTATATTAATAGAACATTTATTGAAGAAATTAAAATTTGTGAAAATCAACAGTATATTAATAGAACATTTATTGAAGAAATTAAAATTTGTGAAAATCAACAGTATATTAATAAAACATTTATTGAAGAAATTAAAATTTGTGAAAATCAACAGTATATTAATAGAACATTTATTGAAGAAATTAAAATTTGTGAAAATCAACAGTATATTAATAAAACATTTATTGAAGAAATTAAAATCTGTGAAAAATCAACACTATATTAATAGAACATTTATTGAAGAAATAAAAAAATTGAAAATCAACAGTATATTAATAAAACATTTATTGAAGAAATTAAAATTTGTGAAAATCAACAGTATATTAATAGAACATTTATTGAAGAAAAAAAATTGTGAAAATCAACAGTATATTAATAGAACATTTATTGAAGAAATTAAAATTTGTGAAAATCAACAGTATATTAATAGAACATTTATTGAAGAAAAAAAATTGTGAAAATCAACAGTATATTAATAGAACATTTATTGAAGAAATTAAAATTTGTGAAAATCAACAGTATATTAATAAAACATTTATTGAAGAAATAAAAATTTGTGAAAATCAACAGTATATTAATAAAACATTTATTGAAGAAATTAAAATCTGTGAAAAATCAACACTATATTAATAGAACATTTATTGAAAAAATAAAAAAATTGAAAATCAACAGTATATTAATAAAACATTTAATGAAGAAATAAAAATTTGTGAAAATCAACAGTATATTAATAGAACATTTATTGAAGAAAAAAAATTGTGAAAATCAACAGTATATTAATAGGACATTTATTGAAGAAATTAAAATTTGTGAAAATCAACAGTATATTAATAAAACATTTATTGAAGAAATAAAAATTTGTGAAAATCAACAGTATATTAATAAAACATTTATTGAAGAAATTAAAATCTGTGAAAAATCAACACTATATTAATAGAACATTTATTGAAAAAATAAAAAAATTGAAAATCAACAGTATATTAATAAAACATTTATTGAAGAAATAAAAATTTGTGAAAATCAACAGTATATTAATAGAACATTTATTGAAGAAAAAAAATTGTGAAAATCAACAGTATATTAATAGGACATTTATTGAAGAAATTAAAATTTGTGAAAATCAACAGTATATTAATAAAACATTTATTGAAGAAATAAAAATTTGTGAAAATCAACAGTATATTAATAGAACATTTATTGAAGAAATTAAAATTTGTGAAAATCAACAGTATATTAATAAAACATTTATTGAAGAAATTAAAATTTGTGAAAATCAACAGTATATTAATAGAACATTTATTGAAGAAATTAAAATTTGTGAAAATCAACAGTATATTAATAGAACATTTATTGAAGAAATTAAAATTTGTGAAAATCAACAGTATATTAATAGTACATTTATTGAAGAAATTAAAATTTGTGAAAATCAACAGTATATTAATAAAACATTTATTGAAGAAATTAAAATTTGTGAAAATCAACAGTATATTAATAGAACATTTATTGAAGAAATTAAAATTTGTGAAAATCAACAGTATATAAATAAAACATTTATTGAAGAAATTAAAATCTGTGAAAAATCAACACTATATTAATAGAACATTTATTGAAGAAATAAAAAAATTGAAAATCAACAGTATATTAATAAAACATTTATTGAAGAAATTAAAATTTGTGAAAATCAACAGTATATTAATAGAACATTTATTGAAGAAAAAAAATTGTGAAAATCAACAGTATATTAATAGAACATTTATTGAAGAAATTACAATTTGTGAAAATCAACAGTATATTAATAGAACATTTATTGAAGAAAAAAAATTGTGAAAATCAACAGTATATTAATAGAACATTTATTGAAGAAATTAAAATTTGTGAAAATCAACAGTATATTAATAAAACATTTATTGAAGAAATAAAAATTTGTAAAAATCAACAGTATATTAATAAAACATTTATTGAAGAAATTAAAATCTGTGAAAAATCAACACTATATTAATAGAACATTTATTGAAGAAATAAAAAAATTGAAAATGAACAGTATATTACTAAAACATTTATTGAAGAAATTAAAATCTGTGAAAAATCAACAGTATATTAATAGAACATTTATTGAAGAAATAAAAAAATTTAAAATCAACAGTATATTAATAAAACATTTATTGAAGAAATAAAAATTTGTGAAAATCAACAGTATATTAATAGAACATTTATTGAAGAAATTAAAATTTGTGAAAATCAACAGTATATTAATAGAACATTTATTGAAGAAATTAAAATTTGTGAAAATCAACAGTATATTAATAGAACATTTATTAAAGAAATTAAAATTTGTGAAAATCAACAGTATATTAATAAAACATTTATTGAAGAAATTAAAATCTGTGAAAAATCAACACTATATTAATAGAACATTTATTGAAGAAATAAAAAAATTGAAAATCAACAGTATATTAATAAAACATTTATTGAAGAAATTAAAATTTGTGAAAATCAACAGTATATTAATAGAACATTTATTGAAGAAAAAAAATTGTGAAAATCAACAGTATATTAATAGAACATTTATTGAAGAAATTAAAATTTGTGAAAATCAACAGTATATTAATAGAACATTTATTGAAGAAATAAAAATTGTGAAAATCAACAGTATATTAATAGAACATTTATTAAAGAAATTAAAATTTGTGAAAATCAACAGTATATTAATAAAACATTTATTGAAGAAATTAAAATTTGTGAAAATCAACAGTATATTAATAAAACATTTATTGAAGAAATAAAAATTTGTGAAAATCAACAGTATATTAATAAAACATTTATTGAAGAAATTAAAATCTGTGAAAAATCAACACTATATTAATAAAACATTTATTGAAGAAATAAAAATCTGTGAAAAATCAACACTATATTAATAGAACATTTATTGAAGAAATAAAAAAATTTTAAATCAACAGTATATTAATAAAACATTTATTGAAGAAATAAAAATTTGTGAAAATCAACAGTATATTAATAGAACATTTATTGAAGAAAAAAATTGTGAAAATCAACAGTATATTAATAGAACATTTATTGAAGAAATTAAAATTTGTGAAAATCAACAGTATATTAATAAAACATTTATTGAAGAAATTAAAATTTGTGAAAATCAACAGTATATTAATAAAACATTTATTGAAGAAATTAAAATCTGTGAAAAATCAACACTATATTAATAGAACATTTATTGAAGAAATAAAAAAATTGAAAATCAACAGTATATTAATAAAACATTTATTGAAGAAATTAAAATTTGTGAAAATCAACAGTATATTAATAGAAAATTTATTGAAGAAAAAAAATTGTGAAAATCAACAGTATATTAATAGAACATTTATTGAAGAAATTAAAATTTGTGAAAATCAACAGTATATTAATAG
>OY744549.1:46870510-46873010 GCA_963556195.1 Sepiola atlantica
TATATATATATATATATATATATATATATATATATATATATATATATATATGTAATTGTCTGTTGTTTCTATTTATTTAATTTTTATTTTTATTTATATATTTACTATTATTGTTATTTGGTTTGTTTTTTTTGGGGGGGGGTTTGTCGTATATAAAACGTAGATTTTACTTATAGTATATATGTTTGTCAACAGGCTGATTCCGGCATTAGATTTTAAATATGTTGTAGATAGCTAATTATTTGTTGTCGGTGCAGTATATTATAATTTAGGTATGTCTGGTTAAGTTTAATCCTTATTTATTGGTTTTAATTTACCTCTTAAGTGTCTTCTGTTTTAGGTATGGAAACTGACCGGTTTGCTGGTTAAAGGGAGACAAATCTGTTATTTTTGGTATTAATTTATAAAGGGAATTCTGTTAATTGGCTTTGTATGTTGAATTTATTTAACTAATGTAATGGTCAATTCTTAGTATAACGGATATGATTTGTGCAAATAGTGTTTACTATGGGGGGTATTATCTGGGATGGGTTCTGGGGGGAGTAGGTTATATGATGAAGGTAGAATTTAATTCGTGTCTTTGGTTCAAAACTGGATTATGTTTGGAAATGAGAATAGCTTCCATCAGTCTTAGGTCGCCTAGGTTCCTGGTCGAGGCTAGAATGGAAACGTTTATGTCTTGTTGTGTAGTATTGCATGAGGAAGTATGTTTGAAGAATGAAGATATATTTGTATTCATGTGTTCTTTTATACGTTGGTGTAATTGTCTTGTAGTATATCCAATATAGGAGTGGTTACAAATAGTGCATAATATATTGTATACACAGTTGGTGCGGTGGCATAGTCCAGTGGTAGGAATGGGACAATTGGCTAGGGAGCATGGTTCTTGGGTGCGTGTAGTGCGTTTTTTGGAAAGGTGTTGACGTAAGGTGGTGCCGGTGTGGGTGAGTTGAATGTCTAGTTTTTCTTTATGTATTGCACTGCGGATGGCATTAGTGATTCTGTCATTAAAGAAAGGTAGTTTTAGGAAGCATGTGTTGGAGAGTGTGTTGTGTCTGTGTGATCTGGTCTTGCTGAGGTGGATTATTGTGGAAGTGGGGTAGCCGTTGGTA
The DNA here is from genome assembly GCA_963556195.1 of Sepiola atlantica. Lineage (NCBI taxonomy): Eukaryota > Metazoa > Mollusca > Cephalopoda > Sepiida > Sepiolidae > Sepiola > Sepiola atlantica. The sequence goes on from OY744549.1 coordinate 46,871,623, forward strand.
ATTAGGGTTTGATGGAAGTCTTTGGTGTGTTTACTTTTATTGGCAGTAGATGAGCATTTATTTTGTATGCAGGTAATTTCATTACGGGCATAGTCTAGTTTGGCTTTAAGGGGCAGGGCAGATTTAAAATGAACAAATAGGTTCTTACAGGCAGGTTTTCTGTAGAAGTTGGTCTGTATAGAACCGTCTTCTGTGATTTTGAGGTTGAAATCGAGGAGAGATAGTGAGCCGGAGTCGCTAGGGTGTTCTATAGTAAATTTTATATGGGGAATATATGTATGTGCAATACATAAAGAAAAACTAGACATTCAACTCACTTTTTATAATGTCTTCGTATATGGTCAACCCACGAGTTTTATATAAGGTACCGTTTCTTTACACAATTAAGACATCAGGACCCGACGTTCGAGACACCTCAGCACTCCCGGCATTAATTTCCGAAAAACATTACACGTTCATCTTACTTCCAACCCTTTTCATCGAAGGAAACGCCAACTTCGGACTCTACATAATCGACCCACTACACGGCAAAAAGTGGAAGGCTAAAATGTAATTTGATATGAGGCTGGACCGTTGAATTATGAACCCATCCCAATCCATCGGAATATACTTCAGGTCTGAGGAAGTTGACTATCTGTTGGAGAGAACAACTGAAACAGATTATCTGTTGAAGAGGACAACTGAAACATGTATGCACATATGTAACTAATAATGTATGTATAAATAAAAATTTATACTAAAAACAGCTCTACTTGTTATTGAGCACTTTTTATAAACACTGGAGTTTCAATGGATTAACATCTATAGAAATAAATATAACATATATATATATATATATATATATATATATATATATATATATATATATATATATATATATATATATATATTGATTTTATTCCATTAGTTGCGACAAAACAAGTTTCGTTTCATTGGTGCAAATAGCTACCAACTCATCGGGCTAAGCGATGGAATTCAAATGGCAAAAGTTCACCTTAACGGGAGATTGAAAATTGAAAATACATTGGAGGGGGAGGGGGACAGAGTTGGGGCTTTGTCTATAACGGTGACATGGGACATGAGAGGGGAGGGGGAGGGCCCCAACAAGTCGTGTTTCAAATTATTACGTGGGAGGTTTTTCACGTGTCTGTGCTGTGATGATCTCAATCTCGGCCGGGGTGGGAGGAAGGGAGATGGATCGACGGCCAGAGTGAGTTAAATTTAAAATGAGAATAAAATTATGATTACAACCGTCAATCCTATTTTATTTTAATTCTAATAAGTAATTATCATGAGGATAAAAATGTTTGATAATTTTAATTTAGGGTATTAATTGCTACTTTTGCATTTTATTTATTTTATTTTAATGTTTTGTTTATTATTTGTAG
>OY744549.1:46878010-46935510 GCA_963556195.1 Sepiola atlantica
ATTTTCTTCATTTCTTTCATTGCTTTTCATTTTCTTCATTTCTTTTCATTTCCTTCGTTTCTTTTCATTTCTTTTCATTTCTTCATTTTCTTCATTTCTTTTCATTTTCTTGATTTCTTTTCATTTCTATTCATTTCTACATTTTCTTCATTTCTATTTATTTCTACATTTTCTTCATTTCATTTCTTCATTTTCTTCATTTCTTTTCATTTCTTTTCATTTCTTCATTTTCTTCATTTCATTTCTTCATTTTCTTCATTTCTTTTCATTTTCTTCATTTCTTTTCATTTCTTTTCATTTCTTCATTTTCTTCATTTCTTTTCATTTCTTTTCATTTCTTCTTCTTCTCTTCCTCAGCCCTTCTTTTTCTGCTCATCCTCCTCTTCCTCCTCCACCCCTCGTATTCTTCTTTATTCAATAAAGACATCACTCCTTACCCAATTCTATCCTATCCTCATTCATTTCATTTCTTCATTTCTCTTCATTGTCTTCATTTCTTTTCATTTTCTTCATTTCTTTTCATTTCTTTTCATTTTCTTATTTTTCTTCATTTCATTTCTTCATTTTCTTCATTTCTTTTCATTTTCTTCATTTCTTTTCATTTTTTCATTTCTTTATTTCATTTTCTTCATTTCTTTTCATTTTCTTCAATTTCTTTTTCATTTTCTTCATTTCTTCATTTCTTTTTCATTTCTTCATTTTCTTCATTTTCTTAATTTCTTTTCATTTTCTTCATTTCATTTCTTCATTTTCTTCATTTCTTTTCATTTCTTGATTTCTTTTCATTTCTACATTTTCTTCATTTCTTTTCATTTTCTTCATTTCTTTTCATTTCTTTTCATTTCTTTTCATTATTTCAGTTTCTTCATTTCATTTCTTCATTTTCTTCATTTCTTTTCATTTTCTTGATTTCTTTTCATTTCTACATTTTCTTCATTTCTTTTCATTTTCTTCATTTCTTTTCATTTCTTTTCATTTTCTTGATTTCTTTTCATTTCTATTTATTTCTTCATTTCTTTTCATTTCTTCTTCTACTTCTCTTTCTCATCCCTTCTTTTTTCTACTCCTCCTTCTCCACCACCCCTCGTATTCTTCTTTATTCAATAAAGACATCACCCCTTACCCAATTCTATCCTACCCTCCTCATAATATTCTTTCCTCATTGAATATCCTTCTCTTCGATCATTTCAATCATACTATCCTTTCAATTAGTCTTAATTTTTTCTTAAAAAAAAAAAAGCAATTCATCATTCTCGCTTATCCCGACATTTTCCCATTCAATATTCGTTTGCCGTCTGCCGACATCTGATCGCTACAAGATTTTTCCTTTGCAATGTTTTCCTTTTTTCCCCCCTCCAAAATCTCATCGGAATAATATTCGGAACTGCGAACAAAACACCTCCAAGAAAGATTTAAATCAAGTATAGAAATGTTGCCTTTTTTTAGGTTTGCTTTATTATTTTCAACCTATTTTCTTTTTCGCTGTTCGGTTCTAGCTGTTTTTGTTGTTGTTTTTTTTGTGGTTTTACTTCTAACAAATATGTAAATGTCTCTTCTTTGCCCGTCTAGAAAAAGGCGCACCGGCTTGTAACGAACGTTAGTCACGTTTCTGTTAGGTACAATCAGCGGGCATGCTGATAAGTACGCGTCCCATGCCCCGGATGCACCCTGCTAAAGTTCTGGCAACGCTGCTTGTGCCAGAAGCTAGAAATATTATTCAGAGTATTTATTTACCTCCTCTCCAGGAGGTTAGGCACAAGGCCAGTTTTATCTTACTCCCACAAGTAAGATGTGACCCAAGGTCGGGAAAGTGGGATTAGATAAGCCAGCGCTCGAGAGGTGAGCACTCTGGCCCTTAAAAATTGCCTGGGCAGCCCCGTCGGCATTCCCCGGTAGGGGCGCCTCAGGCAGTAAGCAATAAACTTACTCCTCCCGAAAGAGGGAAGACAAAAGCCTGGGAGGGTGGACCTCCTAGAACTGCACAGGACAGACCCATAGACCGGCGTAAATCAAGCCCCAAAGGCCAAGACAATACCAGCCTATGGGGTGCAGTATCCATCGGAACAGATACGACACTTTGATCTTAGCCAAAAGGCCAAGAAATATTATTCAGAGTAGAATAGTTATTTGTGCCGAAGCAAACTACGATGTTCAAATCAAGTGAAGGGACGAGGATGAACACACGTGTGTACCGCACGAATTCATTATTGAAACTGAGACAAAGAAAGTAAAAATCACTGCTGATTAAAAAATGGGGACGCACAGCTTACACACACACACATACGCACATACACTAGGCACCATCCTCGAGTGTCTTCGGTCTCTCTCTGTAAAAGGGTTTGTCAGGACAACTTGACATGGAGATACTTTACCCTACAAGTAAACCGTGGTCAAATATTAAAACTAACATATTATTTAAAGCCAAAACAAGATCCCCCACTTTTTGACTTGCCCCCCCCCCACTTTACGGTCATCAATAATGAAGTTATATATGCATGTGTTTAACCGGGCACCCCCCCCCACACACACACACACTTTTTAGGAGAGCCTCCCCACTTTTATAACTGTCCCGCCGGTCCTGTAGTAGCTGGTGTTTCTAAATACTAATCCGTTTTTTTTGTTCAAGGCCATGGGTCACTCGAGGATAAGGGGTCAATGTGATGGAAAGATTATCAGTCGAAATTGATCAATGCAATTAATTAAATGTGATTACTTTATAGCGGTTCGAGGTAAGCACTCGTTTCTATTGGATTTGAAGACTGGGGAGTTTGAATTACCTACTGGTGAGTTTGAATTACCTACTGGAGAGTTTGAATTACCTACTAGAGAGTTTGAATTATTTACTGGAGAGTTTGAGTTACCTACTGGGGAGTTTGAATTACATACTGGGGAGTTTGAATTACCAACTGAGGAGTTTGAATTACCTACTGGGGAGTTTTAATTACCAACTGAGGTGTTTGAATTATCGACTGGTGAGTTTGAATTACCTACTGGGGAGTTTGAATTACATACTGGGGAGTTTGAATTACCAACTGAGGAGTTTGAATTACCAACTGGTGAGTTTGAATTACATACTGGGGAGTTTGAATTACCAACTGAGGAGTTTGAATTACCAACTGGTGAGTTTGAATTACATACTGGGGAGTTTGAATTACCAACTGAGGAGTTTGAATTACCAACTGAGGAGTTTGAATTACCTACTGGGGAGTTTGAATTACCTACTGGTGAGTTTGAATTAACTACTGGGGAGTTTGAATTACCAACTGAGGAGTTCGAATTACCAACTGAGGAGTTTGAATTACATACTGGGGCGTTTTAATTACCAACTGAGGAGTTTGAATTACCTACTGGAGATGTTGAATTACCTACTGGACAGTTTGAATTACCTACTTGAGAGTTTGAATTACCTACTGGTGAGTTTGAATTACCTACTGAGGAGTTTGAATTACCAACTGAGGAGTTTGAATTACAAACTGAGGAGTTTGAATTACCTACTGGTGAGTTTGAATTACCTACTGGGGAGTTTGAATTACCAACTTAGGAGTTTCAATTACCTACTGGAGATGTTGAATTACCTACTGGACAGTTTGAATTACCTCCTTGAGAGTTTGAATTACCTACTGGAGAGTTTGAATTATCCACTGGGGAGTTTGAATTACCTACTAGACACCATCCTCGATTGTCTTCGGTCTCTCTATAAAAGTGTTTGTCAGGAGAACTTGACATGAATACTTCACCTAACAAGTAAACCCTGACCAAATATTGAAAATAACATATTATTCAAAGCCAAAACAAGATCCCTTCGATATTGCACCCCACACTGGCGTACACATTCTCCAAGTGGTTTTGCCTATAGTGAAACAGTACTAAGCCAGATACTCCACCAGACTAGATGAATTCTTGTCCTGGAATCCGGCAAAACCAAGAGACCACAAGAAAGATATACTGTAACATAAGTAAGTGGTCAACGATTGGGGAGAGGAAAATTGTTGTTCTTAACTTCTTTATTAACTAAGCGTTTGAGAGGGTAAAAAAGAATCTTGATTGAACACTCGGATATCTATATCGAATATATATATATATATATATATATATATATATATATATATATATATATATATATATATATATAACATATAGAGTAATATCATACGCAATCTCTGCTAATACTTTCAGACTAGTGCTGCTGCTCCTGGTTTCAACCCTAAACCTATTTAAACCCTAACCCTATTTCAACCCTAAACCTTTTTCAACCCTAAACCCTATTTAGACCCTAACCCTATTTAAACCCTAAACCCTATTTCAACCTGACCCTAACTCTATTTCAACCATAAACCTTTTTCAACCCTAACCTTATTTAAACCCTAAACCCTATTTCAACCCTGACCTTAACCTTATTTCAACCCTAACCCTATTTCAACCCTAAACCCTATTTCAACCCTAAACCCTAACCCTATTTCAATCCTAACCCTATTTAAACCCTAAACCCTATTTCAACATGACCCTAACTCTATTTCAACCCTAAACCTTTTTCAACCCTAACCTTATTTCAACCCTAAACCCTATTTCAACCCTAAACCCTATTTCAACCCTAAACCCTAACCCTATTTCAATCCTAACCCTATTTCAACCCTAACCCCTATTTCAACCCTGACCCTAACCTTAATTCAACCCTAGACCCTATTTAAACCCTGACCCTAACCGTATTTCAATCCTAAACCCTATTTCAACCCTAAACCCTATTTCAACCCTGACCCTAACCCTATTTCAACCCTTACCCTAACCCTAACCCTAACCCTATTTCAACCCTGACCCTATTTCAACCCTGACCCTAACCTTATTTCAACCCTAGCCCCTATTTCAACCCTAGACCCTATTTCAACCCTAAACCCTAACCCTATTTCAACCCTTAACCCTATTTCAACCCTTATCCTAACCCTATTTCAATCCTAACCCTATTTCAACTCTAAACCCTATTTCAACCCTGACCCTAACCCTATTTCAACCCTTACCCTAAACCCTAACCCTATTTCAATCCTAAACCCTATTTCAACCCTAAACCCTAACCCTATTTCAATCCTAACCCTATTTCAATCCTAACCCTATTTCAATCCTAAATTCTATTTCAACTCTAACCCTATTTAAACCCTAAACCCTATTTCAACCCTAAACCCTTACCCTATTTCAACCCTTACCCTAACCCTAACCCTAACCCTATTTAAACCCTATTTCAACCCTAATTCAACCCTAAAACCTATTTCAACCCTAACCCTATTTCAATCCTAAACCTTTTTCAACCCTAAACCTTTTTCAACCCTAACCTTATTTAAATCCTAAACCCTATTTAAACCCTAGACCCTATTTCAACCTTAAACCTTTTTCAACCCTAACCTTATTTCAACCCTAACCCCTATTTCAACCCTAGACCTTATTTAAACCCTAAACCCTAACCCTATTTCAATCCTAACCCTATTTCAACCCTAACCCCTATTTCAACCCTGACCCCTATTTCAACCCTAACCCCTATTTCAACCCTGACCCTAACTTTATTTAAACCCTAGACTCTATTTAAACTCTAGACCCTATTTCAACCCTGACCCTTACCCTATTTAAATCCTAACCCTATTTCAACCCTGAACCGTATTTCAACCCTGACCCTAACCCTATTTCAACCCTTACCCTAACCCTAACCCTAACCCTATTTCACCCCTAAACCCTATTTCAACCCTAGACCCTATTTCAACCCTAAACCCTAACCCTATTTCAACCCTTAACCTTATTTCAACCCTTATCCTAACCCTATTTCAATCCTAACCCTATTTCAACCCTAGACCCTATTTCAACCCTGACCCTAACCCTATTTCAACCCTTACCCAAACCCTAAACCCTATTTCAACCCTAAACCCTATTTCAACCCTAAACCCTAACCCTATTTCAATCCTAACCCTATTTCAATCCTAAACCCTATTTCAATCCTAAATCCTATTTCAACCCTAACCCTATTTAAACCCTAAACCCTATTTCAACCCTAACCCTATTTCAACCCTAACCCTATTTAAACTCTAAACCCTATATCAACCCTGACCCTAACCTTATTTCAACCCTAACCCTAACCCTAACCCTATTAAACCCCTATTTCAACCCTAAACCCTATTTCAATCCTAACCCTATTTCAACCCTAAACCATATTTCAACCCTTACACTATTTCAACCCTAAACCCTATTTCAACCCTGACCCTAACCCTAACCCTATTTCAACCCTAAACCCTATTTCAATCCTAACCCTATTTCAACCCTAAACCCTATTTCAACCCTTACACTATTTCAACCCTAAACCCTATTTCAACCCTTACCCTAACCCTAACCCTATTTCAACCCTAAACCCTATTTAAACCGTGACCCTAACCTTATTTCAACCTAGACCTTATTTCAACCCTAGACTTTATTTCAACCCTAACCCCTTACCCTATTTCAACCCTAAATTCTATTTCAACCCTTACCCTAACCCTATTTTAACCCTATTTCAACCCTAAACCCTATTTCAATCCTAAACCCTATTTCAACCCTAAACCCTATTTCAATCCTAACCCTATTTCAACCCTAAACCCTATTTCAACCCTGACCCTAACCCTATTTCAACCCTTACCCTAACCCTACCCTATTTCAACCCTAAACCCTATTTCAACCCTGACCCTAACCTTATTTCAACCCTAGACCCTATTTCAACCCTAGACCCTATTTACACCCTAAACACTAACCCTATTTCAACCCTAAACCCTATTTCAACCTTACCGTAACCCTATTTCACCCCTAAACCCTATTTCAACCCTAAACCCTATTTCAACCCTGACCCTTACCTTATTTCAACCCTAACCCTTTTTCAACCCTAGACTCTATTTCAACCCTAAACCCTATTTCAACCCTAAACACTATTTCAACCCTGACCCTTACCTTATTTCAACCCTAACCCTTTTTCAACCCCAGACCCTATTTCAACCCTAAACCCTAACCCTATTTCAATCCTAACCCTATTTCAACCCTAAACCTTATTTCAACCCTGACCCTTACCTTATTTCACCCCTAGACCCTATTTCAACCCTAGACCCTATTTCAACCCTAAACCCTATTTCAACCCTAAACCCTATTTCAACCCTGACCCTTACCTTATTTCAACCCTAACCCTTTTTCAACCCCAGACCCTATTTCAACCCTAAACCCTTACCCTATTTCAATCCTAACCCTATTTCAACCCTAAACCCTATTTCAACCCTGACCCTAACCTTATTTCACCCCTAGACCCTATTTCAACCCTAAACCCTATTTCAACCCTTACGCTAACCCTAACCCTATTTAAACCCTATTTAAACCCTAAACCCTAACCCTATTTCAATCCTAAACCCTATTTCAATCCTAAACCCTATTTCAACCCTAACTCTAACCCAATCCTATTCTAACCCTACCCCATCCGTAACCCTATTTAAACCCTAACCATAAACCTATTTAAACTCTAAACCTAAACCCTAGCCCTCATTTCAACCCTAACCGTAACTCCGACTTACACACATTGGATGAACACATACACTGAAAAAATATTCATAATAGAATAATTTGTGTACAAACAAAAGACAGTTTTTAAATCAAGTGAATATACGAGGGTGAATTACACGTGTATCGTACGAATTTATTACTGAAAGAAAAAGAAGGGGACAAACAGAAAGTAAAAATCATATTTCGCCGCGCTAAAACGGTCATTTACTGATTATTTTAGAAACTGTGTACGCACGCATATACATTCATATAAAACAAATACGTACATTGATTGTATACGTAGTCTTCGTTCATACTCTGAGACTAGCGCCGCCGCCGCCGCTGCTTGTTTCATCGTCTCACAACTTACATCCATAAATGGAACAAACACATTAAAGTGTAGTATCTGTTCCGATGGACACTGCACCCCATGGACTGGTATTGTCTTGGCCTTCGGGGCTTGATTTACGCCGGTCTATGGGTCTGTCCTGTGCAGTTCTAGGAGGTCCACCCTCCCAGGCTTCGCCTCCCCTCTTTGGGGAGGAGTAAGTTTATTGCTTACTGCCTGAGGCGCCCCTACCGGGGAATGCCGACGGGGCTGCCCAGGCAATTTTTGATGGTCAGAGTGCTCACCTCTCGGGCGCTGGCTTTTCAACCCCCACTTTCCGACCCGACCTTGGGTCACATCCTACTTGTGGGAGTAGGATAAAACTGGCCTTGTGCCTAACTCCTGGAGAGGAGTAAATAATACAAACATTCCTTGGCCTTTTGGCTAAGATCAAAGTGTAGTATCTGTTCCGATGGATACTGCAAGCCTGTCCTGTGCAGTTCTAGGAGGTCCACCCTTCCAGTCTTTGCCTCACCCCTTTGGGGAGAAGTAAGTTTATTGCTTACTGTCTGAGGCGCCCCTACCGGGGAATGCCGACGGGGCTGCCCAGGCAATTTTTAAATGGCCAGAGTGCTCACCTCTCGAGCGCTGGCTTATCTAATCCCACTTTCTCGACCCGATCTTGGGTCACATCTTACTTGTGGGAGTAAGATAAAACTGGCCTTGTGCCTAACTCCTGGGGAGGAGTAAATAAAACATTGAAACAAACATTCTATGATAGCATAATTTACGCAATAACAAAATACAGCCTTTAAATCAAGTGAAGTGACGAGGATGAAAACACGTGTGCACCGTACGAATTTATTACTGAAACAAAAAGATAGACAAAGAAAGCAAAAATCACATTTCGATGAAGACGGGTTGCTACTGCTGATTTTTAAAGAGTGAACGCACAGCTTACACACACACACACAGACACACACATTCGTTGCATCACAATAACTAATGTATGACATAAATACCATTTTTTTTTCATAAATACTAGTATATTGCATCAATATTAGTGCATTGCATTAATACTAGTGTATTGCATAAATACTAATGTATTACATGACATTAGTATTTATGCAATACACTAATAATTGTAATACAATTACTGTTATTTGATAGAATTAATATCATGTAATACATTAGTATTAATGTAATACATTAGTATTAATGTATAACGTTAGTATTTAGGTAATGCATTACAAAATTGTTATACAATTTCTGTTATTTAAAAAGACTAATGTCATTTAATACATTAGTATACATATTATACACCAGTATTTATGCAATACACTAGTATTTATGTAAAATATTAGTATTTATAATTACTAATGAAGTTTTATTTGATACAATTAACGTCATATAATAGTTAGTATTTACGTACTTACCTAGTATTTATGTAAAACATTAGTATTTATGTAAAACCTAGTAATTATGTAATACATTAGTATTCATGTAAAACATAAGTGTTCATGTAAAACATTAGTATTTATGTAATAAATTAGTATTTATGTAATACATTAGTATTTATGTAATACATTAGTATTTATGTAATACATTAGTATTTATGTAAAAACATAAGTATTTATGTAATATATTAGTATTTATGTAATACATTAGTATTTATGTAAAACATTAGTATTTATGTAATATATTAGTATTTATGTAATATATTAGTATTTATGTAATATATTAGTATTTATGTAATACATTAGTATTTATGTAATACATTAGTATTTATGTAAAAACATTAGTATTTATGTAAAAACATTAGTATTTATGTAATACATTAGTATTTATGTAAAACATTAGTATTTATGTAATATATTAGTATTTATGTAATATATTAGTATTTATGTAATACATTAGTATTTATGTAATATATTAGTATTTATGTAATACATTAGTATTTATGTAAGACATTAGTATTTATGTAATATATTAGTATTTATGTAAAACATTAGTATTTATGTAAAACATTAGTATTTATGTAATATATTAGTATTTATGTAATACATTAGTATTTATGTAAGACATTAGTATTTATGTAATATATTAGTATTTATGTAATACATTAGTATTTATGTAATACATTAGTATTTATGTAATACATTAGTATTTATGTAATATATTAGTATTTATGTAAAACATTAGTATTTATGTAATATATTAGTATTTATGTAATACATTAGTATTTATGTAAAACATTAGTATTTATGTAATACATTAGTATTTATGTAATATATTAGTATTTATGTGATACATTAGTATTTATGTAATACATTAGTATTTATGTAAAACATTAGTATTTATGTAAAACGTTAGTATTTATGTAAAACATTAGTATTTATGTGATACATTAGTATTTATGTAAAACATTAGTATTTATGTAAAACATTAGTATTTATGTAAAACGTTAGTATTTATGTAAAACATTAGTATTTATGTGATACATTAGTATTTATGTAAAACATTAGTATTTATGTAAAACATTAGTATTTATGTAATACATTAGTAATCATGTAAAACATTAGTATTTATGTAAAACATTAGTATTTATGTAAAACATTAGTATTTATGTAAAACATTAGTATTTATGTAAAACATTAGTATTTATGTAAAACATTAGTATTTATGTAAAACATTAGTATTTATGTAATACATTAGTAATCATGTAAAACATTAGTATTTATGTAAAAACATTAGTATTTATGTAAAATATTAGTATTTATGTGATACATTAGTATTTATGTAAAACATTAGTATTTATGTAAAACATTAGTATTTATGTAATATATTAGTATTAATGTAAAACATTAGTATTTATGTGATACATTAGTAATCATGTAAAACATTAGTATTTATGTAAAACATTAGTATTTATGTGATACATTAGTATTTATGTAAAACATTAGTATTTATGTAAAACATTAGTATTTATGTAATATATTAGTATGTATGTAATACATTAGTATTTATGTGATACATTAGTATTTATGTAATACATTAGTATTTATGTAAAACATTAGTATTTATGTAAAACATTAGTATTTATGTAAAACATTAGTATTTATGTAAAACATTAGTATTTATGTAATACATTAGTATTTATGTAATACATTAGTAATCATGTAAAACATTAGTATTTATGTAAAACATTAGTATTTATGTGATACATTAGTATTTATGTAAAACATTAGTATTTATGTAAAACATTAGTATTTATGTAATATATTAGTATGTATGTAATACATTAGTATTTATGTGATACATTAGTATTTATGTAATACATTAGTATTTATGTAAAACATTAGTATTTATGTAAAACATTAGTATTTATGTAAAACATTAGTATTTATGTAAAACATTAGTATTTATGTAATACATTAGTATTTATGTAAAACATTAGTATTTATGTAAAACATTAGTATTCATGTAATATATTAGTATTTATGTAATACATTAGTATTTATGTAATACATTAGTATTTATGTAAAACATTAGTATTTATATAATACATTAGTATTTATGTAAAACATTAGTATTTTTGTAATACATTAGTATTTATGTAAAACATTAGTATTTATGTAATACATTAGTATTTATATAATACATTAGTATTTATGTAAAACATTAGTATTTATGTGATACATTAGTATTTATGTAAAACATTAGTATTTATGTAAAACATTAGTATTTATGTAATACATTAGTATTTATGTAAAACATTAGTATTTATGTAATATATTAGTATTTATGTAATATATTAGTAATCATGTAAAACATTAGTATTTATGTAAAACATTAGTATTTATGTAATATATTAGTAATCATGTAAAACATTAGTATTTATGTAAAACATTAGTATTTATGTAATACATTAGTAATCATGTAAAACATTAGTATTTATGTAAAACATTAGTATTTATGTAAAACATTAGTATTTATGTAATATATTAGTATGTATGTAATACATTAGTATTTATGTGATACATTAGTATTTATGTAATACATTAGTATTTATGTAAAACATTAGTATTTATGTAAAACATTAGTATTTATGTAAAACATTAGTATTTATGTAAAACATTAGTATTTATGTAATACATTAGTATTTATGTAAAACATTAGTATTTATGTAAAACATTAGTATTCATGTAATATATTAGTATTTATGTAAAACATTAGTATTGATGTAAAACATTAGTATTTATGTAATATATTAGTATTTATGTAAAACATTAGTATTTATGTAAAACATTAGTATTCATGTAATATATTAGTATTTATGTAATACATTAGTATTTATGTAATACATTAGTATTTATGTAAAACATTAGTATTTATGTAAAACATTAGTATTTATGTAAAACATTAGTATTTATGTAAAACATTAGTATTTATGTAATATATTAGTATTAATGTAAAACATTAGTATTTATGTAAAACATTAGTATTGATGTAATACATTAGTATTTATGTAAAACATTAGTATTTATGTGATACATTAGTATTTATGTAAAACATTAGTATTTATGTAAAACATTAGTATTTATGTAATACATTAGTATTTATGTAATATATTAGTATTTATGTAATACATTAGTATATATGTAAAACATTAGTATTTATGTAAAACATTAGTATTTATGTAATACATTAGTATTTATGTAATACATTAGTATTTATGTAAAACATTAGTATTTATGTAAAACATTAGTATTTATGTAATACATTAGTATTGATGTAAAACATTAGTAATTATAATACAATTACTGTTATTTGATACAATTAATGTCATGTAATACATTAGTATTTATGTAATACATTAGTATTTATATGAAATATTAGTATTTATGTAATACATTTGTAATTGTAAAACATTTTCCTTTATGGGCAGTGTAATGTGGGTAGTGTACTATCTATTCTGTTTGGGTAGGGTATGGGGTAGTCTTGTTCACCATGATATAATCCTTTCTGTCATTACCTCCTTTTTGGGGGGCAGTGTATTATATGTTCGTTCACTATGATATCATCTTCTCAGCCTAGCAAAAACATGCTTCCTCTAGAGGGAGCATGTTTTTTTCGGTGGCCTTTATCTGTCAGACTGAAGTATTATGTCTTAGATAGTCCTAAGAGTCCCACCCTCTTATACCGTGTCTCCCTTCTTTGGGGAGGGGTTGGTTTATTGCCAATTGGGGAATGCCGACGGGACGGACCAGGATATTTTTAGAGGCCATCCTGACTCTTCTCCTAGAAGAAAGTAGTAATGCTTGGAAGGATGGCTTTTTTCTCCCACCTTCCGGCCTTGTGCCACATCTTTCTGCTGTGGGAAGGCAGTAAACAAAGCCATCCTGCCAAGCATTACCACCTTCTTCTGGAGGGGGATTAGTTTATGGCCAGTCGTCTGAGCCGCTCGTATCAGGGAATGTGGTGAATATCGATCACATCAAATTTTGCATCCGTCAAGAGTGCCCCCCCCCCAACTTTTAGAGAGCAGGGGGGGGGGGTTATATTTCCCAAAAAATATCAATAACGCCATGTCTGAATTTCCGGTAATGAGACGCAGGTAAATTGGATCAGAGTGATCCATGGTTGTATTCGATCCTAGGAGGCCAGCCGCTAAAATTGCAGTATAGTTAACAGTCGAGAAATCGTAAACAAAGGAAACAACAACAAATAAATCATAACCAAACGCAATAGAATGTAATTCTCTACCGACCTGCATACTTTTAACACCCTGAAACTGTTTGTATTTTATTTTATTTTATTTTATTTCAAAATTTGTTTTCCATGTTCGTGTGGCTGACCACGTGAGGCTATACTTCGGTTAAATTCACGCTGAAAAGATAGTAAAAAAAAATTACTTCCGCTACCAACTAACCTTAAGTTCGAGTGACAAGGCCCCCCCCCCCAAAAAAAAAATCCTTGTAAGACCACACTTAACTGTCGAACCATTACGTTGGTCGCCTTGTCGTTTTTCATGTGACTTATCGACACACGATCATAGAAATCAAATTCTGCAAAAATAAATAACCCGAAAAAAAACTTAGTTTCTACATGTTAAAAGTATATTAATGATGCATTTCGTATAAAATATACTTGTTCAGTCCTCGTTACAAGCGTTCCATTTCAGCTGATGATCCCAGACAAATAATTAATTCACTGGAAAGAATAATTGATGCATTTTTCATAAAATATACTTGTTCGGTCCTCATTACAAGCGTGTAATTTAAGATGATGGTCCCAGATATATAATTAATTCTCTGGAGAGAATTAATGATGCATTTTTTATGAAATATATATGTTCAGGCTTCATTACACGCGTTCAATTTCAGCTGATGGTCCCAGACAGATACTTAATTCTCTAGGAAGAATTAATGATGGCTTTTTTATAAAATATACTTTTTCGGTCCTCATTACAAGCGTTCAATTGCAGCTGATGGTCCCAGACAGATAATTAATTCTCTGGATAGAATTAATGATGCATTTTTTATAAAATATACTTGTTTGATCCTCATTACAAGCGTTCAATTTCAGCTGATGGTCCCAGCCAGATTATTAATTCTCTGGAGTGTAGCAATGATGCATTTTTTATAAAATATACTTGTTCGGTCCTCATTACAAGCGTTCAATTTCAGCTGATGGTCCCAGCCAGATGATTAATTCTCTGGAGAGAATTAATGATGCATTTTTTATAAAATATACTTGTTCGGTCCTCATTACAATCGTTCAATTTCAGCTGATGGTCCTAGCCAGATGATTAATGCTCTGGAGAGAATTAATGATCCATTTTTTATAAAATATACTTTTTCGGTCCTCATTACAAGCGTCCGATTTCAGCTGATGGTCCCAGACAGATAATTAATTCTCTATAGATAATTAATGATGCTTTTTTTATAAAATATACTTTTTCGGTCCTCATTACAATCGTTCAATTTCAGCTGATGGTCCTAGCCAGATGATTAATGCTCTGGAGAGAATTAATGATCCATTTTTTATAAAATATACTTTTTCGGTCCTCATTACAAGCGTTCGATTTCAGCTGATGGTCCCAGACAGATGATTAATGATGCTTTTTTATAAAATATACTTTTTCGGTCCTCATTACAAGCGTTCAATTGCAGCTGATGGTCCCAGACAGATAAGTAATTCTCTGGAGAGAATTAATGATGCTTTTTTTATAAAATATACTTTTTCGGTCCTCATTACAAGCGTTCGATTTCAGCTGATGGTCCCAGACAGATAATTAATTCTCTATAGATAATTAATGATCTATTTTTTATAAAATATACTTGTTCGGTCCTCATTACAAGCGTTCAATTGCAGCTGATGGTCCCAGACAGATAATTAATTCTCTGGAGAGAATTAATGATGCTTTTTTTATAAAATATACTTTTTCGGTCGTCATTACAAGCGTTCAATTTCAGCTGATTGTCCCAGACAGATAATTAATTCCTTAGTGAGAATTAATGATGCTTAATACTGTGATCCGTAAACAAGCAGGTCGGTCTCTAATTGGAAGTGGGAATTAAGGGGAGGCTGAGGCAATCCTTCCTGGCTGGTGCCAGGACACCGTCTGCTCATCGTCTGCAATATCCTAAGGGAGCTCAAGTAGTCCCTTAGGGAACTAATGATATCAATGTGCCCTCCGAGCTGATTGGCCAAATCTAATTTATGACTGCTACAAGTTAGTTCGAGCATAATCGGACTTCCGCGAGCCACAGCTCGAGTAGCCTTTGGTCCTAGTAAGTGGTGACTGTGGCCTTCTTTTTTTTTCTTTTTTTTTTTACTTTAGGCTGTTGTAGATGTTAGATGCATTTATTGTTGATACAACAGGCTTGGTTAGTATGTGTAACAGAGAACAAACACGCGTGTATGGTTCTATTAGGTCGCCATCTTGAGAAGTGGTTTCCCTATCTTTATTTGCTGGAGAGTTACCTCTGAGGGGAACCTAAGGGGGGTAACTGCGTCATACTGTGACAGCTGTCAAAGAAAGGGAGATGACTTATCTACACTTATTTTTTTTTTCTTTCAACAATTTATTTTTAAAAAGATTTTGGGTATTATTTTCTGAAGTAAACAGAACAAAAAAAGGGGTGAAAAACCCCCCAAAACAAATAGGCAACAAATAACTTTGGACAGTGTCCGAAAGAAGAAGAAGAAGAAGAAGAAGAAGAAGAAGAAGAAGAAGAAGAAGAAGAAGAAGAAGAAGAAGAAGATAAGTTCTTAGTTCAAATATCTTCAGGCGAAGATAACAGACGCCGTGAGCGTCCAGTGGACAAGGAGGCAGGAGAGAGTCTGGGTCGATTTTATTTAAACAAAAATTTACAAATATTTTAACAGAAAAACAATGAACATGACATTTCTTACATTTGCCTTAGGCCTGAAGCCCGAATCATTGGACATAAAATTTGTTATATATTTGCTAGACACTCTCACCAAAATACCTCATTCTCTCTGTGGGTTGGACCTACTTCGATGATCCCCAATTTGTTTTTTAAAATGTATTTGTATAATTAATCATGGGGGAGTGGGACAATATTTACAAAAGTGCCCTCCCAACCCTCTGCTAAGTGATAGACTGCCCACTGTGATCCTAAAACAAGCAGGTCGGCCTCTAATTGGGAGTGGGAATTAAGGAGAGGCTGAGGCGATACTTCCTGGTTGGTGCCAGGACACCGTCTGCTCATCGTCTGCAATATCCTAAGGGAGCTCAAGTAGTCCCTTAGGGAACTAATGATATCAATGCGCTCTGCGAGCTGATTGGCCAAACTAGCTCACAGGGACACTAATACGCATTAAAAAGTAAATCTAATTTATGACTGCTACAAGTTAGCCCGAGCATAATCGGACTTCCGCGAGCCACTGTTCGAGAAGCCTTTGGTCCCAGTAAGTGGTGACTGTGGCCTTTAAAAAAAAATTTGTTTACATTAAGCTGTCAAAGAAAGGGAGATGACTTATCTTAACTTATTTTTCTTTTTTCTTTCAGCAATTTATTTTTAAAAAGATGTTGGGTATTATTTTCTGAAGTAAACAGAACAAAAAAGGGGTGAAAAAAAAATCCAAAACAAATAGGCAACAAATAACTGTTACCAAAGGCAAGATAAGTTACTCTTCCACCTACATGGATAAGTTTTTGTTTTGTGTGTTTAGAAAAAAAAACAAAAAAAACAAATAGGCAACAAATAACTGTTACCAAAGGCAAGATAAGTTTTTTTGTGTGTTTTAACTCATATTAAAACGTTTTTTGTTGTTGTTTTAAAAAGACACCTAGTGTTGCCGCTGTTCAGATAGAATGGAAAAAAAGATGGCGCCGATAAGGGCTCTACGAGGACCCCTGATAATCGCTCAAGAATCGAAAATTAACCAAAATACTGGTAGAAATACACCCAATAAATGTCACTAATTACATTTTCGCACGACTGGTGACATTTATGGTGCAACTCCAGTTGAGCGGACACTTTCGGAAAAATAAAAATAAAATAAAATTGAGGAATATCTGTTTGGTGTACGTACCTGTCACGGGCTGAATATATCCTATACCAAAAATCACGTAAATTAATTAAGTATTTTTTTTACAAAAAAATTAAATAAAATTTTTCAAAGGGAGATAACATTTAAAATATTCAAAGGGAGATAACCGTAAATGAATTACGCTTATCCCCCTTTGAATAAATCAAAATGGCTTTCATATTTGCACTTCCTCTTCGTAAATCGCTAAAATTTAATTTTCTTTTATAAATAAAAAAAACTACTTTATTAATTTACGTGATTTTTTGGTATAGGATATATTCAGCCGGTGACAGGTACGTACATCAAACAGATATTCCTAAGTTTTTTTGTTTTTTTCGAATGTGTCCGCTAAACTGGAAAAGCACACACAAAAAAAGTTTGCTGTACTACGTCAAGACTCGGGACTCTCTGCAAGTATATCTGTTATCGATTTTACAACATATTCTTAATGCTTCACAGGGAGAAAAAATAAAATTAACAATTTCAAGGGAGATAACTCATATGTAACGCAGGGGAAGTAACTGTTGCCTTTTTATAAATTCATACATCAAACAGATATTCCTCAGTTTGTTTGTTTTGTTTTGTTTTGTTTTTTTTTCGAATGTATCCGCTAAACTGGAAAAGCAGAACAAAAAAGTCCGTTGTACTACGTCAAGACTCGGGAATATCTGTAAGTATATCTATTAACGATTTTACAACATATTCTTAATGCTTCACAGGGAGAACAAAAATAATGTTAACAATTTCAAGGGAGACAACTCATATGTAACGCAGGGGAAGTAACTCTTGCGTTTTTATAAATTCATGCATCAAACAGTTTGTTTTATTTTTTATTTTTTCGAAAGTATCCCCTACAATGATGTTGTACCAAAAACTTTCAAGCCCCTAACCGAGACTTTGCACCAGTCAGATTCCTCAAGTTGTCTTTTCTCCACAACAAGAACAACATAAGCTTTTCTGTTTTCCAATAAATATTTGTTATTGTTCACAGCGAGTTTTTCTTGTTTTGGGGGCTGCCAAGAGAACCGACCTCCAACCTAAGTTCCTGACGCAACTGAATCAACACGAAAGTTCCGCGGATCTTCAACACAGCGTGGCCGTGGAGCGATTGACGGAGCAGCTAGTCGGAACGCATGTGATTCTCGGGACCTACGGCTATATTTAATGCCGAGTCACCCAAAATACAACACTGAGTAGGCACGTGCAAAAATGGCGGTCTCTTGTACGGACTATGCTTATTAAAAAGCGCTTATCATTAATTATTTAATTAGTTTTCTGTGTAAACTTTGATTGTGTTTGAAACTTAATCTCTAAACGAAAAAAACTGCATATTTACGTGTGAAAAATAAATTATAATAAAATATGTACTCACGGCGGCCAAACATTCATCAATTTTGAACTTTGAAAAAATTACTTGTAAAAATCCCTAGAAAGATAAATATAAGTTTTTGGGAACTATTTCAAAGATAATTATTAAATTAAAGTCATAAGACACTGAATTTAAAAAAAATCCCACGTTTTACTAAAAATTAGCAAAATTATGCCTCCAAATGTCATAATGAGTAAAATCCGCCATAACTTAATCGGTAAAGGACTTTGTTTACCAATTGACTATCGCCATGCAAAATATATGGAAGACAAAAATGTCATAATTTATAATTTTTAACTTTATATATAAAAATGGTTTTGTAATAGTTTATAGAAGTGGAAAAATTATTATCCATTAATTTCTTTATTCTTTTTTAAGGTTATAAATAAATTTAAGTACCCTTATTTTGTTATAATAAAAAAGGAAATGCTTATTTAATTAAAATATTTGTGAGTGTACGCAATTAAAATCTAAAAAGGTTCATATTTAACTTGGTATTAGTTTTTAATTTAGTAATACTCTGAAATTATTGATGACATCTGTTTTTCCTTAGAATTTGAAATAAAACTTTTTTTAAATGTTATTTATTTTTGAATGTTATTTATTTATTTTTAAATTATTACGTTACGAACTGCGTCAATGTTATCAATTTTTTTACATGATGATTTAAAACTTTAGTTACTCGATTTATTCTTAACGTGTCGTAACGATAAATGACATTGATTCTTTTTTAAATAAAGCATTTTATTTAAATTTTAAGTGTGAAAAAGTAAATTAAAGTCAATGACTACACTGACAAATTGTCAGTGTAGTCATTGACTTTAATTTACTTTAAAAAAAAAGTTAAAACAGTTATTTATTGATAAACAGAATTCAATTTTGAAAGAAAATGTCATGTTTGAATTCTCTTTATTAATAAATAATTGTTTTTAACTTAATTAATGGAAAAAAAGACAAAACAAATACAAATCTTTCCAAATAATTGACGATGAATTGTGAAATTAATGAAATTGTTGAATCTCTAAACAATACAAATTTGAGGGCGGTGTAAAAGTGAGTGGGAAAGCTGGTTATTGCAAAACGGGGCTACCATACGAATCCAAGTTAATCGTTAGTAGAAATTATCCAATTTTTAAAATTCTTTTTTTAGTTAAGTTCCTGGGTCTCCAAATTTTCAATTTTTGGTTTATTTTCAAGATTATAAAAAAATTCTTGCGCTGATGATGCCACGTTTATGTATGAAAGGGAAATATAATTATGTCGCATTTTTTATTTTCCCAGAAACTTTAATCATTAAAATCACATGAAATATTTTTTGAAATTATATTATTTTTTTGGTGAAAATATTGATTAAACCATGCTTTATTCAATAATAATATCGCTAATTAAAAAAATTATTTTTTCTTCGAGTTATACTGATTTTGTTAACACGGTATTTAGGGGCCTTTTTCGTAATATATAAAAAATATTACTAATTTTTTTTTAATTGTTAACATCTACAATGCTTTATTTTCATAAAAAACAAACAAAATTAATGCATTTTTTTATTAATATATAAAAATATAACTTCAGTAAAGGTGTATTTTGTTTTAAAAAAATAATACATTTTCACTAAGATTTTTTTTAAAAAATAATGGTTTCATTATATTCCGTGATTGTTGATTAATAAATATTGAAAATTTCATTAAAATTGGTTGATTTCCTGAAGTGAAAGGGGGGGGGGGGTCACAATGTTTTTACATTTTGGGAATCGGCCATTGATTTTGCACGTACCTAACACTGAGTGATCCCCGCGCCAAGATGGGGTCACATCACAAGGAGAAACCAGAGATTGGAGACCAGTCGACGATTTTCATAGAATTTTTTTAATTTAAAATATAAGTACTCTTATATATCTAATTAATTATTATTTTTTTTTTTTTTTTTTTACATTATTCATATCATTGATTATATATGACTAGCGGGGCTACTCGGCGTTGCTCGGGATGATAAAAATATATAATTTAATAAAAATCGCGTGTGTAACATCTTTATATTTAAACTTCTATTTCTCTCCCTCTCTCTATAGCTGTCTCTTTATCTTTCAACCTTTCTCTTCCCTGGTCACGCCATTTCACCGCTACTTTTTAATTTTGTCTTTTGCGAAAGCTGTTTCTTCCCCACCATTTCATCCTACATTTCCAAGGGCAATAGTATGACTTATTTCTATAAAAAGTACCACCTCTGTCTGCGCCTTCTATATAGGTACTTATCTCCACCCTAATGCACATACTATATATGCACCTATCGCCACCCCGTTGCAGATACTATGTAAATACCTATCGCCGCCTGGGTGCAAATACTATATAAGTACCTATCGCTGCCCTGGTGCGAATGCTAAATACGTACCTATCGCCGCCTCGGTGCGAATGCTAAATACATACCTATCGCCGCCTCGGTGCGAATGCTAAATACGTACCTATCGCCGCCTCGGTGCGAATGCTAAATACGTACATATTGCCGCCCCGGTGTGCATACTACATAAGTACATATTGCTACCCCAGTGCGAATACTTGATATGTACATATCGCCGCTATGGTGCGAATGCTAAATACGTACCTATCGCCGCCCCGGTGTGCAAGCTATATACGTACCTATCGCCGCCCCGGTGCGCGTGCTATATATGTACTGATTGCCGTCCCAGAGCGCATGCTAAATACATACCTATCACTGCCCCGGTGCGCATGCTATATATGCACTTATTGCCGCCCATGTGCCCATGCTATATACGTATCTATCGCCATCCCTGAATGCTAAATACGTACCTATCGCCGCCATGGTGCACATGCTATATACGTCCTTATTGCCACCCTGGTGCGAATGCTAAATACGTACATATCGCCGCCCCGGTGCGAATGTTAAATACGTACCTTTTACCGCCCTGATGGACGTGCTATATATGTACCTATCGTCGCCCCGGTGCACGTGCTCTATATGTACCGATCGCCGCCTTGGAGCACATGCTAAATACATACCTATCACCACGCATGCTATATATGTACTTATTGCCGCCCATGTGCACATGCTATCTACGTACCTATCGCCACCCCTGAATGCTAAATACGTACCTATCGCCACCCCGGTGCGACTGCTAAATACGTACCTATTGCCACCCTGGTGTGCATATTACATATGTACCAATCGCCGCCCTGGTGCGAATGCTAAATACGTACCTATCGCTGCCCCAGTGCGAATGCTAAATACGTACCTATGCACTACTATATACGTACCTATTTCCACCCCGGTGCACATACTATGTATATACCTATCGCCGGCCCGGTGCGCATACTATACTCGTACCTATCTCCGCCCTGATGCGCATACTATATACTTACCTATCTCTTCAGGGGTGCACATACTATATATGTACCTATCTCCAGCCCAGTTTGCATGCTTAAGAACTCATATTAATGCGCCCCTGTCGTGTCAGAAAAACAAAATAGTGTTCATTCATGTATTGTCACTATCATAAATATTAATATTTGTAGTTAAAATAGGAAAAAAAAAATTTTTTTGCCCCCACAAATATTTTTTTTTCTTCCTCCCCCATACTTAGAAATATTTTTAATTTAAAAGAAAAAAAAAAGAAAATTTTTTGACCCATACCCCCCACAAAAAAATTATTTTTTACCCCCATACATAGAAATATTTTTAGTTTAACAAAGGAAAAAAAAAAATTTACCCCCCCCCACCACCAATTTTTTTTTTCATCCTCCACCATACATATAAATATTTTGGATGAAAAAAAAAAAAAAAAAAAAAATGCGCTCCCCCCGTACATAGAAATATATTTAGTTTAAGAAAGATGAAAAAAAAAAATCATCCCCCCCCACAAAAATTTATTTCATTATGAAAATTCAAAACCTGTAACGATGACGTCATATACCTATTACTATGACGTCATGTGCACAATAATAAGTCGGTTGAAAAAAAATTCCAAACCTATACCGATGACGTCATGTACCTATTACTATGACGTCAGAGAATCCTAGATGACGTTAAAATACTATACAAATATATAAATACAGTAGCTCGATATTGAGCACTTTTCTCCCGGACAACGCCGAGTATTTAGAAAGTCAAGAAAGCCTCCAGAGCACTACTAAAACTACTCTTACTGATCCCCCCTCCTTTTCATCTGCACAATAGTCCGAAGAGGAATGTAGATGGCGTTAAAATATTATACAAATTTATCACTGCAGAATCTCTATCTAGGATATTGAGCACTTTTCTCACGGACAACGTCGAGTACTTTGAAAATCAAGGAGGCCTCTAGAGCACTACTTAAATCACTCTTATTGATTTTCCCTCATTTCCATGGTCACAATAGTCTGAAGAGAAGCGTAGATGCTGTTAAAATATTATACAAATCTATCACTGCAGCAGCTCTATCTAGGATATTGAGCACTTTTCTCCCGGACAACGTCAAGTACTTAGAAAATCAAGGAGGCCTCCAGAGTACTACTTAAATCAGTGTTACGGATTTTTCCTCATTTCCATGGTCACAATAGTCTGAAGAGAAGTGTAGATGCTGTTAAAATATTATACAAATCTATCAATACAGTAGCTCTATCTACGATATTGAGCACTTTTCTCCCAGACAACGCCGAATACATCTAGGAGGACTCCAGAGCACCGCTTAAATCAATCTTACCGATTCCCCTCCTTTTCATCTGCAAAATAGTCCAAAGGGGAACGAAGATGGCATTAAAATATTATCCAAACTTATCACTGCGGTAGCTCTATCTAAGATATTGAGCACTTTTCTCCCGAACAACGCCGAGTACTTAGAAAATCAAGGAGGCAGGAAGATCATTACTGAAACCACTCTCACTGATTCCGGGTCCTATATTGTATAAGCTGCCCCGGTGCCTGTACTGCAGGATGAAGATGTTGAAACCCGCCCCCCAAAACATTATCCCCCCCTCCCCTCAAAGAATTATTTTTATTTTAAAAGAAATAAGTTTAGGTTGCTAGGTGCGGATGTGATTGAGCAACCCTTGTTTCACTGTTATTGAGACATCCGGACAGAAGTTATGGGATGACCTGATACAACCAGACAGAATTTAGGGCAAGACCGGGTACACCCGGTAAGGGATTATGGGGGATGTTCCGTGAGTCAGCATTTTTATAAAGTTGTTACATAAATACATTGGCTGATTTCCAAATTACTACTAAATAACATTGAAAAAGCTTGAAAAAAACAAACCCGCTGCCGAAGAGTGGCCCCGTTGACTCTCAGCCAAATTTTTTTTTGCCGTAATTTTGAGATATTATGATCCCAGGTGTTGTCCGATCCTAACGATATCAACTTTTTTACATGTTGCCGCATAGTTTTTGAGGAGATACTGGACATACAGACAGACATACATACAGACAACTGCCCTTTACCCTACGTTGTTCGGGGTCATAAAAACATATAATTGAAGAAAAATCGCGTGTGATACATCTTTATATTCAAACTTCTATTTCTCCCATTCCTCTGCAGCCGTCTCTTTATCTTTCTACCTTTCTCTTCCCTGGTCGCCCCATTTCACCGCTACTTTCTAATTTTGCCTTTTGTGAAAGCTGCTTCTTCCCCACCATTTCTCCTATGTTGCCCAGGGCAATAGTATGGCATATTTCTATAAAAAGTACCACATCTATCTGCGCCTTCTATATAGGTACTTATCTCCGCCCTGGTGTTCATACTATATACATATCTATCGCAACCCACCGTGCACATACAATATACGTACCTATCGCCAACCCAGTGCACATACTATATACGTACCTATCGCCAACCCAGTGAAGATACTATATCAGTACCTATCACCACCCGGGTGCGAATGCTAAATACGTACCTATCGCCGCCCTGGTGCGAATACTAAATAGTACCTATCGCTGCCCCAGTGCGAATGCTAAATACGTACCTATTGCCGCCATGGTATGCATACTACATAAGTACCTATCGCCAACCCAGTGAAGATGCTATATCAGTACCTATCACCACCCGGGTGCGAATGCTAAATACGTACCTATCGCCGCCCTGGTGCGAATACTAAATAGTACCTATCGCTGCCCCAGTGCGAATGCTAAATACGTACCTATTGCCGCCATGGTATGCATACTACATAAGTACCTATTGCTGCCCCAGTACGAATACTTAATATGTACATATTGCCGCCTTGGTGCGAATGCTAAATACGTACATACCACCACCCCAGTGCGAATACTAAATACGTACCTATCGCCACCCTGGTGCAAATGCTAAATACGTACCTATCACCGCTGCCGGTGTGCGTGCTATATATGTACCAATCGCTGCCCCGGAGCGCATGCTAAATACATACCTATCGCCGCCCCGGTGCACATGCTATATACATACTTATTGCCGCCCATGTGCACATGCTATATACGTAGCTATCGCCACCCCTGAATACTAAATACGTACATATTGCCGCCCTTGTGCGAATGCTAAATACGTACCTATCGCCGCCCCGGTGCGAATGCTAAATACGTATCTTTCGCCGCCCCAGTGCGCGTGCTATATACGTACCGATCGCCACCCCTGAGCACATGCTAAATACATACCTATCACCACCCCGGTGCCCCTGCTATATACGTACTTATTGCCGCCCATGTGCACATGCTATATACGTACCTATCACTACCCCTGAATGCTTAATACGTACCTATCACCGCCCCGGTGCGAATGCTAAATATGTACCTATTGCTGCCCCGGTGTGCATACTACATAAGGACCTATCGCTGCCCCAGTGCGAATACTTAATATGTACATATCGCCGTCCTGGTGCGAATGCTAAATACGTACCTATTGCCACCCCGGTGCACATACTATATATATACCTATCGCCGGCCTATACTATATTCGTACCTATCGCCGCCCTGGTGCGCATACTATATACTTACCTATCTCTGCAAGGGTGCACATACTATATATGTACCTATCTCCAGCCCGGTTCGCATACCTAAGAACTAATATTAATGTGCCCCTGTCGTGTCAGAAAAACAAAATAGTGTTCATTCATGTATTGTCACTATCATAAATATAAATGTTTTAAATTAAAAAAAGAAATAAAGAAATTCTTTTTGCCCCCCCCCCCAAGAAAATGTTTTTTTCCTCCTCCCCCATATTTAGAAATATTTTTAATTTAAAAGAATTAAAAAAAATTTGACCCCCCCCCCCTCCGTCCTCAAAAATAATTTTTTTTTCCTCCCATACATAGAAATATTTTTAGTTTAAAAAAGTAAAACAAAAAAAGAAAAAAAAAATTTTTGCCGCCCCCGGAAAAAAAATTTTTTCCATCCTCTCCGATACATACAAATATTTTTCATAAAAAAAAAAAAAAATTTTTTTTGACCACCCCCTAAAAACATATACCTTTTACTATGGCGTCATGTGTACAATAATAAGTAGGTTTAAAAAAAAATTCCAAACCTATAACGATTACGTCATGTACCTATTACTATGACGTCAGAGAATCCTGGATGACGTTAAAATACTATACAAACCTATAAATACAGTAGCTCTATCTAGGATATTCAGCACTTTTCTCCCGGACAACGCCGACTACTTAGAAAATCAAGGAGGCATCGAGAGTACTACTAAAACTACTCTTACTGATCCCCCCTCCTGTTCATCTGCACAATATTCCGAAAAGAAGCGTAAATGGTGTTAAGATATTATACAAATCTATAAATACAGTAGCTCTATCTAGGATATTGAGCACTTTTCTCCCGGACAACGTCGAGTACTTAGAAAATCAAGGAGGCCTCCAGAGCACTACTGAAATCACTCTTACTGATTTCCACTCATTTCCATGGGCACAATAGTCTGAAGAGAAGCGTAGATGGTGTTAAAATATTATACAAACCTATCACTGCAGTAGCTCTATCTAGGATATTGAGCACTTTCCTCCCGGACAACGCTGAATACTTAGAAAATCGAGGAATACTCCAGAGCACTGCTAAACTCACTCTTACTGATCCCCACCTCCTTTTCATCTGCACACTCTTAACGTAGCCTTCCTATGATGTTATTGATACATCCGGACAGAAGTTATGGGATGACCTGATGCAAGAGGACAGAATTTAGGGCAAGACCGGGTACATCCGGCGAGGGATTATGGGATATGTTCAGTTAGTCAGCAGTTTTAGCAAGTTGTTACATTAATAATAATTAATCATATATAATCAATGATATAAATGATATAAAAAATTATAAAAATAAAAATAATAATAATTAATCATATATAATCAATGATATGAATGATTTAAAAAATGATAATAATAATAATAATAATAATTTATTATATATAATCAACTAGCGGGGCTACCCGGCGTTGCTCGGGGTCATGAAAACATATATTTGAAGAAAGATTGTGTGTGTAACATCTTTATATTCAAACTTCTATGTCCGCCCCCTCTCTCTATAGCTGTCTCTTTATCTGCTACCTTTCTCTTCCCTGGTCGCCCCATTTCGCCGCTACTTTCTAATTTTGCCTTTTGCAAAAGATGTTTCTTCCCCACTATTTCTCCTATTGCCCAGGTTAATAGTATGACATATTTCTATAAAAAGTAACACCTCTATCTGCGCCTTCTATATAGGTACTTATCTCCACCCCGGTGTTCATACTATATACGTATCTATCATCACCCCGGTGCGCATACTATATACGTACCTATCGCCGCCCCAGTGCACATACTATATACGTACCTATCGCCGCCCCGGTGCAGATACTATTTAAGTACCTATCGCCGCCCCGTTGCGAATGCTAAATAGTACCTATCATTGCCCCGGTGTGAATGCTAAATACATACCTATTGCGCCCCGGTGTGCATGCTACATAAGGACCTATCGCTGCCCTAGTGCGAATAATTAATATGTACATATTGCCGCTTTGGTGTGAATGCTAAATACGTACCTATCGCCGGCCCAGTGCGAATGCTAAATACGTACCTATAGCCGCCCCGGTGCGAATGCTAAATACGTACCTATAGTCGCCCCGGTGCGAATGCTAAATACGTACCTATCACCACCACGGTGCGAATGCGAAATACATACATTTCGCCGCCCGGTGCGCGTGCTATATATGTACTGATCGCCGCCGCAGAGCGCATGCTATGTACGAACTTATTGCTGCCCATGTGTACATGCTATATACGTAGCTATCGCCACCCCTGAATTCTGAATACGTACCTATCGCCGCCCTGGTGTGGAAGCTAAATACGTACATATCGCCGCCCCGGTGCGAATGCTAAATACATACCTATCGCCGCCGCAGTGTGAATTCTAAATACGTATCTATCGCCGCCCCGGTGTGAATTCTAAATACGTACCTATTGCCGCCCCGGTGTGAATTCTAAATACGTACCTATCGCCGCCCCAGTGCGGAAGCTAAATACGTACATATCGCCACCCCAGTGCGAATGCTAAATACATACCTATCGCCGCCCCGGTGTGAATGCTAAATACATACCTATCGCCGCCCCGGTGTGAATGCTAAATACGTACCTATCGCCGCCCCGGTGTAAATGCTAAATACGTACCTATCGCCGCCCCAGTGTGAATTTTAAATATGTACCTTTCGCAGCCCGGTGTGAATTTTAAATATGTACCTTTTGCCGCCCCTGTGCGCGTGCTATATACGTACCTATCGCCGCCCCAGTGCGCGTGCTATATATGAACCGATCGCTGCCTCAGTGCGCATGCTAAATACATACTTATCACTGCCCCGGTGTGCATACTATATACATACTTATTACCGCCCATGTGCACATGCTATATAAGTACCTATCACCACCGCTGAATGCTAAATAAGTACCTATCGCCGCCCCAGTGTGGATGCTACATAAGTACCTATCGCTGCCCTAGTGCGAATAATTAATATGTACATATTGCCGCCCTGGTGCGAATGCTAAATACGTACGTATAGCCGCCCCGGTGCGAATGCTAAATACGTACCTATCACCACCACGGTGCAAATGCGAAATACATACCTTTCGCCGCCCCGGTGCGCGTGCTATATATGTACTGATCGCCGCCGCAGAGCGCATGCTATGTACGTACTTATTGCTGCCCATGTGTACATGCTATATACGTAGCTATCGTCACCCCTGAATTCTGAATACGTACCTATCGCTGCCCTGGTGTGGAAGCTAAATACGTACATATCGCCGCCCCGGTGCGAATGCTAAATACATACCTATCGCCGCCGCGGTGTGAATTCTAAATACGTATCTATCGCCGCCCCGGTGTGAATTCTAAATACGTACCTATTGCCGCCCCGGTGTGAATTCTAAATACGTACCTATCGCCGCCCCAGTGCGGAAGCTAAATACGTACATATCGCCACCCCAGTGCGAATGCTAAATACATACCTATCGCCGCCCCGGTGTGAATGCTAAATACATACCTATCGCCGCCCCGGTGTGAATGCTAAATACGTACCTATCGCCGCCCCGGTGTAAATGCTAAATACGTACCTATCGCCGCCCCAGTGTGAATTTTAAATATGTACCTTTCGCAGCCCGGTGTGAATTTTAAATATGTACCTTTTGCCGCCCCTGTGCGCGTGCTATATACGTACCTATCGCCGCCCCAGTGCGCGTGCTATATATGAACCGATCGCTGCCTCAGTGCGCATGCTAAATACATACTTATCACTGCCCCGGTGTGCATACTATATACATACTTATTACCGCCCATGTGCACATGCTATATAAGTACCTATCACCACCGCTGAATGCTAAATACGTACATATCGCCGCCCCTAAATTTGGGCAGACCCCTAAAAAATTTGGCCTGACCCCTAAAATTTTCCCCTACCCATAAATCTCTCCAGCCCCCTAATTTTTCACTCTCCCCCAACCATGAGAAATATTTTGAGTTCAAAACCAAACAAAAGAAAAAAAATTTGGCCTGACCCCTAAAAAGTTCGTCCTGACCCCTAAAATTTTCCCCAACCCCTGAATCTCTCCAGCCCCCTAATTTTTCACTATCCCCCAACGATGAGAAATATTTTGACTTCAAAACAAAAAAAAACAAAAAAATTTGGCCTAGCCCCTAAATAGTTCGGCCTGATCCCTAAAATTTTCCCCGACCCCTAAATCTCTCCAGCCCCCTAATTTTTCACTCTCCCCCAACCATTAGATATATTTTGACTTCAAAACAAAAAAATTTGGCCTGACCCCTAAAAAGTTCGTCCTGACCCCTAAAATTTTCCCCGACCCCTAAATCTCTCCAGCCCCCTAATTTTTCACTCTCCCCCAACCATGAGAAATATTTTGACTTCAAAACAAAAAAAAAAACAAAAAAATTTGGCCTGACCCCTAAAAAGTTCGTCCTGACCCCTAAAATTTTCCCCGACCCCTAAATCTCTCCA
The DNA here is from genome assembly GCA_963556195.1 of Sepiola atlantica. Lineage (NCBI taxonomy): Eukaryota > Metazoa > Mollusca > Cephalopoda > Sepiida > Sepiolidae > Sepiola > Sepiola atlantica. The sequence goes on from OY744549.1 coordinate 46,908,225, forward strand.
GCCCCCTAATTTTTCCCTTTCCCCCAACCCATAGAAATATTTTGAGTTCAAAACCAAAACAAAGAAAAAAGTTTGGCCTGACCCCTAAAAAGTTCGTCCTGACCCCTAAAATTTTCCCCGACCCCTAAATCTCTCCAGCCCCTTAATTTTTCACTCTCCCCCAACCATGAGATATATTTTGACTTCAAAACAAAAAAAAAACAGAAAAATTTGGCCTGACCCCTAAAAAGTTCGTCCTGACCCCTAAAACTTTCCCCGACCCCTAAATCTCTCCAGCCCCCTAATTTTTCACTCTCCCCAACCATGAGAAATATTTTCACTTCAAAAGAAAAAAAACAAAAAAATTTGGCCTGACCGCTAAAAAGTTCGTCCTGACCCCTAAAATTTTCCCCGACCCCCAAATCTCTCCAGCTCCCTAATTTTTCACTCTCCCCCAACCCTGAGAAATATTTTGAGTTAAAAACCAAAAAAAAGAAAAAAATTTGGCCTGACCCCTAAAAAGTTCGTCCTGACCCCTAAAATTTTCCCCGACCCCTCAATCTCTCCAGCCCCCTAATTGTTCACTCTCCCTAACCCTGAGAAATATTTTGACTTCAAAACAAAACAAAAGAAAAAAAATTTGGCCTGACCCCTTAAAAGTTCGTCCTGACCCCTAAAATTTTCCCCGACCCCTAAATCTCTCCAGCCCCCTGATTTTTCACTCTCCCCCAACCATGAGATATATTTTGAGTTCAAAACAAAAAAATTTGGCAGACCCCTAAAAAGTTCGTCCTGACCCCTAAAATTTTCCCCGACCCCTAAATCTTACCAGCCCCCTAATTTTTAACTCTCCTCCAACCATGAGAAATATTTTACTTCAAAACAAAAAAAAACAAAAAAATTTGGCCTGACCCCTAAAAAGTTCGTCCTGACCCCTAAAATTTTCCCCGACCCCTAAATCTCTCCAGCCTTCTAATTTTTCACTCTCCCCCAACCATGAGAAATATTTTGACTTCAAAACAAAAAAAAACAAAAAAATTTGGCCTGACCCCTAAAAAGTTCGTCCTGACCCCTAAAATTTTCCCCGACCCCTAAATCTCTCCAGCCCCCTAATTTTTCCCTTTCCCCCAACCCATAAAAATATTTTGAGTTCAAAACCAAAACAAAGAAAAAAGTGGGGCCTGACCCCTAAAAAGTTCGTCCTGACCCCTAAAATTTTCCCCGATCCCTAAATCTCTCAAGCCCCCGAATTTTTCACTCCCCCAACCATGAGAAATATTTTGAGTTCAAAACCAAAAAAAAAAGAAAAAAATTTGGCCTGACCCCTAAAAAGTTCGGCCTGACCCCTAAAATTTTCCCCGACCCCTAAATCTCTCCAGCCCCCTAATTTTTAACTCTCCCCCAACCATGAGAAATATTTTGAGTTCAAAACCAAAAAAAATAAAAAAATTGTCCTGACCCCTAAAAAGTTCGTCCTGACCCCTAAAATTTTCCCGACCCTAAATCTCTCCAGCCCCCTAATTTTTCACTCTCCCCCAACCATGAGAAATATTTTGACTTCAAAACAAAAAAACAAAAAAAATTTGGCCTGACCCTAAAAAGTTCGTCCTGACCCCTAAAATTTTCCCCGACCCCTAAATCTCTCCAGCCCTCTAATTTTTCACTCGCCCCCAACGATGAGAAATATTTTGACTTCAAAACCAAAAAAAAAAGAAAAAATTGGCCTGACCCCTAAAAAGTTCCGTCTGACCCCTAAAATTTTCACCGACCCCTAAATCTCTCCAGCCCCCTAATTTTTCACTCTCCCCCAACCATGAGAAATATTTTGAGTTCAAAACAAAAAAAAACAAAAAAATTTGGCCTGACCCCTAAAAAGTTCCGCCATACCCCTAAAATTTTCCCCGATCCCTAAATCTCTCCAGCCCCCTAATTTTTCACTCTCCCCCAACCCTGAGAAATATTTTGAGTTCAAAACAAAAAAAAAAGAAAAAAATTTGGCCTGACCCCTAAAAAGTCTGGCATGACCCCTAAAATTTTCCCCGAATTCTCAATTACTCCAGCCCCCTAATGTTTCACTCTACCCCAACCATGAGAAATATTTTGAGTTCAAAACAACAAAAAAAAAAAAATTTTGGCCTGACCCCTAAAAAGTTCGGCCTGACCCCTAAAAAGTTCGGCCTGTCCCCTAAATCTCTCCATCCCCTCATCCCAACTAATGTTTCACTCTCCCCCAACCCTGAGAAATATTTTGAGTTAAAAACAAAATAAAAAAGAACAAATTTGGCGTACCCCTAAAAAGTTCGGATTGACCCCTTAAATTTTCTCCGACACTTCAATGTCTCCAGGCCCCTACTCCCAACTAATTTTTCGCTCTCTCCCAACCCTGCGAAATATTTTGAGTTCAAAACAAAAAATGTTATTTAACATGTATACAAATATTAGTGAAAACAATGGCGGTGCATAATTATTTCTCTTCTTACTTTACTTATTGAGAAGTTATTTTGTATGTATAAAAATATTAGTGAAAACAGTAGTGGAGCATAATTATTTTTCTTCTTACTTTACTTATTGAGACGTTATTTAACATGTATACAAATATTAGTGAAAACAATGGCGGAGCATAATTATTTCTCTTCTTGCTTAACTTCTTGAGACGTTATTTAATAGGTATACAAATATTAGTGAAAACAATGGGGGAGCATAATTATCTCTTTTCTTACTTTACTTATTGAGATGTTTTTTATATGTATACAAATATTAGTGAAAACAGTAGTGGAGCATAATTATTTCTCTTCTTACTTTACTTATTGAGACGTTATTTAACATGTATACAAATATTAGTGAAAACAGTGGCGGAGCATAATTATTTCTATTCTTACTTAATTTATTGAGATGTTTTAAATATGTATACAAATATTAGTGAAAACAATGGCGGAGCATAATTATTTCTCTTCTTACTTTACTTCTTGAGACGTTATTTAATATGTATACAAATATTAGTGAAAACAATGGTGGAGCATAATTATTTCTCTTTTTACTTTACTTCTTGAGACGTTATTTTATATGTATATAAATATTAGTGAAAACAGTGGCGGAGCATAATTATCTCTTTTATTACTTGACTTATTGAGACGTTATTTAATATGTATACAAATATTAGTGAAAACAATGGTGGAGCATAATTATTTATTACTTTAATTTTACTGATACTACACTAACTTCACACCTCTCAAAAAGAAGGAGGTAATACCTGGGATGATGGTATCATGTCAACAGAAGAAACTCGGTTGGATTAAGCAACCCTTGCTTCACTATAAACTCGTGTTCAAAAAAGTGCCGTTATTGATTAAACAACCCTTGCTTCACTATGGACTCATGTTCAAAAAAGTGCCGTTAGGAATTAAGCAACCCTTGCTCCACTATGGACTCATGTTCAAAAAAGTTCCGTAAGGGATTCCCTTTGACGTCATTTCCTGTTAAAATCGTGACTTTGCATTATGCCGACAATCTCCCATCTCCAAATTTGGCCTGAGGCGCCCCACCGCCGAATGCCGACACTCACCCTCCCCAGATTTGGCCTGAGGCGCCCCAGCGCCGAATGCCGACCCTCCCCCAAATTTCGCCTGAGGCGCTCACCCCAATTTTTAAATATGTATACAATATGTATATAAATATTAGTGAAAACAATGTTGGAGCATAATTATTTCTCTTCTTACTTTACTTATTGAGACGTTATTTAATATGTATACAAATATTAGTGAAAACAGTGGGGGAGCATAATTATTTATTACTTTAATTTTACTGATACTACAAACTTCACACCTCTCAAAAAGGAGGAGATAATACCTAGGAGGATGTTATCATGTGAACAGAAAAAATGCGGTTAGGATAAAGCAACCCTTGCTTCACTATAAACTCATGTTAAAAAAAAGTGCCGTTATTGATTAAACAACACTTGCGTCACTATAAACGCATGTTCAAAAAAGTGCCGTTAGGGATTTCCTCTGACGTCATTTCCTGTTAAAAGCGTGACGGTGCATTATTTCTCAAATTCTACATGATGTCATTATTTTTTTCTCAAATTAGTACTAAACAACGTTGAAAATCGAGGAAAAAGGCACCCCCCCATTGGAGAAAAGTGCTCAGTCGACCCTCGAAGAGTCCATTTTTTTTCCGGTTCTGAGATATTATACGTCCCGGGGCTGGCCGGTTATAATGATGTCAACCGTGTGACTGTTTGTTGGGTCCTCTCGGAGGAGTATCTAGACATACAAACAAACAAACAAACAAACAAACAGACAAACATACAGACAACTGGCCTTTATATAAGAGACTAGCGGGGCTACCCGGCGTTGCTCGGGGTCATAAAAACATATATTTGAACAAAGATCGTGTGTGTAACATCTTTATATTCAAACTTCTATGTCCGCCCCCTCTCTCTATAGCCGTCTCTTCATCTGCTACCTTTCTCTTCCCTGGTCGCCCCATTTCGCCGCTACTTTCTTCCCCACCATTTCTCCTATTGCCCAGGGTAATAGTATGACATATTTCTATAAAAAGTAACACCTCTATCTGCGCCTTCTATATAGGTACTTATCTCAACCCCGGTGTTCATACTATATACGTATCTATCATCACCCCGGTGCGCATACTATATACGTACCTATCGCCGCCCCAGTGCACATACTATATACGTACCTATCGCCGCCCCGGTTCAGATACTATTTAAGTACCTATCGCCGCCCCGTTGCGAATGCTAAATAGTACCTATCGTTGCCCCGGTGTGAATGCTAAATACATACCTATTGCGCCCCGGTGTGCATGCTACATAAGTACCTATCGCTGCCCTAGTGCAGATTATTAATATGTACATATTGCCGCCCTGGTGTGAATGCTAAATACGTACCTATAGCCGCCCTGGTGCGAATGCTAAATACGTACGTATAGCCGCCCCGGTGCGAATGTTAAATACGTACCTATCACCACCACGGTGCAAATGCGAAATACATACCTTTCGCCGCCCCGGTGCGCGTGCTATATATGTACTGATCGCCGCCGCAGAGCGCATGCTATGTACGTACTTATTGCTGCCCATGTGTACATGCTATATACGTAGCTATCGTCACCCCTGAATTCTGAATACGTACCTATCGCTGCCCTGGTGTGGAAGCTAAATACGTACATATCGCCGCCCCGGTGCGAATGCTAAATACATACCTATCGCTGCCCCGGTGTGAATGCTAAATACATACCTATCGCCGCCCTGGTGTGAATTTTAAATATGTACCTTTCGCCGCCCGGTGTTAATTTTAAATATGTACCTTTCGCCGCCCCTGTGCGTGTGCTATATACGTACCTATCGCCGCCCCGGTGCGCGTGCTATATATGAATTGATCGCTGCCTCAGCGCGCATGCTAAATACATACCTATCACTGCCCCGGTGTGCATCCTATATACGTACTTATTACCGCCCATGTGCACATGCTATATAAGTACCTATCACCACCGCGGAATGCTACATAAGTACCTATCGCCGCCCCAGTGTGGAAGCTAAATACGTACATATCGCCACCCCTAAATTTGGGCAGACCCCTACAAAATTTGGCATGACCCCTAAAATTTTCCCCGTCCCCTAAATCTCTCTAGTCCCTAATTTTTCACTCTCCCCCAACCATTAGAAATATTTTGACTTCAAAACAAAAAAAAACAAAAAAATTTGGCCTGACCCCTAAAAAGTACCGCTCGACCCCTAAAATTTTCCCGACCCCTAAATCTCTCCAGCCCCCTAATTTGTTACTCTCCCCCAACCATGAGAAATATTTTGACTTCAAAACAAAAAAAAACAAAAAAACTGGGGCTGACCCCTAAAAAGTTCCGCCTGACCCATAAAATTTTCCGCGACCCCTAAATCTCTCCAGCCTCCTAATTTTTCACTCTTACCCCAACCATGAGAAATATTTTGACTTCAAAACAAAAAAAAAAGAAAGAAATTTGGCCTGACCCCTAAATAGTTCGTCCTGACCCATAAAATTTTCCCCGACCCCTCAATCTCTCCAGCCCCCTAATTGTTCACTCTCCCCCAACCCTGAGAAATATTTTGAGTTATAAACCAAAAAAAAAGAAAGAAATTGTGCCTGACCCCTAAAAAGGTCGTCCTGACCGGTAAAATTTTCCCCGACCCCTCAATCTCTCCAGCCCCCTAATTGTTCACTCTCCCCCAACCCTAGGAAATATTTTGAGTTCAAAACAAAAAAAAACAAAAAAATTTGGCCTGCCCCCTAAAAAGTTCCGCCTGACCCCTAAAATTTTCCCCGACCCTTTAATCTCTCCAGCCCCCTAATTTTTCACTCTCCCCCCAACCCTGAGAAATATTTTGACTTCAAAACAAAAAAAAACAAAATAATTTGGCCTGACCCCTAAAAAGTTCGTCCTGACCCCTAAAATTTTCCCCGACCCCCAAATCTTCTCCAGCCCCCTAATTTTTCACTCTCCCCCAACCATGAGAAATATTTTGACTTCAAAACAAAAAAAAACAAAAAAATTTGGCCTGACCCCTAAAAAGTTCCGCCAGACCCCTAAAATTTTCCCCGACCCCTCAATCTCTCCCGCCTTCTAATTTTTCACTCTCCCCCAACCCTAGGAAATATTTTGAGTTCAAAACCAAAAAAAACAAAAAAATTTGGCCTGCCCCCTAAAAAGTTCCGCCTGACCCCTAAAAATTTTCCCCGACCCCTGAATCTCTCCAGCCCCCTAATTGTTCACTCTCCCCCAACCCTGAGAAATATTTTGAGTTCAAAACCAAAAAAAACAAAAAAATTTGGCCTGCCCCCTAAAAAGTTCCGCCTGACCCCTAAAATTTTCCCCGACCCTTTAATCTCTCCAGCCCCCTAATTTTTCACTCTCCCCCAACCATGAGAAATATTTTGACTTCAAAAAAAAAAAAAAAAAAAAATTTGGCCTGACCCCTTAAAAGTTCGTCCTGACCCCTAAAATTTTCCACGACCCCTCTATCTCTACAGCCCCCTAATGTTTCACTCAACCCCAACCATGAGAAATATTTTGAGTTAAAAACAAAAAAAGAACAAAATAATTTGGCGTGACCCCTAAAAAGTTCGGCCTAACCTTTAAAATTTTCCCCAAAAAACTGATACTACGTTATTTAATATGTATACAAATATTAGTGAAAACAGTGGTGGAGCATAATTATTTTTTTTCTTACTTTACTTATTCAGACGTTATTTAATATGTATACAAATATTAGTGAAAACAGTGGTGGAGCATAATTATTTCTCTTCTTACTTTACTTATTGAGACGTTATTTAATATGTATACAGATATTAGTGAAAACAATGGTGGAGCATAATTATTTCTCTTACTATTCTTATTGAGACGTTATTTAATATTTATACAAATATAAGTGAACACAATGGGGGAGCATAAGTTTTCTATTCTTACTTTACTTATTTAGACGTTATTTAATATGTATACAAATATTAGTGAAAACAATGGTGGAGCATAAGTTTTCTATTCTTACTTTACTTATTTAGACGTTATTTAATATGTATACAAATATTAGTGAAAACAATGGTGGAGCATAATTATTTCTCTTTTTACTTTACTTCTTGAGACGTTATTTTATATGTATATAAATATTAGTGAAAACAGTGGCGGAGCATAATTATCTCTTTTATTACTTGACTTATTGAGACGTTATTTAATATGTATACAAATATTAGTGAAAACAATGGTGAAGCATAATTATTTATTACTTTAATTTTACTGATACTACACTAACTTTACACCTCTCAAAAAGAAGGAGGTAATACCTGGGATGATGGTATCATGTCAACAGAAGAAACTCGGTTAGGATTAAGCAACCCTTGCTTCACTATAAACTCGTGTTCAAAAAAGTGCCGTTATTGATTAAACAACCCTTGCTTCACTATGGACTCATGTTCAAAAAAGTGCCGTTAGGAATTAAGCAACCCTTGCTCCACTATGGACTCATGTTCAAAAAAGTTCCGTAAGGGATTCCCTTTGACGTCATTTCCTGTAAAAATCGTGACTTTGCATTATGCCGACAATCTCCCATCTCCAAATTTGGCCTGAGGCGCCCCACCGCCGAATGCCGACACTCACCCTCCCCAGATTTGGCCTGAGGCGCCCCAGCGCCGAATGCCGACCCTCCCCCAAATTTCGCCTGAGGCGCTCACCCCAATTTTTAAATATGTATACAATATGTATATAAATATTAGTGAAAACAATGTTGGAGCATAATTATTTCTCTTCTTACTTTACTTATTGAGACGTTATTTAATATGTATACAAATATTAGTGAAAACAGTGGGGGAGCATAATTATTTATTACTTTAATTTTACTGATACTACAAACTTCACACCTCTCAAAAAGGAGGAGATAATACCTAGGAGGATGTTATCATGTGAACAGAAAAAATGCGGTTAGGATAAAGCAACCCTTGCTTCACTATAAACTCATGTTCAAAAAAGTGCCGTTAGGGATTTCCTCTGACGTCATTTCCTGTTAAAAGCGTGACGGTGCATTATTTCTCAAATTCTACATGATGTCATTATTTTTTTCTCAAATTAGTACTAAACAACGTTGAAAATCGAGGAAAAAGGCACCCCCCCATTGGAGAAAAGTGCTCAGTCGACCCTCGAAGAGTCCATTTTTTTTCCGGTTCTGAGATATTATACGTCCCGGGGCTGGCCGGTTATAATGATGTCAACCGTGTGACTGTTTGTTGGGTCCTCTCGGAGGAGTATCTAGACATACAAACAAACAAACAAACAAACAAACAGACAAACATACAGACAACTGGCCTTTATATAAGAGACTAGCGGGGCTACCCGGCGTTGCTCGGGGTCATAAAAACATATATTTGAACAAAGATCGTGTGTGTAACATCTTTATATTCAAACTTCTATGTCCGCCCCCTCTCTCTATAGCCGTCTCTTCATCTGCTACTTTTCTCTTCCCTGGGCGCCCCATTTCGCCGCTACTTTCTAATTTTGCCTTTTGCAAAAGCTGTTTCTTCACCATTTCTCCTATTGCCCAGGGTAATAGTATGACATATTTCTATAAAAAGTAACACCTCTATCTGCGCCTTCTATATAGGTACTTATCTCAACCCCGGTGTTCATACTATATACGTATCTATCATCACCCCGGTGCGCATACTATATACGTACCTATCGCCGCCCCAGTGCACATACTATATACGTACCTATCGCCGCCCCGGTTCAGATACTATTTAAGTACCTATCGCCGCCCCGTTGCGAATGCTAAATAGTACCTATCGTTGCCCCGGTGTGAATGCTAAATACATACCTATTGCGCCCCGGTGTGCATGCTACATAAGTACCTATCGCTGCCCTAGTGCGAATAATTAATATGTACATATTGCCGCCCTGGTGCGAATGCTAAATACGTACGTATAGCCGCCCCGGTGCGAATGCTAAATACGTACCTATCACCACCACGGTGCAAATGCGAAATACATACCTTTCGCCGCCCCGGTGCGCGTGCTATATATGTACTGATCGCCGCCGCAGAGCGCATGCTATGTACGTACTTATTGCTGCCCATGTGTACATGCTATATACGTAGCTATCGTCACCCCTGAATTCTGAATACGTACCTATCGCTGCCCTGGTGTGGAAGCTAAATACGTACATATCGCCGCCCCAGTGCGAATGCTAAATACATACCTATCGCTGCCCCGGTGTGAATGCTAAATACATACCTATCGCCGCCCTGGTGTGAATTTTAAATATGTACCTTTTGCCGCCCGGTGTTAATTTTAAATATGTACCTTTCGCCGCCCCTGTGCGTGTGCTATATACGTACCTATCGCCGCCCCGGTGCGCGTGCTATATATGAATTGATCGCTGCCTCAGCGCGCATGCTAAATACATACCTATCACTGCCCCGGTGTGCATCCTATATACGTACTTATTACCGCCCATGTGCACATGCTATATAAGTACCTATCACCACCGCGGAATGCTACATAAGTACCTATCGCCGCCCCAGTGTGGAAGCTAAATACGTACATATCGCCACCCCTAAATTTGGGAAGACCCCTACAAAATTTGGCATGACCCCTAAAATTTTCCCCGTCCCCTAAATCTCTCTAGTCCCCTAATTTTTCACTCTCCCCCAACCATTAGAAATATTTTGACTTCAAAACAAAAAAAAACAAAAAAATTTGGCCTGACCCCTAAAAAGTACCGCTCGACCCCTAAAATTTTCCCGACCCCTAAATCTCTCCAGCCCCCTAATTTGTTACTCTCCCCCAACCATGAGAAATATTTTGACTTCAAAACAAAAAAAAACAAAAAAACTGGGGCTGACCCCTAAAAAGTTCCGCCTGACCCATAAAATTTTCCGCGACCCCTAAATCTCTCCAGCCTCCTAATTTTTCACTCTTACCCCAACCATGAGAAATATTTTGACTTCAAAACAAAAAAAAAAGAAAGAAATTTGGCCAGACCCCTAAATAGTTCGTCCTGACCCATAAATTTTTCCCCGACCCCTCAATCTCTCCAGCCCCCTAATTGTTCACTCTCCCCCAACCCTGAGAAATATTTTGAGTTATAAACCAAAAAAAAAGAAAGAAATTGTGCCTGACCCCTAAAAAGGTCGTCCTGACCGGTAAAATTTTCCCCGACCCCTCAATCTCTCCAGCCCCCTAATTGTTCACTCTCCCCCAACCCTAGGAAATATTTTGAGTTCAAAACAAAAAAAAACAAAAAAATTTGGCCTGCCCCCTAAAAAGTTCTGCCTGACCCCTAAAATTTTCCCCGACCCTTTAATCTCTCCAGCCCCCTAATTTTTCACTCTCCCCCCAACCCTGAGAAATATTTTGACTTCAAAACAAAAAAAAACAAAATAATTTGGCCTGACCCCTAAAAAGTTCGTCCTGACCCCTAAAATTTTCCCCGACCCCCAAATCTTCTCCAGCACCCTAATTTTACACTCTCCTCCAACCATGAGAAATATTTTGACTTCAAAACAAAAAAAAACAAAAAAATTTGGCCTGACCCCTAAAAAGTTCCGCCAGACCCCTAAAATTTTCCCCGACCCCTCAATCTCTCCCGCCTTCTAATTTTTCACTCTCCCCCAACCCTAGGAAATATTTTGAGTTCAAAACCAAAAAAAACAAAAAAATTTGGCCTGCCCCCTAAAAAGTTCCGCCTGACCCCTAAAAATTTTCCCCGACCCCTGAATCTCTCCAGCCCCCTAATTGTTCACTCTCCCCCAACCCTGAGAAATATTTTGAGTTCAAAACCAAAAAAAACAAAAAAATTTGGCCTGCCCCCTAAAAAGTTCCGCCTGACCCCTAAAATTTTCCCCGACCCCCAAATCTTCTCCAGCACCCTAATTTTACACTCTCCTCCAACCATGAGAAATATTTTGACTTCAAAACAAAAAAAAACAAAAAAATTTGGCCTGACCCCTAAAAAGTTCCGCCAGACCCCTAAAATTTTCCCCGACCCCTCAATCTCTCCCGCCTTCTAATTTTTCACTCTCCCCCAACCCTAGGAAATATTTTGAGTTCAAAACCAAAAAAAACAAAAAAATTTGGCCTGCCCCCTAAAAAGTTCCGCCTGACCCCTAAAAATTTTCCCCGACCCCTGAATCTCTCCTGCCCCCTAATTGTTCACTCTCCCCCAACCCTGAGAAATATTTTGAGTTCAAAACCAAAAAAAACAAAAAAATTTGGCCTGCCCCCTAAAAAGTTCCGCCTGACCCCTAAAATTTTCCCCGACCCTTTAATCTCTCCAGCCCCCTAATTTTTCACTCTCCCCCAACCATGAGAAATATTTTGACTTCAAAAAAAAAAAAAAAAAAAAATTTGGCCTGACCCCTTAAAAGTTCGTCCTGACCCCTAAAATTTTCCACGACCCCTCTATCTCTACAGCCCCCTAATGTTTCACTCAACCCCAACCATGAGAAATATTTTGAGTTAAAAACAAAAAAAGAACAAAATAATTTAGCGTGACCCCTAAAAAGTTCGGCCTAACCTTTAAAATTTTCCCCAAAAAACTGATACTACGTTATTTAATATGTATACAAATATTAGTGAAAACAGTGGTGGAGCATAATTATTTTTTTTCTTACTTTACTTATTCAGACGTTATTTAATATGTATACAAATATTAGTGAAAACAGTGGTGGAGCATAATTATTTCTCTTCTTACTTTACTTATTGAGACGTTATTTAATATGTATACAGATATTAGTGAAAACAATGGTGGAGCATAATTATTTCTCTTACTATTCTTATTGAGACGTTATTTAATATTTATACAAATATAAGTGAAAACAATGGGGGAGCATAAGTTTTCTATTCTTACTTTACTTATTTAGACGTTATTTAATATGTATACAAATATTAGTGAAAACAATGGTGGAGCATAAGTTTTCTATTCTTACTTTACTTATTTAGACGTTATTTAATATGTATACAAATATTAGTGAAAACAATGGTGGAGCATAATTATTTATTACTTTAATTTTACTGATACTACACTAACTTCACACCTCTCAAAAAGGAGGAGGTAATACCTAGGAGGATGTTATCATGTCAACAGAAAAAATGCGGTTAGGATTAAGCAACCCTTGCTTCACTATGAACTCATGTTAAAAAAAGTGCCGTTATTGATTTAACAACACTTGCGTCACTATAAACGCATGTATCAAAAAGTGCCGTTAGCAATTAAGCAACCCTTGCATCACTATGAACTCATGTTCAAAAAAGTGCCGTTAGTAAGTAAGCAACCCATGCTTGACTATGGACTCGTGTTCAAAAAAAGTGCCGTTTGTGATTAAGCAACACTTGCTTCACTATAAACTCATGTTCAAAAAAGAGCCATTAGGGATTTCCTCTGACGTCATTTCCTGTTAAAATCATGACGGTGCATTATTTCTCAAATTCTACATGATGTCATTGTTTTTTTTCTCAAATTAGTACTAAACAACGTTGAAACTTGAGGAAAAAGGCACCCCCCCATTGGAGAAAAGTGCTCAGTCGAACCCCGAAGTCCATTTTTTTTTCCGGTTCTGAGATAGTATACGTTCCGGGGCTGGCCGGTCATAATGACGTCAACCATGTGACTGTTTGTTGGGTACTCTCGGAGGAGTATCTGGACAGACAAACAGACAAACAGACAGACATACAGACAACTGCCGTTTATATAATAGACTAGCGGGGCTACCCGGCGTTGCTCACGGTCATAAAAACATATATTTGAAGAAAGATCGTGTGTGTAACATCTTTATATTCAAACTTCTATGTCCGCCCCCTCTCTCTATAGCCGTCTCTTCATCTGCTACCTTTCTCTTCCCTGGTCGCCCCATTTCGCCGCTACTTTCTTCCCCACCATTTCTCCTATTGCCCAGGGTAATAGTATGACATATTTCTATAAAAAGTAACACCTCTATCTGCGCCTTCTATATAGGTACTTATCTCAACCCCGGTGTTCATACTATATACGTATCTATCATCACCCCGGTGCGCATACTATATACGTACCTATCGCCGCCCCAGTGCACATACTATATACGTACCTATCGCCGCCCCGGTGCAGATACTATTTAAGTACCTATCGCCGCCCCGTTGCGAATGCTAAATAGTACCTATCGTTGCCCCGGTGTGAATGCTAAATACATACCTATTGCGCCCTGGTGTGCATGCTACATAAGTACCTATCGCTGCCCTAGTGCGAATACTAAAGACATACCAATTGCGCCCCGGTGTGCATGCTACATAAGTACCTATCGCTGCCCTAGTGCGAATAATTAATATGTACATATTGCCGCTTTGGTGTGAATGCTAAATACGTACCTATCGCTGGCCCAGTGCAGATGCTAAATACGTACCTATAGCCGCCCTGGTGCAAATGCTAAATACGTACCTATAGCCGCCCCGGTGTGAATGCTAAATACGTACCTATCACCACCATGGTGCGAATACGAAATACATACCTTTCGCCGCCCCGGTGCGTGTGCTATATATGTACTGATCGCCGCGCAGAGCGCATGCTATGTACGTACTTATTGCTGCCTATGTGTACATGCTATATACGTAGCTATCGCCACCCCTGAATTCTGAATACGTACTTATCGCCGCCCTGGTGTGGAAGCTAAATACGTACATATCGCCGCCCCAATGCGAATGCTAAATACATACCTATCGCCGCCCCGGTGTGAATTCTAAATACATACCTATCGCCGCCCCGGTGTGAATTCTAAATACGTACCTATCGCCGCCCCGGTGCGGAAGCTAAATACGTACATATCGCCACCCCGATGCGAATGCTAAATACCTACCTATCGCTGCCCCGGTGTGAATGCTAAATACATACCTATCGCCGCCCCGGTGTGAATGCTAAATACGTACCTATCGCCGCCCCAGTGTAAATTTTAAATATGTACCTTTAGACGCCCCAGTGTGAATTTTAAATATGTACCTTTCGCCGCCTCTGTGCGCATGCTATATATGTACCTATCGCCGCCCCGGTGCGCGTGTTATATATGAACCGATCGCTGCCTCAGTGCGCATGCTAAATACATACCTATCACTGCCCCGGTGCGCATACTATATACGTACTTATTACCGCCTATGTGCACATGCTATATAAGTACCTATCACCACCGCTGAATGCTAAATAAGTACCTATCGCCGCCCCTGTGTGGAAGCTAAATACGTACATATCGCCGCCCCTAAATTTGGGCGGACCCCTAAAAAATTTGGCCAGACCCCTAAAATTTTCCCCGACCTCTAAATCTCTCCAGCACCTAATTTTTCACTCTCCCCCAACCATGAGAAATATTTTGACTTCAAAACAAAAAAAAACAAAAAAATTTGGCCTTACCTCTAAAAAGTTCGTCCTGACCCCTAAAATTTTCCCCGACCCCTAAATATCTCCAGCCCCCTAATTTTTACCCTCTCCCCCAACCATGAGAAATATTTTGACTTCAAAACACAAAAAAAAGAAAAAAATTTGGCCTGACCACTAAAAAGTTCGTCCTGACCCCTAAAATTTTCCCCGACCCCTAAATCTCTCCAACCCCCTAATTTGTCACTCTTCCCAACCCTGAGAAATATTTTGAGTTCAAAACCAAAAAAAAAGAAAAAAATTTGGCCTGACCCCTAAAAAGTTCGTCCTGACCCCTAAAATTTTCCCCGACCCCTAAATCTCTCCAGCCCCCTAATTTTTCACTCTCCCCTAACCCTGAGAAATATTTTCAGTTCAAAACCAAAAAAAAGAAAAAATTTGGCCTGAACCCTAAAAAGTTCGTCCTGACCCCTAAAATTTTCCCCGACCCCTAAATCTCTCCAGCCCCCTAATTTTTAACTTTCCCCCAACCATGAAAAATATTTTGACTTCAAAACCAAAAAAAAAGAAAAAAATTTGGCCTGACCCCTAAAAAGTTCGTCTTGACCCCTAAAATTTTCCCCGACTCCTAAATCTCTCAAGCCCCCTAATTTTTCTCTTTCCCCCAACCATGAGAAATATTTTGACTTCAAAACAAAAAAAACAAAATAATTTGGCCTGACCCCTAAAAAGTTCCGCCTGACCCCTAAAATTTTCCCCGACCCCTACATATCTCCAGCCCCCTAATTTTTACCCTCTCCCCCAACCATGAGAAATATTTTGACTTCAAAACCAAAAAAAACAAAAAAATTTGGCCTGACCCCTAACAAGTTCGTCCTGATTCCTAAAATTTTCCCCGACCCCTAAATCTCTCCAGCCACCTAATTTTTAACTCTCCCCCAACCCTGAGAAATATTTTGAGTTCAAAACCAAAAAAAAGAAAAAGATTTGGCCTGACCGCTAAAAAGTTCGTCCTGACCCCTAAAATTTTCCCCGACCCCTAAATCTCTCCAGCCCCCTAATTTTTCACTTTTTCCCAACCATGAGAAATATTTTGACTTCAAAACAAAAAAAACAAAATAATTTGGCCTGACCCCTAAAAAGTTCGGCCTGACCCCTAAAATTTTCCCCGACCCCTAAATATCTCCAGCCCCCTAATTTTTACCCTCTCCCCAAACCATGAGAAATATTTTGACTTCCAAACCAAAAAAAAGAAAAAAATTTGGCCTGACCACTAAAAAGTTCGTCCTGACCCCTAAAATTTTCCCCGACCCCTAAATCTCTCGAGCCGCCTAATTTGTCACTCTCCCCAACCCTGAGAAATATTTTGAGTTCAAAACAAAAAAAAAACAAAAAAATTTGGCCTGACCCCTAAAAAGTTCGTCCTGACCCCTAAAATTTTCCCCGACCCCTAAATCTCTCCAGCCTCCTAATTTTTCACTCTCCCCTAACCCTGAGAAATATTTTCAGTTCAAAACAAAAAAAAACAAAAAAATTTGGCCTGACCCCTAAAAAGTTCGTCCTGACCCCTAAAATTTTCCCCGACCCCTAAATCTCTCCAGCCCCCTAATGTTTCACTCAACCCCAACCATGAGAAATATTTTGACTTCAAAACCAAAAAAAAAGAAAAAAATTTGGCCTGACCCCTAAAAAGTTCGTCTTGACCCCTAAAATTTTCCCCGACTCCTAAATCTCTCAAGCCCCCTAATTTTTCCCTTTCCCCCAACCATGAGAAATATTTTGACTTCAAAACAAAAAAAACAAAATAATTTGGCCTGACCCCTAAAAAGTTCCGCCTGACCCCTAAAATTTTCCCCGACCCCTACATATCTCCAGCCCCCTAATTTTTACCCTCTCCCCCAACCATGAGAAATATTTTGACTTCAAAACCAAAAAAAAGAAAAAAATTTGGCCTGACCCCTAACAAGTTCGTCCTGATTCCTAAAATTTTCCCCGACCCCTAAATCTCTCCAGCCACCTAATTTTTAACTCTCCCCCAACCCTGAGAAATATTTTGAGTTCAAAACCAAAAAAAAAAGAAAAAAATTTGGCCTGACCCTAAAAAGTTGTCCTGACCCCTAAAATTTTCCCCCACCCCTAAATCTCTCAAGCCCCCTAATTTTTCACTCTCCCCCCACCATAAGAAATATTTTCAGTTCAAAACCAAAAAAAAGAAAAAGATTTGGCCTGACCGCTAAAAAGTTCGTCCTGACCCCTAAAATTTTCCCCGACCCCTAAATCTCTCCAGCCCCCTAATTTTTCACTTTCTCCCAACCATGAGAAATATTTTGACTTCAAAACAAAAAAAACAAAATAATTTGGCCTGACCCCTAAAAAGTTCGGCCTGACCCCTAAAATTTTCCCCGACCCCTAAATATCTCCAGCCCCCTAATTTTTACCCTCTCCCCCAACCATGAGAAATATTTTGACTTCCAAACCAAAAAAAAGAAAAAAATTTGGCCTGACCACTAAAAAGTTCGTCCTGACCCCTAAAATTTTCCCCGACCCCTAAATCTCTCCAGCCGCCTAATTTGTCACTCTCCCCAACCCTGAGAAATATTTTGAGTTCAAAACCAAAAAAAAAAAAAAAAATTTGGCCTGACCCCTAAAAAGTTCGTCCTGACCCCTAAAATTTTCCCCGACCCCTAAATCTCTCCAGCCTCCTAATTTTTCACTCTCCCCTAAACCTGAGAAATATTTTCAGTTCAAAACCAAAAAAAACAAAAAAATTTGGCCTGACCCCTAAAAAGTTCGTCCTGATCCCTAAAATTTTCCCCGACCCCTAAATCTCTCCAGCCCCGTAATGTTTCACTCAACCCCAACCATGGGAAATATTTTGACTTCAAAACCAAAAAAAAAGAAAAAAAATTGGCCTGACCCCTAAAAAGTTCGTCTTGACCCCTAAAATTTTCCCCGACTCCTAAATCTCTGCAGCCCCCTAATTTTTCACTCTCCCCCAACAATGAGAAATATTTTGACTTCAAAACAAAAAAAACAAAATAATTTGGCCTGACCCCTAAAAAGTTCCGCCTGACCCCTAAAATTTTCCCCGACCCCTACATATCTCCAGCCCCCTAATTTTTACTCTCTCCCCCAACCATGAGAAATATTTTGACTTCAAAACCAAAAAAAAGAAAAAAATTTGGCCTGACCCCTAACAAGTTCGTCCTGATTCCTAAAATTTTCCCCGACCCCTAAATCTCTCCAGCCACCTAATTTTTAACTCTCCCCCAACCCTGAGAAATATTTTGAGTTCAAAACCAAAAAAAAGAAAAAGATTTGGCCTGACCGCTAAAAAGTTCGTCCTGACCCCTAAAATTTTCCCCGACCCCTAAATCTCTCCAGCCCCCTAATTTTTCACTTTTTCCCAACCATGAGAAATATTTTGACTTCAAAACAAAAAAAACAAAATAATTTGGCCTGACCCCTAAAAAGTTCGGCCTGACCCCTAAAATTTTCCCCGACCCCTAAATATCTCCAGCCCCCTAATTTTTACCCTCTCCCCAAACCATGAGAAATATTTTGACTTCAAAACCAAAAAAAAGAAAAAAATTTGGCCTGACCACTAAAAAGTTCGTCCTGACCCCTAAAATTTTCCCCGACCCCTAAATCTCTCGAGCCGCCTAATTTGTCACTCTCCCCAACCCTGAGAAATATTTTGAGTTCAAAACAAAAAAAAAACAAAAAAATTTGGCCTGACCCCTAAAAAGTTCGTCCTGACCCCTAAAATTTTCCCCGACCCCTAAATCTCTCCAGCCTCCTAATTTTTCACTCTCCCCTAACCCTGAGAAATATTTTCAGTTCAAAACAAAAAAAAACAAAAAAATTTGGCCTGACCCCTAAAAAGTTCGTCCTGACCCCTAAAATTTTCCCCGACCCCTAAATCTCTCCAGCCCCCTAATGTTTCACTCAACCCCAACCATGAGAAATATTTTGACTTCAAAACCAAAAAAAAAGAAAAAAATTTGGCCTGACCCCTAAAAAGTTCGTCTTGACCCCTAAAATTTTCCCCGACTCCTAAATCTCTCAAGCCCCCTAATTTTTCCCTTTCCCCCAACCATGAGAAATATTTTGACGTCAAAACAAAAAAAACAAAATAATTTGGCCTGACCCCTAAAAAGTTCCGCCTGACCCCTAAAATTTTCCCCGACCCCTACATATCTCCAGCCCCCTAATTTTTACCCTCTCCCCCAACCATGAGAAATATTTTGACTTCAAAACCAAAAAAAAGAAAAAAATTTGGCCTGACCCCTAACAAGTTCGTCCTGATTCCTAAAATTTTCCCCGACCCCTAAATCTCTCCAGCCACCTAATTTTTAACTCTCCCCCAACCCTGAGAAATATTTTGAGTTCAAAACCAAAAAAAAAAGAAAAAAATTTGGCCTGACCCTAAAAAGTTGTCCTGACCCCTAAAATTTCCCCCCACCCCTAAATCTCTCAAGCCCCCTAATTTTTCACTCTCCCCCCACCATAAGAAATATTTTCAGTTCAAAACCAAAAAAAAGAAAAAGATTTGGCCTGACCGCTAAAAAGTTCGTCCTGACCCCTAAAATTTTCCCCGACCCCTAAATCTCTCCAGCCCCCTAATTTTTCACTTTTTCCCAACCATGAGAAATATTTTGACTTCAAAACAAAAAAAACAAAATAATTTGGCCTGACCCCTAAAAAGTTCGGCCTGACCCCTAAAATTTTCCCCGACCCCTAAATCTCTCCAGCCTCCTAATTTTTCACTCTCCCCTAACCCTGAGAAATATTTTCAGTTCAAAACCAAAAAAAACAAAAAAATTTGGCCTGACCCCTAAAAAGTTCGTCCTGACCCCTAAAATTTTCCCCGACCCCTAAATCTCTCCAGCCCCGTAATGTTTCACTCAACCCCAACCATGAGAAATATTTTGACTTCAAAACCAAAAAAAAAGAAAAAAAATTGGCCTGACCCCTAAAAAGTTCGTCTTGACCCCTAAAATTTTCCCCGACTCCTAAATCTCTGCAGCCCCCTAATTTTTCACTCTCCCCCAACAATGAGAAATATTTTGACTTCAAAACAAAAAAAACAAAATAATTTGGCCTGACCCCTAAAAAGTTCCGCCTGACCCCTAAAATTTTCCCCGACCCCTAAATATCTCCAGCCCCCTAATTTTTACCCTCTCCCCAAACCATGAGAAATATTTTGACTTCAAAACCAAAAAAAAGAAAAAAATTTGGCCTGACCACTAAAAAGTTCGTCCTGACCCCTAAAATTTTCCCCGACCCCTAAATCTCTCCAGCCCCCTAATTTGTCACTCTCCCCCAACCATGAGAAATATTTTCAGTTCAAAACCAAAAAAAAGAAAAAAATTTGGCCTGACCCCTAAAAAGTTCGTCCTGACCCCTAAAATTTTCCCCGACCCCTAAATCTCTCCAGCCCCCTAATTTTTCACTCTCCCCCAACCATGAGAAATATTTTGACTTCAAAACAAAAAAAAACAAAAAAATTTGGCCTGACCCCTAAAAAGTTCCGCCTGACCCCTAAAATTTTCCCCGACCCCTAAATCTCTCCAGCCCCCTAATTTGTCACTCTCCCCCAACCATGAGAAATATTTTAACTTCAAAACAAAAAAAAAACAAAAAAATTTGGCCTGACCCCTAAAAAGTTCGGCCTTACCCCTAAAATTTTCCACGACCCCTCTATCTCTACAGCCCCCTAATGTTACACTCAACCCCAACCATGAGAAATATTTTGAGTTAAAAACAAAAAAAGAACAAAATAATTTGGCGTGACCCCTAAAAAGTTCGGCCTAACCTTTAAAATTTTCCCCAAACAACTGATACTACGTTATTTAATATGTATACAAATATTAGTGAAAACAGTGGTGGAGCATAATTATTTTTTTTCTTACTTTACTTATTGAGACGTTATTTAATATGTATACAAATATTAGTGAAAACAGTGGTGGAGCATAATTATTTCTCTTCTTATTTTACTTATTGAGACGTTATTTAATATGTATACAGTTATTAGTGAAAACAATGGTTGAGCATAATTATTTCTCTTACTATTCTTATTGACACGTTATTTAATATTTATACAAATATAAGTGAAAACAATGGGGGAGCATAAGTTTTCTATTCTTACTTTACTTATTTAGACGTTATTTAATATGTATACAAATATTAGTGAAAACAATGGTGGAGCATACTTATTTATTACTTTAATTTTACTGATACTACACTAAAATTTTCCCCGACCCCTAAATCTCTCCAGCCCCCTAATTTTTCACTCTCCCCCAACCCTGAGAATTATTTTGAGTTCAAAACCAAAAAAAAAGAAAAAAATTTGGCCTGACCCCTAAAAAGTTCGTCCTGACCCCTAAAATTTTCCCCGACCCCTAAATCTCTCCAGCCCCCTAATTTTTCACTCTCCCCCAACCATGAGAAATATTTTGAGTTCAAAACCAAAATAAACAAAAAAATTTGGCCTGACCCCTAAAAAGTTCGTCCTGACCCCTAAAATTTTCCCCGACCCCTAAATCTCTCCAGCCCCCTAATTTTTCACTCTCCCCCAACCATGAGAAATATTTTGACTTCAAAACAAAAAAAAAGAAAAAAATTTGGCCTGAACCCTAAAAAGTTCGTCTTGACCCCTAAAATTTTCCCCGACTCCTAAATCTCTCCAGCCCCCTAATTTTTCACTTTCCCCCAACCATGAGAAATATTTTGACTTCAAAACAAAAAAAAACAAAAAAATTTGGCCTGACCCCTAAAAAGTTCGTCTTGACCCCTAAAATTTTCCCCGACTCCTAAATCTCTCCAGCCCCCTAATTTTTCACTTTCCCCCAACCATGAGAAATATTTTGACTTCAAAACAAAAAAAACAAAATAATTTGGCCTGACCCCTAAAAAGTTCCGCCTGACCCCTAAAATTTTCCACGACCCCTTTATCTCTACAGCCCCCTAATGTTTCACTCAACCCCAACCATGAGAAATATTTTGAGTTAAAAACAAAAAAAGAACAAAATAATTTGGCGTGACCCCTAAAAAGTTCGGCCTAACCTTTAAAATTTTCCCCAAAAAACTGATACTACGTTATTTAATATGTATACAAATATTAGTGAAAACAGTGGTGGAGCATAATTATTTTTCTTCTTACTTTACTTATTGAGACGTTATTTAATATGTATACAAATATTAGTGAAAACAGTGGTGGAGCATAATTATTTCTCTTCTTACTTTACTTATTGAGACGTTATTTAATATGTATACAGATATTAGTGAAAACAATGGTGGAGCATAATTATTTCTCTTACTATTCTTATTGAGACGTTATTTAATATTTATACAAATATAAGTGAAAACAATGGGGGAGCATAAGTTTTCTATTCTTACTTTACTTATTTAGACGTTATTTAATATGTATACAAATATTAGTGAAAACAATAGTGGAGCATACTTATTTATTACTTTAATTTTACTGATACTACACTAACTTCACACCTCTCAAAAAGGAGGAGGAGGTAATACCTAGGAGGATGTTATCATGTCAACAGAAAAAATGCGGTTAGGATTAAGCAATTCTTGCTTCACTATGAACTCATGTTAAAAAAAGTGCCGTTATTGATTAAACAACACTTGCGTCACTATAAACGCATGTATCAAAAAGTGCCGTTAGCAGTTAAGCAACCCTTGCATCACTATAGACTCATGTTCAAAAAAGTGCCGTTAGTAAGTAAGCAACCCTTGCTTCACTATGGACTCGTGTTCAAAAAAAGTGCCGTTTGTGATTAAGCAACACTTGCTTCACTATAAACTCATGTTCAAAAAAGTGCCGTTAGGGATTTCCTCTGACGTCATTTCTTGTTAAAATCATGACGGTGCATTATTTCTAAAATTCTACATGATAGCATTGTTTTTTTCTCAAATTAGTACTAAACAACGTTGAAAATTGAGGAAAAAGGCACCCCCCATTGAAGAAAAGTGCTCAGTCGACCCCCGAAGAGTCCTTTTTTTTTTCGGTTATGAGATATTATACGTCCCGGGGCTGGCCGGTCATAATGATGTCAACCATGTGACTGTTTGTTGGGTCCTCTCTGAGGAGTATCTAGACATACAAACAAACAAACAAACAAACAAACAGACAAACATACAGACAACTGGCCTTTATATAGGAGATGATATGAATGATATAAAAATTATAAAAATAATAATAATAATAATAATAATAATAATAATAATAATAATAATAATAATAATAATAATAATAATAATAATAATAATTAATCATATATAATCAATGATATGAATGATATAAAATATTATAAAAATAATAATAATAATAATAATAATAATAATAATAATAATAATTAATCATATATAATCAATGATATGAATGATATAAAAAATTATAAAAATAATAATAATAATAATAATTAATCATATATAATCAATGATATGAATGATATAAAAAATTATAAAAATAATAATAATAATAATAATAATTAATCATATATAATCAATGATATTAATGATATAAAAAATTATAAAAATAATAATAATAATAATAATTAATCATATATAATCAATGATATGAAAGATTTAAAAAGTTATAAAAATAATAATAATAATAATAATAATTAATCATATATAATCAATGATATTAATGATATAAAAAATTATAAAAATAATAATAATAATAATAATAATAATTAAGCATATATAATCAATGATATGAATAATATAAAAAATTATAAAAATAATAATAATAATAATAATTAATCATATATGATCAATGATATGAATGATTTAAAAAATTATAAAAATAATATTAATAATAATTAATCATATATAATCAATGATATTAATGATATAAAAAATTATAATAATAATAATAATAATAATAATAATAATTAATCATATATAATCAATGATATGAATGATTTAAAAAATTATAAAAATAATAATAATAATAATAATTAATCATATATAATCAATGATATTAATGATATAAAAAATTATAAAAATAATAATAATAATAATAATAATAATAATTAAGCATATATAATCAATGATATTAATGATATAAAAAATTATAAAAATAATAATAATAATAATAATAATAATAATAATAATTAAGCATATATAATCAATGATATTAATGATTTAAAAAATTGTAATAATAATAATAATAATAATAATTAATCATATATAATCAATGATATGAATGATTTAAAAAATTATAAAAATAATAATAATAATAATAATTAATCATATATAATCAATGATATTAATGATATAAAAAATAATAAAAATAATAATAATAATAATAATAATAATAATAATAATAATAATAATAATAATAATAATAATAATAAAGCATATATAATCAATGATATTAATGATATAAAAAATTATAAAAATAATAAAAAAAAAAAATAATAATAATAATAATAATAATAATACATCATATATAATCAATGATATTAATGATACAAAAAATTATAAAAATAATAATAATAATAATAATTAATCATATATAATCAATGATATGAATGATTTAAAAAATTATAATAATAATAATAATAATAATAATAATTAATCATATATAATCAATGATATTAATGATATAAAAAATTATAATAATAATAATAATAATAATAATTGATCATATATAATCAATGATATGAATGATTTAAAAAATTATAAAAATAATAATAATAATAATAATTAATCATATATAATCAATGATATTAATGATATAAAAAAATTATAAAAATAATAATAATAATAATAATTAAGCATATATAATCAATGATATTAATGATATAAAAAATTATAAAAATAATAATAATAATAATAATTAATCATATATAATCAATGATATGAATGATTTAAAAAATTATAAGAATAATAATTATAATAATAATAATTAATCATATATAATCAATGATATTAATGATATAAAAAATTATAAAAATAATAATAATAATAATAATTAATCATATATAATCAATGATATTAATGATATAAAAAATTATAAAAATAATAATAATAATAATAATTAAGCATATATAATCAATGATATTAATGATATAAAAAATTATAAAAATAATAATAATAATAATAATTAATCATATATAATCAATGATATGAATGATTTAAAAAATTATAATAATAATAATAATAATAATAATTAATCATATATAATCAATGATATTAATGATATAAAAAATTATAATAATAATAATAATAATAATAATAATTAATCATATATAATCAATGATATGAATGATTTAAAAAATTATAAAAATAATAATAATAATAATAATTAATCATATATAATCAATGATATTAATGATATAAAAAATTATAATAATAATAATAATAATAATAATAATAATTAAGCATATATAATCAATGATATTAATGATATAAAAAATTATAAAAATAATAATAATAATAATAATAATAATAATAATAATAATAATAATAATAATAATAATAATAATTAATCATATATAATCAATGATATGAATGATTTAAAAAATTATAATAATAATAATAATAATAATAATTAATCATATATAATCAATGATATGAATGATTTAAAAAATTATAAAAATAATAATAATAATAATAATTAATCATATATAATCAATGATATGAATGATTTAAAAAATTATAAAAATAATAATAATAATAATAATAATAATAATAATAATAATAATAATAATAATAATAATAATAATAATAATAATAATAATAATAATTAATCATATATAATCAATGATATGAATGATATAAAAAATTATAAAAATAATAATAATAATAATAATTAATCATATATAATCAATGATATGAATGATATAAAAAATTATAAAAATAATAATAATAATAATAATTAATCATATATAATCAATGATATTAATGATATAAAAAATTATAAAAATAATAATAATTATAATAATAATAATAATAATTAAGCATATATAATCAATGATATAAATGATATAAAAAATTATAAAAATAATAATAATAATAATAATTAAGCATATATAATCAATGATATTAATGATATAAAACATTATAAAAATAATAATAATAATAATAATAATAATTAATCATATATAATCAATGATATTAATGATATAAAAAATTAGAAAAATAATAATAATAATAATAATTAATCATATATAATCAATGATATGAATGATTTAAAAAATTATAAAAATAATAATAATAATAATTAATCATATATAATCAATGATATGAATGATATAAAAAATTATAAAAATAATAATAATAATAATAATTAATCATATATAATCAATGATATTAATGATATAAAAATTATAAAAATAATAATAATAATAATAATTAATCATATATAATCAATGATATGAATGATTTAAAAAGTTACAAAAATAAAAATAATAATAATAATTAATCATATATAATCAATGATATTAATGATATAAAAAATTATAAAAATAATAATAATAATAATAATTAATCATATATAATCAATGATATTAATGATATAAAAAAATTATGAAAATAATAATAATAATAATAATTAAGCATATATAATCAATGATATTAATGATATAAAAAATTATGAAAATAATAATAATTAATCATATATAATCAATGATATGAATGATTTAAAAAATTATAAAAATAATAATAATAATAATAATAATAATTAATCATATATAATCAATGATATTAATGATATAAAAAATTATAAAAATAATAATAATAATAATAATTAATCATATATAATCAATGATATTAATGATATAAAAAATTATAAAAATAATAATAATAATAATAATAATTAATCATATATAATCAATGATATGAATGATATAAAAAATTATAAAAATAATAATAATAATAATAATTAATCATATATAATCAATGATATTAATGATATAAAAAATTATAAAAATAATAATAATAATAATAATAATAATAATTAAGCAGATATAATCAATGATATAAATGATATAAAAAATTATAAAAATAATAATAATAATAATAATAATAATAATAATTAAGCATATATAATCAATGATATTAATGATATAAAAAATTATAAAAATAATAATAATAATAATAATTAAGCATATATAATCAATGATATTAATGATATAAAAAATTATAAAAATAATAATAATAATAATAATTAAGCATATATAATCAATGATATTAATAATATAAAAAATTATAAAAATAATAATAATAATAATAATTAATCATATATAATCAATGATATGAATGATTTAAAAAATTATAATAATAATAATAATAATAATAATTAATCATATATAATCAATGATATTAATGATATAAAAAATTATAATAATAATAATAATAATAATAATAATTGATCATATATAATCAATGATATGAATGATTTAAAAAATTA
>OY744549.1:46965510-47048010 GCA_963556195.1 Sepiola atlantica
ATTTTTATATCATTCATATCATTGATTATATATGATTAATTATTATTATTATTTTTTTTTTATATCATTCATATCATTGATTATATATGATTAATTATTATTATTATTACTATTTTTTATATCATTCATATCATTGATTATATATGATTAATTATTATTATTATTATCATTTTTTATATCATTCATATCATTGATTATATATGATTGATTATTATTATTATTATCATTTTTTAGATTATTCATATCATTGATTATATATGATTAATTATTATTATTATTACTATTTTTTATATCATTCACATCATTGATTATATATGATTAATTATTATTAGTATTATTATTATTATTATTATTATTATTATTATTATAATATTTATATCATTCATATCATTGATTATATATGATTAATTATTATTATTTTTTTTTTATATCATTCATATCATTGATTATATATGATTAATTATTATTATTATTACTATTTTTTATATCATTCATATCATTGATTATATATGATTAATTATTATTATTATTATCATTTTTTATATCATTCATATCATTGATTATATATGATTGATTATTATTATTATTATTATTATTATCATTGTTTATATCATTCATATCATTCATTTTATATGATTGATTATTAATATTATTATTATTATTATTATTATTATCATTTTTATATCATTCATATCATGTATTATATATTATTGATTATTATTATTATTATTATTATTATTATTTTCATCATTTTTTATATTATTCATATTATTTATTATATATGATTAATCATTATTATTATTATTATTATTATTATTATTTATATAATTTATATCATAGATTATATATGAGTAATTATTATTATTATTATTATCATTTTTTATATCATTCATATCATTGATCATATATGATTTATTATTATTATTATTATTATTAATCTCATTTTTTATATAATTTATATCATAGATTATATATGATTAATTATTATTATTATTATTATTATCATTTTTTATATCAGTCATATCATTGATTATATATGATTAATTATTATTATTATTATCATTATTATTATTATTATTATCATTTTTTATATTATTCATATCATTGATTATATATAATTAATTATTATTATTTTTATCATTTTTTTATATCATTCATATCATTGATTATATATGATTAATTATTATTATTATTATCATTATTATTATTATTATCATTTTTTATATTATTCATATCATTGATTATATATAATTAATTATTATTATTATTATCATTTTTTATATCATTCATATCATCGATTATATATGATTAATTATTATTATTATTATTATTATTATTATTTTTATTATTTTTTGTATCATTCTATATCTTTGATTATATATGATTAATTATTATTATTATTATTATTATTATTATTATTATTATTATTATTTTTATCATTTTTTTATATTATTCATATCATTGAGTATATAGGATTAATTATTATTATTATTATTATTATTATTATTATTATTATTATTATTATTATTATTATTATTATTATTATTTAACTTTTTGTATTATTCATATCCATGATTATATGTTATTAATTAATGTTTTCATAAAGAAGAAGAAGAAAAAGAAGAAGAAATATACTGACGAAACACACCCGTCGTTGTTAATTGCAATTAATGAACACAGACGATTACAGAAAAGACATCGTTTGCTTTTATATTCATAAATTATTATTATTATAAAATATAGAAATCATATAATCTGTTTTTATTAAGAAGTTAAGTACATATGCTAAATGTGATTTTGTTCATTTTTCAGCATAGATTTTTTCGAAGGACTTTTAGCATTATTTATGTATAGGAGGTTGGAATTGTCAGATATCAGCGGATTGTATTTTTATCATGTAGCGTTTAATTGCGCATGT
The DNA here is from genome assembly GCA_963556195.1 of Sepiola atlantica. Taxonomy (NCBI): domain Eukaryota; kingdom Metazoa; phylum Mollusca; class Cephalopoda; order Sepiida; family Sepiolidae; genus Sepiola; species Sepiola atlantica. The sequence continues at coordinate 46,967,429 of OY744549.1, forward strand.
ATCAGATACATGGGATGTGAGGTGCAGAGAGAGAGAGCGGGGGGGGGGACATTGTGTGTGTGAGAGTTGTAGCTATATGACCGATGTATGTACCATGTGTTTTGAGTTCGTTGTTAGGTATACATTCCTTAAATAGCCACGTAAACTCATACAGAGTTACACAGATTATTAGAATACATCAAGTCGTTGTTAATTGCAATTAATTAGCACAGATTATTATAATACATACAGATTATATAGTAATACATTCAGTCGTTTTTAATTGTATTAATATTAATTAATTAATAATATGTATTTGTTGATGCAGAGTTACTGCCCTTTGTTTGTCTGACAGTTTTTTAGAAACAGGAAATAACTATGTATTTGTCGATGCAGAGTTACTGCCCTTTGCTTGTCTGACGTTTTTATAGAAACAGGAAATAACTATGTATTTGTCGATGCAGAGTTACTGCCCTTTGCTTGTCTGACGGTTTTTTAGAAACAGGAAATAACTATGTATTTGTCGATGCAGAGTTACTGCCCTTTGTTTGTCTGACGTTTTTTTAGAAACAGGAAATAACTATGTATTTGTCGATGCAGAGTTACTGCCCTTTGTTTGTCTGACGGTTTTTTAGAAACAGGAAATAACTATGTATTTGTCGATGCAGAGTTACTGCCCTTTGTTTGTCTGGCGGTTTTTTAGAAACAGGAAATAACTATGTATTTGTCGATGCAGAGTTACTGCCCTTTGTTTGTCTGGCGTTTTTTTAGTAACAGGAAATAACTATGTATTTGTCGATGCAGAGTTACTGCCCTTTGTTTGTCTGACGTTTTTTTTTAGAAACAGGAAATAACTATGTATTTGTCGATGCAAAGTTACTGCCCTTTGTTTATCTGACGTTTTTTTAGAAACAGGAAATAACTATGTATTTGTCGATGCAGAGTTACTGCCCTTTGTTTGTCTGACGTTTTTTTAGAAACAGGAAATAACTATGTATTTGTCGATGCAGAGTTACTGACCTTTGCTTGTCTGACGTTTTTTTAGAAACAGGAAATAACTATGTATTTGTCGATGAAGAGTTACTGCCCTTTGCTTGTCTGACGTTTTTTTAGAAACAGGAAATAACTATGTATTTGTCGATGCAGAGTTACTGCCCTTTGTTTGTCTGACGGTTTTTTTTAGAAACAGGAAATAACTATGTATTTGTCGATGCAGAGTTACTGCCTTTTGTTTGTCTGACGGTTTTTTGGAAACAGGAAATAACTATGTATTTGTCGATGCAGAGTTACTGCCCTTTGTTTGTCTGACGTTTTTTTTTAGAAACAGGAAATAACTATGTATTTGTCGATGCAGAATTACTGCCCTTTGTTTGTCTGACGTTTTTTTTTAGAAACAGGAAATAACTATGTATTTGTCGATGCAGAATTACTGCCCTTTGTTTGTCTGACGTTTTTTTAGAAACAGGAAATAACTATGTATTTGTCGATGCAGAGTTACTGCCCTTTGTTTTTCTGACGTTTTTTTTTAGAAACAGGAAATAACTATGTATTTGTCGATGCAGAGTTACTGCCCTTTGTTTGTCTGACGGTTTTTTAGAAATAGTAAATAACTATGTATTTGTCGATGCAGAGTCACTGCCCTTTGTTTGTCTGACGTTTTTTTAGAAACAGGAAATAACTATGTATTTGTCGATGCAGAGTTACTGCCCTTTGTTTGTCTGACGTTTTTTTTTTAGAAATAGGAAATAACTATGTATTTGTCGATGCAGAGTTACTGCCCTTTGTTTGTCTGACGTTTTTATTTTTAGAAACAGGAAATAACTATGTATTTGTCGATGCAGAGTTACTGCCCTTTGTTTGTCTGACGGTTTTTTAGAAACAGGAAATTACTATGTATTTGTCGATGCAGAGTTACTGCTTTTTGTTTGTCTGACGTTTTTTTTTTAGAAACAGGAAATAACTATGTATTTGTCGATGAAGAGTTACTGCCCTTTGTTTGTCTGACGTTTTTTTTTTAGAAATAGGAAATAACTATGTATTTGTCGATGCAGAGTTACTGCCCTTTGTTTGTCTGACGTTTTTATTTTTAGAAACAGGAAATAACTATGTATTTGTCGATGCAGAGTTACTGCCCTTTGTTTGTCTGACGGTTTTTTAGAAACAGGAAATAACTATGTATTTGTCGATGCAGAGTTACTGCCTTTTGTTTGTCTGACGGTTTTTTAGAAACAGGAAATAACTATGTATTTGTCGATGCAGAGTTACTGCCCTTTGTTTGTCTGACGTTTTTTTTTAGAAACAGGAAATAACTATGTATTTGTCGATGCAGAGTTACTGCCCTTTGTTTGTCTGACGTTTTTTTTTAGAAACAGGAAATAACTATGTATTTGTCGATGCATGGTTACTGCTTTTAGTTTGTCTGACGTTTTTTTTTTAGAAACAGGAAATAACTATGTATTTGTCGATGCAGAGTTACTGCCCTTTGTTTGTCTGACGGTTTTTTAGAAACAGAAAATAACTATGTATTTGTCGATGCACAGTTACTGCCCTTTGTTTGTCTGGCGTTTTTTTAGTTTTTTTTTTTAGTGTTTTTTTTAGTGTTTTTAAGTCAACATATTTCTAAGGGTTGGGGGAGAGTGAAAAATTAGGGGGCTGGAGAGATTTAGGGGTCGGGGAAAATTTTAGGGGTCGGGGAATATTTTAGGGGTAAGGACGAACTTTTTAGGGGTCAGGCCAAATTTTTTTCTTTTTTTTGGTTTTGAACTCAAAATATTTCTCAGGGTTGGGGGAGAGTTAAAAATTAAGGGGCTGGAGAGATTTAGGGGTCGGGGAAAATTTTAGGGGTCAGGACGAACTTTTTAGGGGTCAGGCCAAATTTTTTTGTTTTTTTTTGTTTTGAAGTCAAAATATTTCTCATGGTTGGGGGAGAGTGAAAAATTAGGGGGCTGGAGAGATTTAGGGGTCGGGGAAAATTTTAGGGGTCAGGACGAACTTTTTAGGGGTCAGGCCAAATTTTTTTCGTTTTTTTTGTTTTGAAGTCAAAATATTTCTCATGGTTGGGGGAGCGTTAAAAATTAGGGGGCTGGTAAGATTTAGGGGTCGGGGAAAATTTTAGGGGTCAGGACGAACTTTTTAGGGGTCAGGCCAATTTTTTTTGTTTTTTTTTTGTTTTGAAGTCAAAATATTTCTCAGGGTTAGGGAAGAGTGAACAATTAGGGGGCTGGAGAGATTGAGGGGTCGGGGAAAATTTTAGGGGTCAGGACGAACTTTTTAGGGGTCAGGCCAAATTTATTTCTTTTTTTTGGTTTTTAACTCAAAATATTTCTCAGGGTTAGGGGTAAGTAAAAAATTAGGGAGCTGGAGAGATTTGGGGGTCGGGGAAAATTTTAGGGGTCAGGACGAACTTTTTAGCGGTCAGGCCAAATTTTTTTGTTTTTTTTCTTTTGAAGTCAAAATATTTCTCATGGTGTGGGAGAGTGAAAAATTAGGGGGCTGGAGAGATTGAGGGGTCGGGGAAAATTTTATGGGTCAGGACGAACTTTTTAGGGGTCAGGCCAAATTTTTCTGTTTTTTTTTTGTTTTGAAGTCAAAATATATCTCATGGTTGGGGGAGAGTGAAAAATTAAGGGGCTGGAGAGATTTAGGGATCGGGGAAAATTTTATCGGTCAGGACGAACTTTTTAGGGGTCAGGCACAACTTTTTTCTTTGTTTTGGTTTTGAACTCAAAATATTTCTATGGGTTGGGGGAAACGGAAAAATTAGGGGGCTGGAGAGATTTAGGGGTCGGGGAAAATTTTAGGGGTCAGGACGAACTTTTTAGGGGTCAGGCCAAATTTTTTTGTTTTTTTTTTTGTTTTGAAGTCAAAATATTTCTCATGGTTGGGGAGAGTGAAAAATTAGGGGGCTGAAGAGATTTAGGGGTCGGGGAAAATTTTAGGGGACAGGACGAACTTTTTAGGGATCATGCTAAATTTTTTTCTTTTTTTTGGTTTAGAACTGAAAATATTTCTCATGGTTGGGGGAGAGTTAAAAATTAGGGGGCTGGAGAGATTTAGGGGTCGGGGAAAATTTTAGGAGTCAGGACGAACTTTTTAGTGGTCATGCCAAATTTTTTTCTTTTTCTTGGTTTTGAACTCAAAATATTTCTCAGGGTTGGGGGAGAGTGAAAAATTAGGGGGCTGGAGAGATTTAGGGGTCGTGGAAAATTTTAGGGATCAGGCCGAACTATTTAGGGGCTAGGCCAAATTTTTTTATTTTTTTTTGTTTTGAAGTCAAAATATTTCTCATCGTTGGGGGAGAGTGAAAAATTAGGGGGCTGAAGAGATTTAGGGGTCGGGGAAAATTTTAGGGGACAGGACGAACTTTTTAGGGGTCAGGCCAAATTTTTTTTCTTTTGTTTGGTTTTGAACTCAAAATATTTCTCATGGTTGCGGGAGAGTGAAAAATTAGGAGGCTGGAGAGATTTAGGGGTAGGGGAAAATTTTAGGGGTCAGGCCAAATTTTTTAGGGGTCTGCCCAAATTTAGGGGCTGCGATATGTACGTATTTAGCTTCCACACCGGGGCGGCGATAGGTACTTATTTAGCATTCAGCGGTGGTGATAGGTACTTATATAGCATGTGCACATGGGCGGTAATAAGTACGTATATAGTATGCACACCGGGGCAGTGATTAGTATGTATTTAGCATGCGCACTGAGGCAGCGATCGGTTCATATATAGCACGCGCACTGGGGCGGCGATAGGTACGTATATAGCACGCGCACAGGGGCGGCAAAAGGTACATATTTAAAATTCACACTGGGCGGCGAAAGGTACATATTTAAAATTCACACCGGGGCGGCGATAGGTACGTATTTAGCATTTACACCGGGGCGGCGATAGGTACGTATTTAGCATTCACACCGGGGCGGCGATAGGTATGTATTTAGCATTCACACCGGGGCGGCGATAGGTATGTATTTAGCATTCGCACCGGGGTGGCGATATGTACGTATTTAGCTTCCGCACTGGGGCGGCCATAGGTACGTATTTAGAATTCAGACCGGGGCGGCAGTAGGTACGTATTTAGAATTCACACCGGGGCGGCGATAGGTACGTATTTAGAATTCACACTGGGGCGGCGATAGGTATGTATTTAGCATTCGCACTGGGGCGGCGATATGTACGTATTTAGCTTCCACACCAGGGCGGCGATAGGTACGTATTCAGAATTCAGGGGTGGCGATAGCTATGTATATAGCATGTACACATGGGCAGCAATAAGTTCGTACATAGCATGCGCTCTGCGGCGGCGATCAGTACATATATAGCACGCGCACCGGGCGGCGAAAGGTATGTATTTCGCATTCGCACCGTGGTGGTGATAGGTACGTATTTAGCATTCGCACCGGGGCGACTATAGGTACGTATTTAGCATTCGCACCGGGGCGGCTATAGGTACGTATTTAGCATTCGCACTAGGCCGGCGATAGGTACGTATTTAGCATTCACACCAAAGCGGCAATATGTACATATTAATTATTCGCACTAGGGCAGCGATAGGTACTGATGTAGCATGCACACCGAGGCGCAATTGGTATGTCTTTAGTATTCGCACTAGGGCAGCGATAGGTCCTTATGTAGCATGCACACCGGGGCGCAATTGGTACGTATTTAGCATTCACACCGGGGCAACGATAGGTACTATTTAGCATTCGCAACGGGGCGGCGATAGGTACTTAAATAGTATCTGCACCGGGGCGGCGATAGGTACGTATATAGTATGTGCACTGGGGCGGCGATAGGTACGTATATAGTATGCGCACCGGGGTGATGATAGATACGTATATAGTATGAACACCGGGGTGGAGATAAGTACCTATATAGAAGGCGCAGATAGAGGTGTTACTTTTTATAGAAATATGTCATACTATTAACCTGGGCAATAGGAGAAATAGTGGGGAAGAAACATCTTTTGCAAAAGGCAAAATTAGAAAGTAGCGGCGAAATGGGGCGACCAGGGAAGAGAAAGGTAGCAGATAAAGAGACAGCTATAGAGAGAGGGGGCGGACATAGAAGTTTGAATATAAAGATGTTACACACACGATCTTTCTTCAAATATATGTTTTTATGACCCCGAGCAACGCCGGGTAGCCCCGCTAGTTGATTATATATAATAAATTATTATTATTATTATTTTTATAATTTTTTAAATCATTCATATCATTGATTATATATGATTAATTATTATTATTTTTATTTTTATAATTTTTTATATCATTTATATCATTGATTATATATGATTAATTATTATTAATGTAACAACTTGCTAAAACTGCTGACTCACTGAACATATCCCATAATCCCTCGCCGGATGTACCCGGTCTTGCCCTAAATTCTGTCCTCTTGCATCAGGTCATCCCATAACTTCTGTCCGGATGTATCAATAACATCATAGGAAGGCTACGTTAAGAGTGTGCAGATGAAAAGGAGGTGGGGATCAGTAAGAGTGAGTTTAGCAGTGCTCTGGAGTATTCCTCGATTTTCTAAGTATTCAGCGTTGTCCGGGAGAAAAGTGCTCAATATCCTAGATAGAGCTACTGCAGTGATAGGTTTGTATAATATTTTAACACTATCTACGCTTCTCTTCAGACTATTGTGCCCATGGAAATGAGTGGAAATCAGTAAGAGTGATTTCAGTAGTGCTCTGGAGGCCTCCTTGATTTTCTAAGTACTCGACGTTGTCCGGGAGAAAAGTGCTCAATATCCTAGATAGAGCTACTGTATTTATAGATTTGTATAATATCTTAACACCATTTACGCTTCTTTTCGGAATATTGTGCAGATGAACAGGAGGAGGAATCAGTAAGAGTGATTTTAGTAGTACTCTCGATGCCTCCTTGATTTTCTAAGTAGTCGGCGTTGTCCGGGAGAAAAGTGCTGAATATCCTAGATAGAGCTACTGTATTTATAGGTTTGTATAGTATTTTAACGTCATCCAGGATTCTCTGACGTCATAGTAATAGGTACATGACGTAATCGTTATAGGTTTGGAATTTTTTTTTAAACCTACTTATTATTGTACACATGACGCCATAGTAAAAGGTATATGTTTTTAGGGGGTGGTCAAAAAAAATTTTTTTTTTTTTTTATTAAAAATATTTGTATGTATCGGAGAGGATGGAAAAAAATTTTTTTCCGGGGGCGACAAAAATTTTTTTTTTCTATTTTAAACTAAAAATATTTCTATGTATGGGAGGAAAAAAAAATTATTTTTGAGGACGGAGGGGGGGGTCAAATTTTTTTAAATTCTTTTAAATTAAAAATATTTCTAAATATGGGGGAGGAGGAAAAAAACATTTTCTTGGGGGGGGGCAAAAAGAATTTCTTTATTTCTTTTTTTAATTTAAAACATTTATATTTATGATAGTGACAATACATGAATGAACACTATTTTGTTTTTCTGACACGACAGGGGCACATTAATATTAGTTCTTAGGTATGCGAACCGGGCTGGAGATAGGTACATATATAGTATGTGCACCCTTGCAGAGATAGGTAAGTATATAGTATGCGCACCAGGGCGGCGATAGGTACGAATATAGTATAGGCCGGCGATAGGTATATATATAGTATGTGCACCGGGGTGGCAATAGGTACGTATTTAGCATTCGCACCAGGACGGCGATATGTACATATTAAGTATTCGCACTGGGGCAGCGATAGGTCCTTATGTAGTATGCACACCGGGGCAGCAATAGGTACATATTTAGCATTCGCACCGGGGCGGTGATAGGTACGTATTAAGCATTCAGGGGTAGTGATAGGTACGTATATAGCATGTGCACATGGGCGGCAATAAGTACGTATATAGCAGGGGCACCGGGGTGGTGATAGGTATGTATTTAGCATGTGCTCAGGGGTGGCGATCGGTACGTATATAGCACGCGCACTGGGGCGGCGAAAGATACGTATTTAGCATTCGCACCGGGGCGGCGATAGGTACGTATTTAGCATTCGCACAAGGGCGGCAATATGTACGTATTTAGTATTCAGGGGTGGCGATAGCTACGTATATAGCATGTGCACATGGGCGGCAATAAGTATGTATATAGCATGTGCACCGGGGCGGCGATAGGTATGTATTTAGCATGCGCTCCGGGGCAGCGATTGGTACATATATAGCACGCACACCGGCAGCGGTGATAGGTACGTATTTAGCATTTGCACCAGGGTGGCGATAGGTACGTATTTAGTATTCGCACTGGGGTGGTGGTATGTACGTATTTAGCATTCGCACCAAGGCGGCAATATGTACATATTAAGTATTCGTACTGGGGCAGCAATAGGTACTTATGTAGTATGCATACCATGGCGGCAATAGGTACGTATTTAGCATTCGCACTGGGGCAGCGATAGGTACTATTTAGTATTCGCACCAGGGCGGCGATAGGTACGTATTTAGCATTCGCACCCGGGTGGTGATAGGTACTGATATAGTATCTTCACTGGGTTGGCGATAGGTACGTATATAGTATGTGCACTGGGTTGGCGATAGGTACGTATATTGTATGTGCACGGTGGGTTGCGATAGATATGTATATAGTATGAACACCAGGGCGGAGATAAGTACCTATATAGAAGGCGCAGATAGATGTGGTACTTTTTATAGAAATATGTCATACTATTGCCCTGGGCAACATAGGAGAAATGGTGGGGAAGAAGCAGCTTTCACAAAAGGCAAAATTAGAAAGTAGCGGTGAAATGGGGCGACCAGGGAAGAGAAAGGTAGAAAGATAAAGAGACGGCTGCAGAGGAGTGGGAGAAATAGAAGTTTGAATATAAAGATGTATCACACGCGATTTTTCTTCAATTATATGTCTTTATGACCCCGAACAACGCCGGGTAAAGGGCAGTTGTCTGTATGTATGTCTGTCTGTATGTCCAGTATCTCCTCAAAAACTATGCGGCAACATGTAAAAAAGTTGATATCTTTAGGATCGGACAACACCTGGGATCATAATATCTCAAAATTACGGCAAAAAAAAATTTGGCTGAGGGTCAACGGGGCCAGTCTTCGGCAGCGGGTCTGGTTTTTTCAAGCTTTTTCAATGTTATTTAGTAGTAATTTGGAAATCAGCCAATGTATTTATGTAACAACTTTATAAAAATGCTGACTCACGGAACATCCCCCATAATCCCTTACCGGGTGTACCCGGTCTTGCCCTAAATTCTGTCTGGTTGTATCAGGTCATCCCATAACTTCTGTCCGGATGTCTCAATAACAGTGAAACAAGGGTTGCTCAATCACATCCGCACCTAGCAACCTAAACTTATTTCTTTTAAAATAAAAATAATTCTTTGAGGGGAGGGGGGGATAATGTTTTGGGGGGCGGGTTTCAACATCTTCATCCTGCAGTACAGGCACCGGGGCAGCTTATACAATATAGGACCCGGAATCAGTGAGAGTGGTTTCAGTAATGATCTTCCTGCCTCCTTGATTTTCTAAGTACTCGGCGTTGTTCGGGAGAAAAGTGCTCAATATCTTAGATAGAGCTACCGCAGTGATAAGTTTGGATAATATTTTAATGCCATCTTCGTTCCCCTTTGGACTATTTTGCAGATGAAAAGGAGGGGAATCGGTAAGACTGATTTAAGCGGTGCTCTGGAGTCCTCCTAGATGTATTCGGCGTTGTCTGGGAGAAAAGTGCTCAATATCGTAGATAGAGCTACTGTATTGATAGATTTGTATAATATTTTAACAGCATCTACACTTCTCTTCAGAATATTGTGACCATGGAAATGAGGAAAAATCCGTAACACTGATTTAAGTAGTACTCTGGAGGCCTCCTTGATTTTCTAAGTACTTGACGTTGTCCGGGAGAAAAGTGCTCAATATCCTAGATAGAGCTGCTGCAGTGATAGATTTGTATAATATTTTAACAGCATCTACGCTTCTCTTCAGACTATTGTGACCATGGAAATGAGGGAAAATCAATAAGAGTGATTTAAGTAGTGCTCTGGAGGCCTCCTTGATTTTCAAAGTACTCGACGTTGTCCGTGAGAAAAGTGCTCAATATCCTAGATAGAGATTCTGCAGTGATAAATTTGTATAATATTTTAACGCCATCTACATTTCTCTTCGGACTATTGTGCAGATGAAAAGGAGGGGGGATCAGTAAGAGTAGTTTTAGTAGTGCTCTGGAGGCTTTCTTGACTTTCTAAATACTCGGCGTTGTCTGGGAGAAAAGTGCTCAATATCGAGCTACTGTATTTATATATTTGTATAGTATTTTAACGTCATCTAGGATTCTCTGACGTCATAGTAATAGGTACATGACGTCATCGTTATAGGTTTGGAATTTTTTTTCAACCGACTTATTATTGTGCACATGACGTCATAGTAATAGGTATATGACGTCATCGTTACAGGTTTTTAATTTTTATAATGAAATAAATTTTTTTTGGGGGGGATGATTTTTTTTTTCATCTTTCTTAAACTAAATATATTTCTATGTACGGGGGGAGCGCAATTTTTTTTTTTTTTTTTTTTTTTCATCCAAAATATTTATATGTATGGTGGAGGATGAAAAAAAAAATTGGTGGTGGGGGGGGTAAAATTTTTTTTTTCCTTTGTTAAACTAAAAATATTTCTATGTATGGGGGTAAAAAATAATTTTTTTGTGGGGGGTATGGGTCAAAAAATTTTCTTTTTTTTTTCTTTTAAATTAAAAATATTTCTAAGTATGGGGGAGGAAGAAAAAAAAATATTTGTGGGGGGCAAAAAAATTTTTTTTTTTCCTATTTTAACTACAAATATTAATATTTATGATAGTGACAATACATGAATGAACACTATTTTGTTTTTCTGACACGACAGGGGCGCATTAATATGAGTTCTTAAGCATGCAAACTGGGCTGGAGATAGGTACATATATAGTATGTGCACCCCTGAAGAGATAGGTAAGTATATAGTATGCGCATCAGGGCGGAGATAGGTACGAGTATAGTATGCGCACCGGGCCGGCGATAGGTATATACATAGTATATGCACCGGGGTGGAAATAGGTACGTATATAGTAGTGCATAGGTACGTATTTAGCATTCGCACCGGGGCAGCGATAGGTACGTATTTAGCATTCGCACCAGGGCGGCGATTGGTACATATGTAGTATGCACACCAGGGTGGCAATAGGTACGTATTTAGCAGTCGCACCGGGGCGGCGATAGGTACGTATTTAGCATTCAGGGGTGGCGATAGGTACGTAGATAGCATGTGCACATGGGCGGCAATAAGTACATATATAGCATGCGTGGTGATAGGTATGTATTTAGCATGTGCTCCAAGGCGGCGATCGGTACATATACAGCACGTGCACCGGGGCGACGATAGGTACATATATAGCACGTCCATCAGGGCGGTAAAAGGTACGTATTTAACATTCACACCGGGGCGGCGATATGTACGTATTTAGCATTCGCACCAGGGTGGCAATAAGGACGTATATAGCATGTGCACCATGGCGGCGATAGGTACGTATTTAGCATTCAGGGATGGCGATAGATACGTATATAGCATGGGCACATGGGCGGCAATAAGTGCATATATAGCATGCGCACCGGGGCAGTGATAGGTACGTATTTAGCATGCGCTCTGGGACGGCAATCAGTACATATATAGCATGCGCACCGGGGCGGCGATAGGTACGTATATAGCATGCACACCGGGGCGGCGATAGGTACGTATTTAGCATTCGCACCATAGCGGCGATATGTACATATCAAGTATTCGCACTGGGGTAGCAATATGTACTTATGTAGTATGCACACCGGGGCGGCAATAGGTACGTATTTAGCATTCGCACCGAGGCGGCGATAGGTACGTATTTAGCATTCGCACCGAGGCGGCGATAGGTATGTATTTAGCATTCGCACCGAGGCGGCGATAGGTACGTATTTAGCATTCGCACCAGGGCAGCGATAGGTACTTATATAGTATTTGCACCCAGGCGGCGATAGGTATTTACATAGTATCTGCAACGGGGTGGCGATAGGTGCATATATAGTATGTGCATTAGGGTGGAGATAAGTACCTATATAGAAGGCGCAGACAGAGGTGGTACTTTTTATAGAAATAAGTCATACTATTGCCCTTGGAAATGTAGGATGAAATGGTGGGGAAGAAACAGCTTTCGCAAAAGACAAAATTAAAAAGTAGCGGTGAAATGGCGTGACCAGGGAAGAGAAAGGTTGAAAGATAAAGAGACAGCTATAGAAAGAGGGAGAGAAATAGAAGTTTGAATATAAAGATGTTACACACGCGATTTTTATTAAATTATATATTTTTATCACCCTGAGCAACGCCGAGTAGCCCTGCTAGTCATATATAATCAATGATATGAATAATGTAAAAAAGAAAAAAAAAAAAATAATAATTAATTAGATATATAAGAGTACTTATATTTTAAATTAAAAAAATTCTATGAAAATCGTCGACTGGTCTCCAATCTCTGGTTTCTCCTTGTGATGTGACCCCATCTTGGCGCGGGGATCACTCAGTGTTAGGTACGTGCAAAATCAATGGCCGATTCCCAAAATGTAAAAACATTGTGACCCCCCCCCCCTTTCACTTCAGGAAATCAACCAATTTTAATGAAATTTTCAATATTTATTAATCAACAATCACGGAATATAATGAAACCATTATTTTTTTTTAAAAATCTTAGTGAAAATGTATTATTTTTTTTAAACAAAATACACCTTTACTAAAGTTATATTTTTATATATTAATAAAAAAATGCATTAATTTTGTTTGTTTTTTATGAAAATAAAGCATTGTAGATGTTAACAATTAAAAAAAAATTAGTAATATTTTTTATATATTACGAAAAAGGACCCTAAATACCGTGTTAACAAAATCAGTATAACTCGAAGAAAAAATAATTTTTTTAATTAGCGATATTATTATTGAATAAAGCATGGTTTAATCAATATTTTCACCAAAAAAATAATATAATTTCAAAAAATATTTCATGTGATTTTAATGATTAAAGTTTCTGGGAAAATAAAAAATGCGACATAATTATAATTCCCTTTCATACATAAACGTGGCATCATCAGCGCAAGAATTTTTTTATAATCTTGAAAATAAACCAAAAATTGAAAATTTGGAGACCCAGGAACTTAACTATAAAAAGAATTTTAAAAATTGGATAATTTCTACTAAGGATGAACTTTGATTCGTATGGTAGCCCCGTTTTGCAATAACCAGCTTTCCCACTCACTTTTACACCGCCCTCAAATTTGTATTGTTTAGAGATTCAACAATTTCGTTAATTTCACAATTCATCGTCAATTATTTGGAAAGATTTGTATTTGTTTTGTCTTTTTTTCCATTAATTAAGTTAAAAACAATTATTTATTAATAAAGAGAATTCAAACATGACATTTTCTTTCAAAATTGAATTTTGTTTATCAATAAATAACTGTTTTAACTTTTTTTTAAAAGTAAATTAAAGTCAATGACTACACTGACAATTTGTCAGTGTAGTCATTGACTTTAATTTACTTTTTCACACTTAAAATTTAAATAAAATGCTTTATTTAAAAAAGAATCAATGTCATTTATCGTTACGACACGTTAAGAATAAATCGAGTAACTAAAGTTTTAAATCATCATGTAAAAAAATTGATAACATTGACGCAGTTCGTAACGTAATAATTTAAAAATAAATAAATAACATTCAAAAATAAATAACATTTTAAAAAAGTTTTATTTCAAATTCTAAGGAAAAACAGATGTCATCAATAATTTCAGAGTATTACTAAATTAAAAACTAATACCAAGTTAAATATGAACCTTTTTAGATTTTAATTGCGTACACTCACAAATATTTTAATTAAATAAGCATTTCCTTTTTTATTATAACAAAATAAGGGTACTTAAATTTATTTATAACCTTAAAAAAGAATAAAGAAATTAATGGATAATAATTTTTCCACTTCTATAAACTATTACAAAACCATTTTTATATATAAAGTTAAAAATTATAAATTATGACATTTTTGTCTTCCATATATTTTGCATGGCGATAGTCAATTGGTAAACAAAGTCCTTTACCGATTAAGTTATGGCGGATTTTACTCATTATGACATTTGGAGGCATAATTTTGCTAATTTTTAGTAAAACATGGGATTTTTTTTAAATTCAGTGTCTTATGACTTTAATTTAATAATTATCTTTGAAATAGTTCCCAAAAACTTATATTTATCTTTCTAGGGATTTTTACAAGTAATTTTTTCAAAGTTCAAAATTGATGAATGTTTGGCCGCCGTGAGTACATATTTTATTATAATTTATTTTTCACACGTAAATATGCAGTTTTTTTCGTTTAGAGATTAAGTTTAGGCTTTTATCTTTCAAACACAATCAAAGTTTACACAGAAAACTAATTAAATAATTAATGATAAGCGCTTTTTAATAATCATAGTCCGTACAAGAGACGCCCATTTTTGCACGTGCCTACTCAGTGTTGTATTTTGGGTGACTCGGCATTAAATATAGCCGTAGGTCCCGAGAATCACATGCGTTCCGACTAGCTGCTCCGTCAATCGCTCCACGGCCACGCTGTGTTGAAGATCCGCGGAACTTTCGTGTTGATTCAGCTGCGTCAGGAACTTAGGTTGGAGGTCGGTTCTCTTGGCAGCCCCCAAAACAAGAAAAACTCGCTGTGAACAATAACAAATATTTATTGGAAAACAGAAAAGCTTATGTTGTTCTTGTTTTGGAGAAAAGACAACTTGGGGAATCTGACTGGTGCAAAGTCTCGGTTAGGGGCTTGAAAGTTTTTGGTACAACATCATTGTAGGGGATACTTTCGAAAAAATAAAAAATAAAACAAACTGTTTGATGCATGAATTTATAAAAACGCAAGAGTTACTTCCCCTGCGTTACATATGAGTTGTCTCCCTTGAAATTGTTAACATTATTTTTGTTCTCCCTGTGAAGCATTAAGAATATGTTGTAAAATCGTTAATAGATATACTTACAGAGATTCCCGAGTCTTGACGTAGTACAACGGACTTTTTTGTTCTGCTTTTCCAGTTCAGCGGATACATTCGAAAAAAAACAAAACAAAAAAAAAACAAACAACTGACGAATATCTGTTTGATGTATGAATTTATAAAAAGGCAAGAGTTACTTCCCCTGCGTTACATATGAGTTATCTCCCTTGAAATTGTTAATTTTATTTTTTCTCCCTGTGAAGCATTAAGAATATGTTGTAAAATCGATAACAGATATACTTGCAGAGAGTCCCGAGTCTTGACGTAGTACAGCAAACTTTTTTTGTGTGTGCTTTTCCAGTTTAGCGGACACATTCGAAAAAAAACAAAAAAACTTAGGAATATCTGTTTGATGTACGTACCTGTCACAGGCTGAATATATCCTATACCAACAAAGCACGTAAATTAATGAAGTAGTTTTTTTTTATTTATAAAATAAAATTAAATTTTAGCGATTTACGAAGAGGAAGTGCAAATATGAAAGCCATTTTGATTTATTCAAAGGGGGATAAGCGTAATTCATTTACGGTTATCTCCCTTTGAATATTTTAAATGTTATCTCCCTTTGAAAAATTTAATTTAATTTTTTTGTAAAAAAAATACTTAATTAATTTACGTGATTTTTGGTATAGGATATATTCAGCCGGTGACAGGTACGTACACCAAACAGATATTCCTCAATTTTATTTTATTTTTATTTTTCCGAAAGTGTCCGCTCAACTGGAGTTGCACCATAAATGTCACCAATCGTGCGAAAATGTAATTAGTGACATTTATTGGGTGTGTTTCTACCAGTATTTTGGTTAATTTTCGATTCTTGAGCGATTGTCAGGGGTCCTCGTAGAGCCCTTATCGGCGCCATCTTTTTTTCCATTCTATCTGAACAGCGGCAACACTAGGTGTCTTTTTAAAACAACAACAAAAAACGTTTTAAAATAAGTTAAAACACACAAAAAAACTTATCTTGCCTTTGGTAACAGTTATTTGTTGCCTATTTGTTTTTTTTTGTTTTTTCTAAACACACAAAACAAAAACTTATCCATGTAGGTGGAAGAGTAACTTATCTTGCCTTTGGTAACAGTTATTTGTTGCCTATTTGTTTTGGATTTTTTTCACCCCTTTTTTGTTCTGTTTACTTCAGAAAATAATACCCAACATCTTTTTAAAAATAAATTGTTGAAAGAAAAAAGAAAAATAAGTTGAGATAAGTCATCTCCCTTTCTTTGACAGCATAAAGTAAAAAAATTAAAAAAAGATTTAAAAAAAGGCCACAGTCACCACTTACTAGGACCAAAGGCTACTCGAGCTGTGGCTCGCGGAAGTCCGATTATGCTCGGACTAACTTGTAGCAGTCATAAATTAGAATTACTTTTTAATGCGTATTAGTGTCCCTGTGAGCTGGTTTGGCAAATCAGCTCGCAGGGCGCATTGATATCATTAGTTCCCTAAGGGACTACTTGTGCTCCCTTATGATACTCCAGACGAAGAGCAGACAGTGTCCTGGCACCAGCCAGGAAGGATCGCCTCAGCCCCCTTAATTCCCATCCCCAATTAGAGACCGACCTGCTTGTTTTCGGATCACAGTGGGCAGTCTATCACTTAGCAGAGGGTTGGGAGGGCACTACTAACCTTGTATAGAACTTTCGTAAATATTGTCCCACTCCCCCATGATTAATTATACAAATACATTTTTTAAAACAAATTGGGGATCATCTAAGTAGGTCCAACCCACAGAGAGAATGAGGTATTTTGGTGAGAGTGTCTAGCGTAGGGTAAAGTCAATGTATGACAAATTTTATGTCCAATGATTCGGGCTTCATGCCTAAGGCAAATGTAAGAAATGTTATGTGCATTGTTTGTCTGTTAAAATATTTGTTAATTTTTGTTTAAATAAAATCGCCTCAGACTCTCTCCTGCCTCCTCGTCCACTGGACGCTCACGGCGCCTGCTATCTTCGCCTGAAGATATTTGAACTAAGAGCTTATTTTCTTTTTCTTCTTTCGGACACTGTCCAAAGTTTCTTCCACCTATACCAAACGGTATAGGTAACCTTTTATACGAATAAACCCCTTTCGTTGTTGTTGTAAAAAGGTTTCGTTATTTTGTTAATCCATTTCGTGTGTTGAAAATAAGATAGGGGATAACAAATCCCCTATTCTTACAAACACCTTGTGTTGGATAATGCCCCAAAGACTCAAGTATAAGTCCTAGTGCTGAGAAATATTATAAGAAAAGGGAGATAGTTTGGTATGATTGGATTTCTGCAACCCCATTGGGATTACCGTTATTGCGAATAAAAGTGTCAAACTCTAATTCTAACATTTAACAATCAAGGCCCGAAGGCCAAGACGATACCGGTCTATAGGTAATAAATGCGCTTAAAAGATAACTCTAAATTTCTTATACGTCGCCATTCCGAATTCGTAGACGCTGAAACTTTGGCACGAGATGAGATAATTTTTTTACCGTTTGCAAAAAAAAAAAAAAATGTTGCAGTCCTTAACACAAGAAAGAAAATGCGAGAGTGATTTTTAATAAAGTCTCCGTTTTCAGGTGCCACAAGGATAAGTTTTAAGCGCTTTTACTTACATGTCACAAACTTTATAACATTTAATTAAAAAATGTCACCGTCTGTAACACAAAGAAAGAAAATGCGACAGTTTTGTAAATGTCACAAACTTTATAATGTAAGATAATGAAGATAATGCTTGGGAGAGGAGATCTTCTGTAAGATAATGAAGAGTCGCAAAAATGAATCGTGGACGAGTCCATTGTGGGTGGGACATCGATAAAGAAGAAAAAAAGGCGACTTGATAACTGTTAAAAAGGAGAAGGTTCCGCAGTGCAAAAGGGACTTGAAAAACGGCGGTTTCAAAAACGCGAAGAGCCGAAACGCTTGGTGATCGGAATATCGATGTACCGGAAGAATGCGAGTTTACCAATATTTATGGCACCGATGAAGCTTTATTGGCTATGGTGCCCAAGCCCGTCTTGCTGTTAGAATTTGTATCCGCTGACTAAAAATGCGGCTGATAAGCAAGTTGGTACCATGTAGGAATCCCCTGACTTGTACTTCACCAAAGAGCTTGTCGAACAATTGCTTCAGTTCACGCTCGGATAGACAATGCAGAGCAAATTGTTTTCAAATCGGATGTATATACGAACGAGTTTCTAGCGGAAACCAAGTCTGTGACCCCAGCAAGAAAAAGACTTTCATGAGACAAAAGTATGTCAAAAGATTTTTATATGTGTGTGCGTAGCCGGCGTAAACCATCCGGTAATGGCAAATAAAGAAAACCAAAGTTTTTCCATATACGTTCTGTTCTTTGTCATTCTTGTTGGACCTTAGCAGGTACCCCGAAAGAACGAGTAATGCAACAATAACAATTGAGACATGTTTTTTTTGTGTGTGACATGTAAATAAAAGCGCTTAAAAGTTATCCTTGTGGCACTTAAAAACGGAAACTTTATTAAAATTACTCTCGTATCTTTTTCCTTGTAACATTTTTTTGCAGCAATAAATTTTTTTTATCTCATCTCATAATTAATTATTTTTTTTATCTCATCTCATGCCAAAGTTTCAAAGTTTCTACGAATTCGGAATAGCGGCCTGTAAGAAATTTAGAGTTATCTCCCTCAGATTGGTTACGGTTTATCCAGGAGGGCCTTATTTTCAAACATTTTATATTTTAGAAGAGGGTGTCATTTTCCGATATAAATTTAACGTAAACTGATCGAAATGTCAGACGCAATGAATTATCCATAAACTGACAAGAGCCATCCATGAGAATCGCAGGAAAAACGGGACACGTCCACGATTGAAAGACACGAGCTGAGTCTTAACAGGATTAAATGAAACAAACCATTTCGTAGCCCAATCCGCAACTAAACCAAGGTTAACTTGTAGATCAGCTGCATATTTCAACTAATCCGAGAGAGATGGGCGAGAAGCAACACCAGAATAGAAAGTGGTATCATCAGCAGAGATGTTAATTTTCTAAACAATATTCTCTGGAAGATCAGTGTAGGGCCTAGAAATGAGCCGTGAGAAACACCAGCATTGATAGAAAAAGAGAAAGAAGAGACACTGTCCAAAGTTACTCGCAAGCTTCAATCAGAAAGAAAAGACCTAATAATGTCAAGAACCTCACCAGCAATACCATAACCCTGAATGCCACACCTTCTCAAACGCCTTTCAAATTTCAAACGCAATGGCTTTCCCTCTCCTGAATTATCCATAAACTGACAGATCCACTCAGATAAACTGACAGAATTATAATGAAATTAAATAATTTATATGAAAATGTCGGATTTACATAAATTTTATAAAAATTGTGTATTTTAATTAGAAAAAATATATATACTTCTTTATCGGCTACGTAAAAAGACTGTTTAATTTTTTTTTAGGTAAACAACTTTTTCATTGGAATTCAACTTTTCATAGAATGTAATATTTTGGGCGCTGATACTGACGCTGTTGTTGGTTCAGAGGAGATAACTAGCTTTGAGTAAGAAAATAAGCCTTAAAAAAATGAGAATTGCGGACGCTGAAATAATCACTCGAACTAATTATCTGACTGGGAAGTGTATTTAGAAGGGCTGTTATTATCCTTGCACGGTACATCAGCTCCTCGACAAGCAATACCCGGTTGGGTATTTTTTTTTTTTTTTTTTTAACATAGTTCACCCCAAACAAGGCAGGCCACCACTGTAGACGTAAGGGGCTACTGAGAAAAAGAAAAGGGGAGAAGGTAGGGGGTGGTCAATCTAGATTGGGATCAGCGCAGTGAGGTGTCTGTTTACATTAGTTTTAAACTTCTGCATGTCTATACTGTTGGGAAAACAGGGGGCAGGGAGGGAGTTCCAGAGGCCAGCAGTACGAGGAAAGAAGCTATTTGAGTAGAAGGCTCTCCGACATCTGGGGACCTCCACAGTGAATGAATGAGATTTTGTTGATTGTCGGGTTAGTCTAGTGAATTTCCGTCGAGGGGGCACCAGAGTAGCCAATTCATCGGAGCATAATCCATTGAAGTATTTGTAAAACAAGCACAATGGTGCTACATTGCGGCGATGGGACAGAGGCTGGAGCTTGGCTGACAGTGAGGGACCTATTAGGTTGGCGATTCTTTTTTGGACCTTGTCAAGGAGGGAGAGACTAGTAGATGATGCACCAGCCCAGATGTGACAACACTACTCCATGCATGGGCGGATTGTGGCTTTGTAGAGATACAGGATAATGTCAGGTGTGAGGAGTTTACTAGCACAGTAGAGGGAGCCAACCTTCTTTGCGGCAGCCTGGGCAATGTCTTCAATGTATTTGTTCCAATTCATGTTACCTGTGAAGGTTAGGCCGAGGAGTTTGAATGATGAACTCTCAGGTAGGGTGTTATTTGCCATGACAATCGGTGGTTGAAAAGGTTCCTTGTAGTTATTGAAGGAAAGGAGCTTTGTCTTTGCGGCATTAAAAGTTACCAACCATTTATGACCCCAATCCACTACAGCCTGGAGGTCATTTTCTAAAGATTCAGCCATTGCCTCGGATATGATCGCGTTCGTTTTGCCAACATGGCGAGAGTAAAGGGTGGTGTCATCAGCAAATAAACCAATCTCAGACTCTATGCCATCAGGGAGATCGTTTATATAGATCAGGAACAACAAGGGTCCAAGGATAGAGCCCTGGGGTACACCAGCATTTATGTCATGTTGCTTAGATGAACGGCCATCGAGGACAACCTGGATTTTTCTTTTGGCTAGGAAGGATCTAATTATATTAAGTAATTGCCCAGTAATACCGTATGATCGTATTTTCAGGAGGAGCCCTTTATGCCATACCTTGTCAAAGGCCTTGGATATATCAAGCGCTACTGCCCTAGCTTCACCTGCCTTGTCGAGTGTATGATACATGCGTTCAGAGATGACCGTTAGGATGTCTGCAGTAGATCGTGATTGTCTAAATCCATACTGGCGGTCAGAAAGAAGTTTAGCATTAACTAAGTGTCGTACTATTGCTAGATTGATTAAGGATTCAAAGATTTTAGCAAAGATCGGAAGCAGACTGATTGGGCGATAGTTCTGGGGATCGGTTTTCTTTCCAGAATTCTTGTAGACTGGGACCACAGAGGCAATTTTCCAGCTATCGGGGATTTGATCAGGTTATACGGTAGTGGCATTAAGCATCATTAATTCTCTCCAGAGAATTAATTATCTGGCTGAGACCATCAGCTGAAATTGAACGCTTGTAATGAGGACCGAACAAGTATATTTTATAAAAAATGCATCATTAATTCTCTCCAGAGAATTAATCATCTGGCTAGGACCATCAGCTGAAATTGAACGCTTGTAATGAGGACCGAACAAGTATATTTTATAAAAAATGCATCATTAATTCTCTCCAGAGAATTAATCATCTGGCTGGGACCATCAGCTGAAATTGAACGCTTGTAATGAGGACCGAACAAGTATATTTTATAAAAAATGCATCATTAATTCTCTCCAGAGAATTAATCATCTGGCTGGGACCATCAGCTGAAATTGAACGCTTGTAATGAGGACCGAACAAGTATATTTTATGAAAAAATGCATCATTAATTCTCTCCAGAGAATTAATCATCTGGCTGGGACCATCAGCTGAAATTGAACGCTTGTAATGAGGACCGAACAAGTATATTTTATAAAAAATGCATCATTAATTCTCTCCAGAGAATACATCATCTGGCTGGAACCATCAGCTGAAATTGAACGCTTGTAATGAGGACCGAACAAGTATATTTTATAAAAAAATGAATCATTAGTTCTCTCCAGAGAATTAATCATCTAGCTGGGACCATCAGCTGCAATTGAACGCTTGTAATGAGGACCGAACAAGTATATTTTATAAAAAATGGATCATTAATTATCAATAGATAATTAATTATCTGTCTGGGACCATCAGCTGAAATTGAACGCTTGTAATGAAGACCGAACAAGTATATTTTATAAAAAATGACTCATTAATTCTCTCCATAGAATTAATCACATGGTTGGGACCATCAGCTTAAATTGAACGCTTGTGATGAGGACCGAACAAGTATATTTTATAAAAAAATGAATCATTAGTTCTCTCCAGAGAATTAATCATCTAGCTGGGACCATCAGCTGCAATTGAACGCTTGTAATGAGGGCCGAACAAGTATATTTTATGAAAAATGGATCATTAATTATCAATAGATAATTAATTATCTGTCTGGGACCATCAGCTGAAATTGAACGCTTGTAATGAGGACTGAACAAGTATATTTTATAAAAAATGACTCATTAATTCTCTCCATAGAATTAATCACATGGTTGGGACCATCAGCTTAAATTGAACGCTTGTGATGAGGACCGAACAAGTATATTTTATAAAAAATGACTCATTAATTCTCTCCAGAGAATTAATCATCCGGCTGGGACCATCAGCTGAAATTGAACGCTTGTAATGAGGACCGAACAAGTATATTTTATAAAAAATGGATCATTAATTATCTATAGAGAATTAATTATCTGGCTGGGACCATCAGCTGAAATTGAACGCTTGAAATGAGGACCGAACAAGTATATTTTATAAAAAATGACTCATTAATTCTCTCCAGAGAATTAATCATCCGGCTGGGACCATCAGCTGAAATTGAACGCTTGTGATGAGGACCGAACTAGTATATTTTATAAAAAATGCATCATTAATTCTCTCCAGAGAATTAATCATCTGGCTGGGACCATCAGCTGAAATTGAACGCTTGTAATGAGGACCGAACAAGTATATTTTATAAATAATGCATCATTAATTCTCTCCAGAGAATTAATTATCTGTCTGGGTCCATCAGCTACAATTGAACGCTTGTAATGAGGACCGAACAAATATATTTCATAAAAAATGGATCATTAATTATCTATAGATAATTAATAATCTGTCTGGGACCATCAGCTTAAATTGAACGCTTGTGATGAGGACCGAACAAGTATATTTTATAAAAAATGCATCATTAATTCTCTCCAGAGAATTAATTATCTGGCTGGGACCATCAGCTGAAATTGAACGCTTGTAATGAGGACCGAACAAGTATATTTTATAAATAATGCATCATTAATTCTCTCCAGAGAATTAATCATCTGGCTGGGACCATCAGCTGAAATTGAACGCTTGTAATGAGGACCAGACAAGTATATTTTATAAAAAATGGATCATTAATTATCTATAGAGAATTAATTATCTGTCTGGGACCATCAGCTGAAATTGAACGCTTGTACTGAAGACTGAACAACTATATTTTATAAAAAATGCATCATTAATTCTCTCAGGAGAATTAATCATCTGGCTGAGACCATCGGCTAAAATTGAACGCTTGTAATGAGGACCGAAAAAGTATATTTTATAAAAAAGGCATCATTAATTCTTCCTAGAGAATAAATTATCTGTCTGGGACCATCAGCAGAAATTGAACGCGTGTAATGAGGACCGAACAAATATATTTCATAAAAAATGGATCATTAATTATCTCCAGAGAATCAATTATTTATATGGGACCATCATCTGACATTACACGCTTGTAATGAGGACCGAACAAGTATATTTTAAGAAAAATGCATAATGAATTCTCTCCAGAGAATTAACTATTTGTCTGAGACAATCAGCTGAAATTGAACGCTTGTAATGAGGACCAAACATATATTTTATCAAAAATGCTTCATTAATTCTCTCCAGAGAATTAATTATTTGTCTGATAACATCAGCTGAAATTGAACGCCTGTAATGAGGACCAAACAAGTGTATTTAAAAAAATACATATTTTATTACTGAAGTGACCGTGTCGATTATTGAATGATGCTAACTTTTGAATATGTAAATGTGAGTTAATTTATAAAAAATGCATCATTAATTATCTCCAGAGAGTTAATTATCTGTCTGGGACCATCAGCTGAAATTAAATGTATCTTTATATATGTATATATATGTATATTTATATATATGTATATTTATATATGGATATATATATATATATATATATATATATGTATATTTATATATGTATGTATATGTATATTTATATATGTATGTATATGTATATTTATATATGTATATATATGTATATTTATATATGTATATATATGTATAACGAGGACCCCACGCCTCTTACTCTTCTACCCGTGACGGCATCAAATGTAATGAGAACCGTCTCGGTGCAGGAATCCTTCCTGACTGTGAACACCTTTTCTTTGGCTCGTGATGTCGTCTGTGGTGGCGTTGAATCTCCTCCGGGTCAGATGAATGACGACTTCGTGATTCTGTGAAGGCAAGATTACTTAGCAGGACAATTCAACAGTAGTAATAACTCAACAAACGGCTAGGTCTTTTCATAACAATAATTATTTAATAAAGATGAACGGTGGGTTTTTAACTTTAACCCAAAGTCCATTTTTCGATAATGGCTTCCTTACTAACTATTGTATCTCTCCGTGTGCGTGTGTGAATCTCTTTACGACTGCAAATCCTTAATCGAGATATAACTTGTCTACTCAAACGGTGGGTGTGGACTCTTACGACTGTTGGTATTAATCGAGACGTTAATCTCTGGTGGAAAACGATGGTGGGGGAATGCCATGAGCCATGCCATGCCAAGCGAGAGCGATCGTTCGCGCGGCGCTCTCGCTTGCCCTTCCGTTCCGAACGAATTCTTAGATCTGACTGACTTGCGATCGCCTTCTCATCTCAAATAACAAAGACGAAAAACGTATAACTCATACTCTCTCTCTCTCTCTCTCTCTCTCTCTCTCTCTTCTCGTCGTGTGGTACGCGCGATGCTGACTTACTCTCTTTCTTTCCCCCGTCCCTTCTTCTGTGTCCCCACTCCTCCCCCGGAGTGGGGTGGTACGGGCAATTGTAATTCGTCGTTTTAGTTTCTCTTTAGATCTTATCTACACTAAAGAAAACCATTAGCCTCTCTTTCTCTATTGGACCACCCCTCGAGTTGACACCATCGTATCTCAAAGACCCATGACCAAATTGTTCAGCTGGTCAAACTCATCCATTGTATCTGGTTAAGTGCCACTGACAACCTACACGCTCTCTCCCGCCAGGCTGGCGCCGTCCCTCGGCCAAGGTTTGGACAGTCAAAAATATGTACTAGCTCCCAGACTTCCACTTGTCTCTACGTGGGGCCTGATCTCCCCGATGCATTCCAGTGCACCCCGGGGTGCAGACTCCGTCGCTGAAACCACTGTTTCACATATGTATATTTATATATGTATGTATATATGTATATTTATATATGTATATATATGTATATTTATATATGTATGTATATGTATATATGTAAATATATGTATATTTATATATATATTTATATATGTATATATATGTATATTTATATATATATTTATATATGTATATATATGTATATTTATATATGTATATATATATGCATATTTATATATGTATATATATGTATATTAGTATATATATGTATATTTATATATATGTATGCATATTTATATATATACATGTATATTTATATATGTATGTATGTATATTCATATATGTATATATGTATATTTGTATATGTATATATATATTTATATATGAATATGTATATATATATATATTTATATATGAATATGTATATATATATATTTATATATGTATATATATATATATGTATATTTATATATGTATATATATGTATATTTATATATGTATAGTTATATATGTACATATATCTATATATATATGTATATTTATATGTGTATATATATGTATATATATCTATATATATATGTATAGTAATATATATATATATATATATATATGTATATTTATATATGTATATATGTATATTTATATATGTATATATATGTATATTTATATGTGTATATATGTTTATATTTATATGTATATATATGTATATTTATAAATGTATATAGATGTATACTTATATATATATATGTATATTTACATATGTAAATTTATATATGTATATATATATATATTTATATATGTATATGTATGTATATTTATATAGGTATGTATATGTATATTTATATATGTATATATATATGTTTTTATATATGCATATATATGTATATATATATGTATATCTATATGTGTATATATATGTATATATATATATGTATATATATATGTATATATATATATGTATATATATATGTATATGTATATTTATCCATATGTATATATATATGTATATGTATATTTATCTATATGTATATATATATGTATATGTATATTTATCTATATGTATATATATATATGTATATGTATATATATATGTATATATATGTATATGTATATATATATATGTATATGTATATATATGTATATATATGTGCATATATATGTATATTTATACATGAATATATGTGTATATTTATATATGTATGTATATGTATATATATATATGTATATATATATGTATCTATATATATCTATATATATGTATATGTATAGGTATATATATATATATATATATATATGTATATATGAAAAAAAAATCATTTAAAAACAGTTCATCATGTGACAAGTATACAGGTCGCTAGCTAATTGCATTTTACTTCGTTTGGTATAAGCTATTTGTTTTTTGTTGCTTTTTTACGATTTCTCAACCCTTAACTATTCTGCGCTTTAACCGTAACTGTCTCCCACTACAGCAAAGTTAGACATGGCGTTATTAATATATATCAGGAAATATAGCCCACCCTCTCCCCAAAAAGGGGAACACTCTGAATGGATGCAAAATTTGTCGTGATCGAACACGTCGGTATTCCCCTGAGTGGGCTGCTCAGGCAGGCGGCCCAGGAAACTAGCACTATCGTTAACAGTCTAGAAACTAAAGAAAAAAGAAAAATAACAAAAAATTCACAATTTATAGAAAACGAAATAGAATTAAATTCTCTACCGACCTGTATACTTTTAACATGTAGAAACTAAGTTTTTTTTCGGGTTATTTATTTTTACAGAATTTAATTTCTATGACCGTGTGTCGATAAGTCACATGAAAAAGAACAAGACGACCGACGTAATGGTTCGGCAGTTAAGTGTGGTTTTACAAGGAATTGGGGGGGGGGGGGGGGTTGTCACTCGGACTTAAGGTAAGTTGGTAGCGGAAGTAATTTTTTTTTACTATCTTTTCAGCGTGAATTTAACCGAAGTATAGCCTCACGTGGTCAGCCACACGAACATTGAAAACAAATTTTGAAATAAAATAGAATAAAATAAAATACAAACAGTTTCAGGGTGTTAAAAGTATGCAGGTCGGTAGAGAATTACATTCTATTGCGTTTGGTTATGATTTATTTGTTGTTGTTTTCTTTGTTTACGATTTCTCGACTGTTAACTATACTGCAATTTTAGCGGATGGCCTCCTAGGATCGAATACAACCATGGATAACTCTGATCCAATTTACCTGCGTCTCATTACCGGAAATTCAGACATGGCGTTATTGATATATATTGGGAAATATAACACCCCCCCCCTGCTCTCCAAAAGTTGGGGGGGGGGAGTTGGGCACTCTTGACGGATGCAAAATTGGCTGTGATCGATATTCCCCACATTCCTCGATACAAGCGGCCGAAACGACTGGCCATAAACTAATCCCCCTCCAGAAGAAGGTGGTAATGCTTGGCAGGATGGCTTTGTTTACTGCCTTCCTACAGCAGGAATGTGTGGCACAAGGCCGGAAGGTGGGAGAAAAAGCCATCCTTCCAAGCATTATCACCTTTTTCTAGCAGATAAGCTAGGATTGCTTCTAAAAAATATCCTGGACAGTCCCGTCGGCATTCCCAAATTGGCAATAAACCAACCCCTCCCCAAAGAAGGGAGGAACGGCATAAGAGGGTGGGACTCCTAGGACTATCTAAGACATAATACTTCAGTCTGACAGATAAAGGCTACCGAAAAAATATGCTCCCTCTGCTAGGCTGAGAAGATGATATCATAGTGAACGAACATATGATACACTGCCCCCCCCCCAAAGAGGAGGTAATGACAGAAAGGATGATATCATGTCGAACGACACTACCCCATACCCCTACCCAAACAGGAGGAGTTAATGTCTGGGAGGAGGATATCATAACAACAGAATAGATAGTACACTACCCACAGCACGGATACTACATTACCCCCCCCCCCAAAAAAAAAGAAGAATTGTTTTACAATTACAAGTGTATTACATAAATACTAGTGTATTACATGAATACTAATGTATTACATGACATTAATTGTATCAAATAACAGTAATTTTATAACAATTACTAATGTATTACATAAATACTAATATTTTACATGAATACTAATGTATTACATAAATACTAATGTGGTCCATAGCATTAATTGTATCAAATACATTAATTGTAATATATTAGTATTTATGTAAAAATTAGTATTTATGTAATACATTATATATTCTAATACAATTACTGTTATTTGATACAATTAATGTCATTTAATACATTAGTATTTATGTAATATGTTAGTATTTATGTAAAAAATTCTTATTTATGTAATACATTAGTAATTGTAAGAAAATTACTGTTGTTTGATCAACTTGAGTCATGTAATATATTAGCATTTATGTAACACATTAGTATTGTGTAAAACATTAGTATTTATATAATACATTAGTAATTGTTATAGAATTTCTGTTATTGGATATGAGAGATTGTTATTTAATCTATTGGTATTTATGGAAGACACTAGTATGTATGTATGTAAAACATTAATATTTATGTAAAACATTAGTATTTATGTAATACATTAAGAATTGTAATACAATTACTGTGAGTAAATACACTTAATGGCGTGTAATACATTAGTATTTACGTAGTACATTAGTATTTGTGTAAAACCGAAGTATTTATGTAAAATATTTGTATTTATGTAATACATAAGTATTTATGTAAAACCTTACTATTTATGTAAAACCTTAGTATTTATGTAATACATTATTATTTGTGTAATACATTAGTAATTGTTATACAATTACTGTTATTTGATACAATTCATGTCATGTAATACCTTAGTAATTATGTAATACATTAGTATTTATGTAAAACATTAGTATTTATGTAAAACATTAGTATTTATGTAATATATTAGGAATTGTAATTAAATTACTGGTTTTTAATAAAATTAATGTCGTGTAATACATTACTATTTACGTCATACATTAGTATTCATCTAAACCATATTATTCATGTAATACATTAGTATTTGTGTAAAACATTAGTATTCATGTAATACATTAGTATTTGTGTAAAACATTAGTATTTATATAATACACTTGTATTTACGTAATACATTAATACTTATATAAAAACTTAGTATTTATGTAAAACATTAGTATTTAGGTAAACATTAGAATTTATGTAATACATCAGTATTTATGTGATTCATTAGTATTTGTAATACAATTATTGTTATTTGATCTACAATTAAAATTGTAATACAATTACTAATATTT
Source organism: Sepiola atlantica (assembly GCA_963556195.1). NCBI lineage: Eukaryota > Metazoa > Mollusca > Cephalopoda > Sepiida > Sepiolidae > Sepiola > Sepiola atlantica. The sequence goes on from OY744549.1 coordinate 46,996,943, forward strand.
AATGCAATTAATGTCATGTAATACATCAGTATTTACGAAATACATTAGCATCTTTGTAAAACCGTAGTTTTTATGTAAAACATTCATATTTATGTAATACATTAGTATTCATGTAGAACATTAGTATTTACGTAATACATCAGTATTTTTTTAAAACATTAATATTTATGTAACACATCACTATTTATTGTAATACAATTACTTTTATTTGATACAATTATTGCCATGTAATACATTAGTATTCATGGAATAAAATAGTATTCATGTAAAACATTAGTAGTTATGTTAAACATTTATGTTTATGGAATATATAAGTAGTTGTAATACAATTACTGTTATTTCATACAATCAATATCGTAGAATACATTAGTATTATGAAATACACTAACATTTATGTAAAATATTAGTATTAATGTTATACATTAGTAATTGTAATTCAATTACTGTTAATTTATACAATTAATTTCATGTAATACATTAGTATTCATGTAATAGACAAGTATTTCTTGGAAACAATAGTGTTTATAGATAAAAACATGGTATTAATGTAATACATTACTAATTTTAATACAATTACTGTTATTTGATAAAATTTATGTCATGGAATACATTAGTATTCATGCAATACAGTATTATTTATGTAAAACATCAATATTGTTTCAATATTCATGTAATACATCATAATTGTTACATAATTACTGTTATTTGATACAATTAATGTCATGTTATACATTAGTATTTATGTAATAAAATAGCATTTATGTAAAACATGAGTATTTATGTAATTGTAATACAATTACTGTAATCTTTTACAGTTAATGTCATGAAATACATTAGTATTTATGTAATACACTAGTATTTATTTAATACACTAGCATTTATGTAAAACATTAGTATTTATGTAAAACTTTAGTATTTATGTAATACATCGTATAATTGTAATACAATCACTGTTATTTGATACAATTGATGGCCTCTAATAAATTAGTATTTATTTTAAAAACGAGTATTTATGTAAAACTTTAGTATTTATGTAATACATTAGTATTTATGTAAAACATTAGTATTTATGTAATACATTAGTATTTATGTAATACATTAGTATTTATGTAAAACATTAGTATTTATGTAATACATTAGTATTTATGTAAAACATTAGTATTTATGTAAAACTTTAGTATTTATGTGATAAATAAGTATTTATGTAAAACATTAGTATTTATGTGATACATTAGTATTTATGTAATACATTAGTATTTATGTAAAACATTAGTATTTATGTAATACATTAGTATTTATGTAAAACATTAGTATTTATGTAATACATTAGTATTTATGTGATACATTAGTATTTATGTAAAACATTAGTATTTATGTAATACATTAGTATTTATGTAAAACATTAGTATTTATGTAATACATTAGTATTTATGTAATATTAGTATTTATGTAAAACATTAGTATTTATGTAATACATTAGTATTTATGTAAAACATTAGTATTTATGTAAAACATTAGTATTTATGTAAAACTTTAGTATTTATGTAATACATTAGTATTTATGTAATACATTAGTATTTATGTAAAACATTAGTATTTATGTAAAACATTAGTATTTATGTAATACATTAGTATTTATGTAAAACATTAGTATTTATGTGATACATTAGTATTTATGTAAAACATTAGTATTTATGTAATACATTAGTATTTATGTAATACATTAGTATTTATGTAAAACATTAGTATTTATGTAATACATTAGTATTTATGTAAAACATTAGTATTTATGTAATACATTAGTATTTATATAAAACATTAGTATTTATGTAAAACATTAGTATTTATGTAAAACTTTAGTATTTATGTGATACATTAGTATTTATGTAAAACATTAGTATTTATGTGATACATTAGTACTTATGTAATACATTAGTATTTATATAAAACATTAGTATTTATGTAATACATTAGTATTTATGTAAAACATTAGTATTTATGTGATACATTAGTATTTATGTGATACATTAGTATTTATGTAAAACATTAGTATTTATGTGATACATTAGTATTTATGTAAAACATTAGTATTTATGTAAAACATTAGTATTTATGTGAAACATTAGTATTTATGTAAAACATTAGTATTTATGTGATACATTAGTATTTATGTGATACATTAGTATTTATGTAAAACATTAGTATTTATTTGATACATTAGTATTTATGTAATACATTAGTATTTATGTGATACATTAGTATTTATGTAAAACATGAGTATTTATGTAATACATTAGTATTTATGTGATACATTGGTATTTATGTAAAACATTAGTATTTATTTGATACATTAGTATTTATGTAAAACAATTAGTATATCTGTGATACATTAGTATTTATGTGATACATTAGTATTTATGTAAAACATTAGTATTTATGTGATACATTAGTATTTATGTAAAACATTAGTATTTATGTGATACATTAGTATTTATGTAATACATTAGTATTCATGTAATACATTAGTATTTATGTGATACATTAGTATTTATGTAAAACATTAGTGTTTATGTGATACATTAGTATTTATGTAATACATTAGTATTTATGTGATACATTAGTATTTATGTGATACATTAGTATTTATGTAAAACATTAGTGTTTATGTGATACATTAGTATTTATGTAATACATTAGTATTTATGTGATACATTAGTATTTATGTGATACATTAGTATTTATGTAAAACATTAGTATTTATGTGATACATTAGTATTTATGTGATACATTAGTATTTATGTAAAACATTAGTATTCATGTGATACATTAGTATTTATGTAATACATTAGTATTCATGTAATACATTAGTATTTATGTGATACATTAGTATTTATGTAAAACATTAGTGTTTATGTGATACATTAGTATTTATGTAATACATTAGTATTTATTTGATACATTAGTATTTATGTGATACATTAGTATTTATGTAAAACATTAGTGTTTATGTGATACATTAGTATTTATGTAATACATTAGTATTTATGTAATACATTAGTATTTATGTAAAACATTAGTATTTATGTGATACATTAGTATTTATGTAATACATTAGTATTTATGTGATACATTAGTATATATGTAAAACATTAGTGTTTATGTAAAACATTAGTGTTTATGTGATACATTAGTATTTATGTAATACATTAGTATTTATGTAAAACATTCGTATTTATGTGATACATTAATAATTGTAATATAATTACTGTTATTTGATACAATTAATGTCATGTAATATATTAGTCTTAATGTAATACATTAGTATTTTCGTATGGGATCTTATTTGGGCTTCGAATACTATGCTATTTTTAATATTTCGTCAGGGTTTACTTGTAGGGAGAGTATCCTCAGGTCAGGTTATCTTGACAAACCCTTGTACAGAGAGACCGAAGACACTCGAAGATTGTGTCTAGTAGGTAATTCAAACTATATATATATATATATATATATATATATATATATATATATTGTTACGGGACCGAGTGGGTGATGTTGAGTAAATCAAGCAATGTTGCATGCAAAGACGGAGCAATAATTAACAAACAAAATGAAGTAGTTCAAATAACGTTTATTGAACGTGTGTGTACGTGGAATGGTGAAGTGTGTGATGTATGCATGTGTGTCGATGGAAAAACAGTTCTTGAAAAGGTAATAGAAGAAATGAATCCGGCGTAGGAAAAGTCTTTGAAAGCAGTACACAAAGAAAACGAGTTGAGAACTCTTACCGTTGTTTGCCCACGTGTGTTGGTAGTTGTTTATGCCGATTGAGAAGAAAAGCGTGAGACGAAACGCTAGTGTATTAGCGTCGTTCTGTCGACCAGAGAAGAGTGAAACGGAACGCTAGTGACAGCGTCATTCTGTCGAGGCCAAAAGGCGAGTGAAACGGAGCGCTGGTGCCAGCGTTGTTCTCCGATGCTGGTCGGTGAAGAAGAGACGGATTTTCCGTTTGTAACGGTTTTTATAGTCCAAAGGGCAGATAACTCTGGTGTCGCTTTACAGTGCCACCTGTCGGTGAAAAAGCGACACCTACCGGCAAACCGATGTAGTTATGTTTTGAAAGGAGGAGGTAACTGCTACAAGGACTCCCCCCCAGATTGAAAAATATTGAAAATATTATTCAATATGTACAGTTGTAGATGAGAAGCATTCTTTGTGGGTATGTCTGTTTTGCTGTTGAAGATTAGAAAAAAGTAGTGTGCACGCTACTTATTTCTGTTTCTGCATCTGTATTGAATGATTGATCGCAAGTGCGTCTGCGGAATTGAGTGTTTGTAACGCATGTGGATCTGCGTGTTGTTTGGGTCTGCATCAAGTTTGAGTGCAAGTGAGTTTGCGGTCGAAAAATGTTGAGTGCAAGTGAATTTGCACTTGTTGGTGGCGTTGTTCATGTTGATTAGTCTGCGTGATGCAGAGCTGATGAACGAACGTTGAATTGTCCGGGAATGTTTGGTGCTTGGGTCTGCGCGGTTGTTGATGAGTGAGCACAAGTGGGTCTGTGCGGTGTTGATGAGCGAGCACAAGTGAATCTGTGCAGTGTTGATGAGTGAGCACAAGTGAATCTGTGCAGTTGTTGATGAATGAGCACAAGTGAGTCTGTGCAGTTGTTGATGAATGAGCACAAGTGAGTCTGTGCAGTTGTTGATGAATAAGCACAAGTGAGTCTGTGCAATTGTTGATGAATGAGCACAAGTGAGTCTGTGCAATTGTTGATGAATAAGCACAAGTGAGTCTGTGCAATTGTTGATGAATAAGCACAAGTGAGTCTGTGCAGGTGTTGATGTTGTTCATGTTAATTAGTCCGTGTTGTGGAGCTGATGAACAAACATCTAGTTGTTGAGATTGGTGGTACACTATGGTCAAAATCAGATGCACAAATGTCTGCAAGTGAGTTAGCAGGTCCAGGTACAAGTGGGTCTGTACTGGTGCGCGTCGTTCGAGTTGATGTGTCCCCAGTTGATCAACGAACGTCCAGTTGTTGAGTATTTAGTCGTGCTTGTGCAGTTGTACTCATTTTGAACTGGTGTGATTTCTTCCATAGTGTCGTCAGTGATGTCCGGAAATGTTTGGTGCTTGATGAATGTCCGGGAAGATGTGGTTGTTCAAGTTGATGTGTCCTCCTGTTGATCAATGAACGTCCAGTTGTTGAAGAGAGTTGGTAGGCCTTGAAGGGTGATGTTGGTGCTTGCTGAGCCTGACTTTTTACAACCAGTATTAAGTCTTGAGGCTTGGTGATGTTCGACATCGTGTGTTGTTTGTTTTGTAGTTTTCTTTTCTTTTATATATATATTTCCAACACGTGGGTAGAAGGGAAAAAGAAGAAAAAAAAATGGAGCTGTAATTTGTTTCACACACGGAATGACGTTTTTTGTTTTCGTTTTAGTTTGTTTGAATGTTAGTTTCCACGTAGAGAAAGAATGGCAGCTTCTCTTTCCTTTGTTGTTGAAAAGAAAGGAAAAAAAATTCGTATTTTCTTTTTTGTTTGAATTTTCATTTCCACGTTGTTAGAAAAAAAGATGGCGGCTTCCTTTTTTTTGCTTGTTGTTGAAACAGAGAAAATAAGTTCGTATTTTCTTTTTTTGTTGTTGTTTGAATTTTTATTTCCACGTGGTTAGGGGAAAAGATGGCAGCTTCCTTTTTTGCTTGTTGTTGAAACAGAAAATAAATTCGTATTTTCTTTTTTTGTTTGAATTTTCATTGCCACGTGAAAAAGATGGCGGCATTATTTTGAATTTTTTTATCAACACGTGGTCATGAAAAAGAGTGTCAGCATGTGAGCGTTTGTTTACTTTTGTTTTTTATCAACACGTCGTCGTGAAAAAAAAATGGCGTTTTTTTTTTATCAACACGTGGTCATGGCAAGGGGTGGCGTCATTTTTTGATTTTTTTTTTTCACCACGTGGTCACGAAAAAGATGGGCAGCCTGAGCGTTCGTTTTCTTTCTATCTCCACGTGTTCAAAACAAAGGAAGTGGCATCTTGTAAGGTCCTTTTGTTCGTTGAAAAAGAAAAAAAAAGGATTGGCAAAAGTTTGTCTTTTTCTTTGTATATATTTTTCCGACACGTGGGTGGTGAAAGAGAGAAGAAAAAAAATGAAATTGTAATTTGTTTTATACTCGGAGAGAGCCGAGAAATGTTTTTGTTTTTCTTTGTTTGGGGTTTTCCCGTGGCCAGGAAAAAATCGCGGCCTCTTTTCTTTTGTTTGTATATATATTTCTACCACGTGGGTAGAAAAAAAAAGGAAAAAGATGGGTGCGTAACTCGTTTCACCACGAAAGAAAAAACGAGAAATGTTTTTTTTTTTTTCCCTTACGAAATTAACTACTCCGTCAGATACAACAAAGCTTGCACGTCGGGTCACCAATTGTTAGGGACCGAGAGGGTGATGTTCCCAGGCTATAGACGTGCAAAGTTGAATCAAACAATGTTGCATGCAAAAGGCAGAGTAATAATTAACAAACAAAATGAAGTAGTTCAAATAACGTTTATTGAACGTGTGTGTACGTGGAATGGTGAAGTGTGTGATGTATGCATGTGTGTCGATGGAAAAACAGTTCTTGAAAAGGTAATAGAAGAAATGAATCCGGCGTAGGAAAAGTCTTTGAAAGCAGTACACAAAGAAAACGAGTTGAGAACTCTTACCGTTGTTTGCCCATGTGTGTTGGTAGTTGTTTATGCCGATTGAGAAGAAAAGCGTGAGACGAAACGCTAGTGTATTAGCGTCGTTCTGTCGACCAGAGAAGAGTGAAACGGAACGCTAGTGTCAGCGTCATTCTGTCGAGGCCAAAAGGCGAGTGAAACGGAGCGCTGGTGCCAGCGTTGTTCTCCGATGCTGGTCGGTGAAGAAGAGACGGATTTTCCGTTTGCAACGGTTTTTATAGTCCAAAGGGCAGATAACTCTGGTGTCGCTTTACAGTGCCACCTGTCGGTGAAAAAGCGACACCTACCGGCAAACCGATGTAGTTATGTTTTGAAAGGAGGAGGTAACTGCTACAATATATATATATATATATATATATATATATATATATATATATATATATATATATGTGTGTGTGTGTGTGTATGTATAAGTGACTTCCATGAAATGTATTTATTTGTTTTAGATTTATATATATATATGTGTGTGTGTGTCTGTGTGTGTGTATGTAAGCTGTGCGTTCACTCTTTAAAAATCAGCAGTAGCAACCCGTCTTCATCGAAATGTGATTTTTGCTTTCTTTGCCTATCTTTTTGTTTCAACTATAAATTCGTACGGTACACACGTGTTTTCATCCCCGTCACTTCACTTGATTTAAAGGCTGTATTTTGTTATTGCGTAAATTATGCTATCATAGAATGTTTCTTTCAATGTGTTTGTTCCATTTATGGATGTAAGTTGTGAGACGACGAAACAAGTAGCGGCGCGCTAGTCTCAAAGTATGAACGAAAACTACGTATAAAATCAATGTACGTATTTGTTTTATAAGAATGTATATGCGTGCATACACAGTTTGTAAAATAATCAGTAGATGACCGTTTTAGCGCGGCGAAATGTGAATTTTACTTTTTTGTCCCCTTCTTTTTCTTTCAGTAATAAATTCGTACGATATACACGTGTAATTCACCCTCGGCTTTAGGGTTGACATAGGGTTTAGAGTTGGAATAGGGTTAGGGTCATGGTTGAAATAGGGTTAGGGTCATGGTTGACATAGGGTTAGGGTCATGGTTGAAATAGGGTTAGGGTCATGGTTGAAATAGGGTTCTTGGTTGAAATAGGGTTTAGGGTTGAAATAGGGTCTAGGGTTGACATAGGGTTTAGAGTTGGAATAGGGTTAGAGTCAGGGTTGAAATAGGGTTATAGGTTGAAATAGGGTTAGGGTCATGGTTGAAATAGGGTTAGGGTCATGGTTGAAATAGGGTTCTTGGTTGAAATAGGGTTTAGGTTGAAATAGGGTCTAGGGTTGAAATAGTGTCTAGGGTTGAAATAAGGTAAGGGTCAGGGTTGAAATAGGGTTAGGGTTGAAATAGGGTTAGGGTTGAAATAGGGTTTAGGGTTGAAATAGGGTTAGAGTCAGGGTTGAAATAGGGTTACGGTTGAAATAGGGTTAGGGTCATGGTTGTAATAGGGTTAGGGTCATGGTTGAAATAGGGTTCTTGGTTGAAATAGGGTTTAGGGTTGAAATAGGGTCTAGGGTTGAAATAGGGTCTAGGGTTGAAATAAGGTAAGGGTCAGGGTTGAAATAGGGTTAGGGTTGAAATAAGGTTAGGGTTGAAATAGGGTTGAGGGTTGAAGTAGGGTTAGAGTCAGGGTTGAAATAGGGTTAGGATTGAAATAGGGTTACGGTTTAGGTTTGAAATAGGGTTAGGGTTGAACAAGGTTTAGAGTTGAAATAGAGTTAGGGTCAGGTTGAAATAGGGTTTAAATAGGGTTAGGGTTAAAATAGGGTTAGGGTTGAAATTGGGTTCAGGGTTGAAATAGGGTCAAGGTTTAAATAGGGTTTAAGGTTGAAATAGGGTTTAGGGTTGAAATAGGGTTAGGGTTGAAATAGGGTTAGGGTTGAAATAGGGGTAGGGTTGAAATAGGATTTAGAGTTAAAATAGGGTTAGGGTTGAAATAGGGTTCAGGGTTGAAATAGTGTTAGGGTTGAAATAGGGTTAGGGTTGAAATAGGGTTAGGGTTGAAATAGGGTTCAGGGTTGAAATAGGGTTAGGGTTGAATTAGGGTTTAGGGTTGAAATAGGGTCAGATTTTAAATAGGGTTTAGGGTCTAAATAGGGTTTAGGGTTGAAATAGGGTTTAGGTTTAAAATAGGGTTAAGATTGAAATAGGGTAAGGGGTTAGGGTTAAAATAGGGTTTAGGGTTGAAATAGGGTTAGGATTGAAATAGGGTTAAGATTGAAATAGGGTTAGGATTTAGGGTTGACATAGGGTTAGGGTCATGGTTGAAAAAGAGTTAGGGTTGAAATAGGGTTTAGGATTGAAATAGGGTTAGGGTTGAAATAGGGTTAGAATTGAAATAGGGTTAGGGTTTAGGGTTGAAATAGGGTCTAAGGTTGAAATAAGGTTTAGGGTTGAAATAGGGTCTAGGGTTGAAATAGGGTTTAGGGTTGAAATAGGGTTAGGATTGAAATAGGGTTAGGGTTGAGGGTTGAAATAGGGTTTAGGGTTGAAATAGGGTTAGGATTTAAATAGGGTTAGGATTGAAATAGGGTTTGGGTTTAGGGTTGACATAGGGTTTAGGGTTGAAATAGGGTTAGGGTCATGGTTGAAAAAGGGTTAGGGTTGAAATAGGGTTTAGGATTGAAATAGGGTTTAGGATTGAAATAGGATTAGGTAGTAAATAGGGTTAGGGTTTAGGGTTGAAATAGGGTTTAGAGTTGAAATAGGGTCTAGGGTTGAAATATCGTTTAGGGTTGAAATAGGGTTTAGGGTTGAAATAGGGTTAGGATTGAAATAGGGTTACGGTTTAGGGTTGAAATAGGGTTAGGGTTGAAATAAGGTTGGGGTCATGGTTGAAATAGGGTTAGGGTTGAAATAGGGTTTAGGATTGAAATAGGGTTAGGGTTGAAATAGGGTTAGGATTGAAATAGGGTTAGGGTTTAGGGTTTAAATAGGGTCTAGGGTTGAAATAGGGTCTAGGGTTGAAATAGGGTTTAGGTTTGAAATAGGGTTAGGATAGAAATAGGGTTAGGGTTTAGGGGTGACATAGGGTTTAGGGTTGAAATAAGGTTAGGGTCATGGTTGAAATAGGGTTAGGGTTGAAATAAGGTTTAGGATTGAAATAGGGTTAGGGTTGAAATAGGGTTAGGATTGGAATAGGGTTAGGGTTTAGGGTTGAAATAGGGTTAGGGTTGAAAAAGGTTTAGGGTTGAAATAGAGTTAGGGTCAGGTTGAAATAGGGTTTAGTGTTGAAATAGGGTTTAAATAGGGTTATGGTTAAAATAGTTTTAGGGTTGAAATAGGGTTTAAATAGGGTTAGTGTTAGAATAGGTTTAGGGTTGAAATAGGGTTGAAACAAGGAGCAGCAGCACTAGTCTGAAAGTATTAGCAGAGATTGCATATGATATTACTCTATATGTTATATATATATATATATTCTCTCTTTTACTTATATATATATATATATATATATGTATATTCTTTCTTTTACTTCAGTCGAGGTTCTCAGAAATCAAGGAACCGTTTTCTGTGGCTAACACTTGATTTCTATATAATATACATAGATATCCGAGTCTTCAATCAAGATTCTCTTTTACCCCCTCAAACGCTGAGTTAATAAAGAAGTTAAGAACAACAATTTTCCTTTCCCCAATTGTTGACCACTTACTTATGTTACAGTATATCTTTCTTGTGGTCTCTTGGTCTTGCCGGATTCCAGGACAAGAATTCATCTAGTCTGGTGGAGTATCTAGCTTAGTACTGTTTCACTAGAGGCAAAACCACTTGGAGAATGTGTAAGCCAGTGTAGGTGCAATATCGAGGGGATCTTGTTTTGGCTTCGAATACTATGTTATTTTCAATATTTGGTCAGGGTTTACTTGTTAGGCGAGGTATTCTCATGTCAAGTTCTCCTGACAAACACTTTTATAGAGAGACCGAAGACAATCGAGGATGGTGTCTAGTAGGTAATTCAAACTCCCCAGTGGATAATTCAAACTCCCCAGTAGGTAATTCAAACTTTCAAGTAGGTAATTCAAACTGTCCAGTAGGTAATTCAACATCTACAGTAGGTAATTCAAACTCCTCAGTATGTAATTCAAACTCCCCAGTAAGTAATTCAAACTCACCAGTTGGTAATTCAAACTCCTCAGTTGGTTATTCAAACTCCCCAGTAGGTAATTCAAACTCACCAGTTGGTAATTCAAACTCCTCAGTTGGTAATTCAAACTCTCCAGTAGGTAATTCAAACTCCCCAGTAAGTAATTCAAACTCACCAGTTGGTAATTCAAACTCCTCAGTTGGTAATTCAAACTCCCCAGTAGGTAATTCAAACTCCCCAGTTGGTAATTCAAACTCCTCAGTTGGTAATTCAAACTCCCCAGTAGGTAATTCAAACTCCCCAGTAGGTAACTCAAACTCTCCAGTAAATAATTCAAACTCTCCAGTAGGTAATTCAAACTCTCCAGTAAATAATTCAAACTCTCCAGTAGGTAATTCAAACTCACCAGTAAATAATTCAAACTCTTTAGTAGGTAATTCAAACGTTCCAGTAGGTAATTCAAACTCTCCAGTAAATAATTCAAACTCTCCAGTAGGTAATTCAAACTCACCAGTCGATAATTCAAACTCACCAGTAGATAATTCAAACTCACCAGTAAATAATTCAAACTCCCGAGTAGGTAATTCAAACTCCCCAGTCTTCAAATCCAATAGAAACGAGTTCTTACCTCGAACCGCTATAAAGTAATCACATTTAATTAATTGCATTGATCAATTTCGACTGATAATCTTTCCATCACATTGACCTCTTATCCTCGAGTGACCCATGGCCTTGAAAAAAAAACTGATTAGTATTTAGAAACACTAGCTACTACAGGACCGGCGGGACAGTTATAAAAGTGGGGAGGCTCTCCTAAAAAGTGGGGGGTGCCCGGTTAAACACATGCATATATAACTTCATTATTGATGACCGTAAAGTGGGGGTGGGGGCCCAAGTCAAAAAGTGGGGGATCTTGTTTTGGCTTTAAATAATATGTTAGTTTTAATATTTGACCACGGTTTACTTGTAGGGTAAAGTATCTCCATCTCTAGTTGTCCTGACAAACCCTTTTACAGAGAGAGACCGAAGACACTCGAGGATGGTGCCTAGTGCATGTGTGTATGTGTATGTGTGTGTGTGTGTGTGTGTGTGTAAGCTGTGCGTCCCCATCTTTTAATCAGCAGTAGCGGGCGGTTTTTGCGCGAAATGTGATTTTTACTTTCTTTGTCTCAGTTTCAATAATGAATTCGTGCGGTACACACGTGTGTTCATCCTCGTTCCTTCACTTGATTTGAACATCGTATTTTGGCTAAGATCAAAGTGTAGTATCTGTTCTGATGGATACTGCACCCCATAGACTGGTATTGTCTTGGCCTTCGGGGCTTGATTTACGCCGGTCTATGGGATTGTCCTGTGCAGTTCTAGGAGGTCCACCCTCCCAGGCTTCGCCTCCCCTCTTTGGGGAGGAGTAAGTTTATTGCTTACTGCCTGAGGCGCCCGCTACCGGGGAATGCCGACGGGGCTGCCCAGGCAATTTTTGATGGTCAGAGTGCTCACCTTTCGGGCGCTGGCTTTTCAACCCCCACTTTCCAACCCGACCTTGGGTCACATCTTACTTGTGGGAGTAGGATAAAACTGGCCTTGTGCCTAACTGCTGGAGAGGAGTAAATAATACTCTGAATTATATTTCTTGGCCTTTTGGCTAAGATCAAAGTGTAGTATCTGTTCCGATGGATACTGCACCCCATAGGCTGGTATTGTCTTGGCCTTTGGGGCTTGATTTACGCCGGTCTATGGGTCTGTCCTGTGCAGTTCTAGGAGGTCCACCCTCCCAGGCTTTTGCCTCCCCTCTTTGGGGAGGAGTAAGTTTATTGCTTACTGCCTGGGGCACCCCTACCGGGGAATGCCGACGGGGCTGCCCAGGCAATTTTTAAGGGCCAGAGTGCTCACCTCTCGGGCACTGGCTTTTCAAACACCACTTTCCCGACCTTGGGTCACATCTTACTTGTGGGAGTAAGATAAAACTAGCCTTGTGCCTAACTCCTGGAGAGGAGGTAAATAAATACTCTGAATAATATTTCTAGCTTCTGGCACAAGCAGCGTTGCCAGAACTTTAACAGGGTGCATCCGGGGCATGGGACGCGTACTTATCAGCATGCCCGCTGATTGTACCTAACAGAAACGTGACTAACGTTCGTTACAAGCCGGTGCGCCTTTTTCTAGACGGGCAAAGAAGAGACATTTACAGATTTGTTAGAAGTAAAACCACAAAAAAAAACAACAACAAAAACAGCTAGAACCGAACAGCGAAAAGGAAAATAGGTTGAAAATAATAAAGCAAACCTAAAAAAAGGCAACATTTCTATACTTGATTTAAATCTTTCTTAGAGGTGTTTTGTTCGCAGTTCCGAATATTATTCCGATGAGATTTTGGAGGGGGGAAAAAAGGAAAACATTGCAAAGGAAAAATCTTGTAGCGATCAGATGTCGGCAGACGGCAAACGAATATTGAATGGGAAAATGTCGGGATAAGCGAGAATGATGAATTGCTTTTTTTTTTAAAAGAAAAAATTAAGACTAATTGAAAGGATAGTATGATTGAAATGATCGAAGAGAAGGATATTCAATGAGGAAAGAATATTATGAGGAGGGTAGGATAGAATTGGGTAAGGGGTGATGTCTTTATTGAATAAAGAAGAATACGAGGGGTGGTGGAGGAGGAGGAGCAGAAAAAAGAAGGGATGAGAAAGAGAAGAAGAAGAAGAAGAAATGAAAAGAAATGAAGAAAATGAAGAAATAAATAGAAATGAAAAGAAATCAAGAAAATGAAAAGAAATGAAAAGAAATGAAGAAAATGAAAAGAAATGAAGAAAATGTAGAAATGAAAAGAAATCAAGAAAATGAAAAGAAATGAAGAAAATGAAGAAATGAAATGAAGAAACTGAAGAAATGAAAAGAAATGAAAAGAAATGAAGAAAATGAAAAGAAATGAAGAAAATGTAGAAATGAAAAGAAATCAAGAAATGAAAAGAAATGAAGAAAATGAAGAAATGAAATGAAGAAAATGAAAAGAAATTAAGAAAATGAAGAAAATGAAGAAATGAAAAGAAATGAAGAAATGAAGAAAATGAAAAGAAATGAAGAAAATGAAAAGAAATGAAGAAAATGAAGATGAAATGAAGAAAAATAAGAAAATGAAAAGAAATGAAAAGAAATGAAGACAATAAAGAGAAATGAAGAAATGAAATGAATGAGGATAGGATAGAATTGGGTAAGGGGTGATGTCTTTATTGAATAAAGAAGAATACGAGGGGTGGAGGAGGAAGAGGAGGATGAGCAGAAAAAGAAGGGCTGAGGAAGAGAAGAAGAAGAAGAAATGAAAAGAAATGAAAAGAAATGAAAAGAAATGAAGAAAATGAAGAAATGAAATGAAGAAAATGAAGAAATGAAAAGAAATGAAAAGAAATGAAGAAAAGGAAGAAATGAAATGAAGAAAATGAAGAAATGAAATGAAGAAAATGAAAAGAAATTAAGAAAATGAAGAAAATGAAGAAATGAAAAGAAATGAAGAAATGAAGGAAATGAAAAGAAATGAAGAAAATGAAAAGCAATGAAACGAAATGAAAAGAAATGAAGAAAATAAATAAATGAAGAAAATGAAGAAATGAAATGAAGAAAATGAAGAAATGAAAAGAAATGAAGAAAATGAAAAGAAATGAAGAAAATGAAGAAATGAAAAAATGAAAAGAAATGAAAGAAATGAAAAAAATGAAAAAAATGAAGAAATGAAATGAAGAAAATGAAAAGAAATGAAAAGAAATGAAACGAAATGAAAAGAAATGAAGAAAATGAAAAGAAATGAAGAAAATGAAAAAAATGAAGAAATGAAAAAAAATGAAAAGATATGAAGAAAATGAAGAAAATGAAGAAATGAAAAAATGAAAAGAAATGAAAGAAATGAAAAAAATGAAAAAAATGAAGAAATGAAATGAAGAAAATGAAAAGAAATGAAAAGAAATGAAACGAAATGAAAAGAAATGAAGAAAATGAAAAGAAATGAAGAAAATGAAAAAAATGAAGAAATGAAAAAAAATGAAAAGATATGAAGAAAATGAAGAAAATGAAGAAATGAAAAAATGAAAAGAAATGAAAGAAATGAAAAAAATGAAAAAAATGAAGAAATGAAATGAAGAAAATGAAAAGAAATGAAAAGAAATGAAACGAAATGAAAAGAAATGAAGAAAATGAAAAGAAATGAAGAAAATGAAAAAAATGAAGAAATGAAGAAAATGAAGAAATGAAAAAAAATGAAAAGATATGAAGAAAATGAAGAAAATGAAGAAATGAAATGAAGAAAATGAAGAAAATGAAAAGAAATGAAGAAAATGAAAAGAAATGAAAAGAAATGAAAAGAAATGACGAAAATGAAAAGAAAATAAGAAAATCAAGAAAATGAAGAAAATGAAGAAATGAAATGAAGAAAATGAAGAAATGAAAAGAAATGAAGAAAATGAAGAAATGAAGGGGGAAGAGGACTGGTAAGTATAGAAGAGTGTGTGGAAGACTAAAAAAAGAACTAGAGAAATACATAACTCAGAACACGGAAAGGCTGTTCCAACGAGCAACTCGAAACAAGAAACAAAAAAAAAAGAAAAAGAGGAAGAAAAACAACTACATGATCACCGCAGCAAGAAACACCGTCCCAACAAACAACACAGGAAGCATCGAAACCGGACAAAACAGACAAGAAAAGAAAAGTAGGAAGAAAACAACTACATGGACGCTTCAGAAGACTCACAAGAGATGAAAACAACGAAAATAGCTGGGCATGGCTAAAAAAGGAAACTTGAACAGAGAAACGGAATCTTTACTGATGGCTGCCCAGAACAATGCGATTAGGACAAACTACATTAAAGCTAAAATAGGTAAAACCCAGGAAAACAATAAATGCAGACTGTGTGGACAAAGAGACGAAACAGTAAATCATATAATAAGTGAATGCAGCAAACTAGCCCCAAAAGAATACAAGAACCGGCATGACTGCGTGGGGAAAGCAGTACACTGATAACTGTGCAAACGATTGAATTTCGAATACGCAGACAACATACGTACAAACATAAACCAGAAACAGTACTGGAAAGCTAAAAACACAAAATCCTCTTGGATATGGATATACAAACAGACAAACTTGTACAAGCAACGAGACCGGATGTTACAATAATCGACAAGAAGGAAAAATCTTGCAAAATCGTAGACTTCGCCGTTCCAGCAAACCACAGAGTGAAGATCAAAGAGACGGAAAAACGAAGTAAATACACAGAACTAGCCAGAGAACCGAAAGGAATATGGAGCATGAAGAAAGTCAGTATAATATCAACAAGCCGCGTATGCGTGGTCCCCCTTTGTATTTGACTCGATGTGGCGAGTGTAAAATGCAATAAATTTGGGCAATTTGGGGCATTTTTGACCCCCCTTTGACCCCCTGGGGCGCGAACCAGAATTTTTCTGAGGTCAAGGATGCTCATTTTATATCCAGAACAATTGCCTCTACATTTTGGCCAAGTTTCAGAAAAATTGAATGGATGGATCAAACGTTATGGGAGAAAAGGGTCATTTTTTTGCCATTTTGGGGGCTTTTGATCCCCTGAGGGCGCGAATCAGATTTTTTCCAAGGTGAGCGATACTTATTTTCTATTAGAAACAATTGTCTCCATATTTTGGCCAAGTTTCAGAGAAATTGAATGGATGGCTGAAAAGTTATGGGGCCAAAAATGTCATTTTTTTTGCAATTTTGAGGCCTTTTGACCCCCTGGGGGGGCTAACCAGATTTTTTTCAAAAATCGGAGAATGTCACTTTCTAACCTGACAAAAGTTACAACTTCATGCAAAATTTCCGAGAAATTTAATGGATGGTTGCGGAGAAAAATCCGGACGGACGGACGGAAAAAAAAAGAGAATAGCGCCGGCCTAATCAGACACAACACAAACTATTTACAGAGGGTCAAAAAGGATGGGAGGACCGAGGAGGGACAGCACAAACCAGACCTCCACTGGAAGAGTGCGGAGAATGCTGGGACTTTAAGGAGGCTTATTGCCACCCAAATTCCAGCGAAGACCAATGGTTCTTACTAGAGAGAAATCGATGGTAAGCGGCTGTTGCGATACCGCAAGGTCATTTGCGGTGGTCATCGAAATAAGGTGGAGAGTACTGGAAATCTGGGGAGGCTTGTTGTCACTCAGACTCCAGGAACACAAACGGTTGTTGTTGGTGAGCAATCACTGATAACTCCTAGTGAGTACAAATAATAATAACAACAAGAAAGAAGAAGAAGAAGAAGAAGAAAAAGAAGAAAAAGAAGAAGAATAAAGAGAAGAAGAAGAAGAAAAAAGAAGAAGAAAAAGAAGAAGAAAGAAAAGAAGAAGGAGAAAAAGAAGAAAAAGAAGAAAAAAGAAGAAAAAAGAAGAAAAAGATGAAAAAGAAGAAGAAAAAGAAAAAGAAGAAGAAAAAAAAGAAGAAAAAGAAGAAGAAGAAAAAGAAGAAGAAAAAGAAGAAAAAGAAGAAGAAAAAGAAAAAGAAGAAAAAGAAGAAGAAGAAGAAAAAGAAAAAGAAGGAAAAGAAGAAGAAAAAGAAAAAGAAGAAAAAGAAGAAGAAAAAAGAAGAAGAAGAAAAAGAAGAAGACGAAAAAGAAGAAGTAAAAGAAGAAGAAAAAAAAGAAGAAGAAGAAGTAGAAGAAGAAAAAGAAGAAAGAAAAGAAGAAAAAGAAGAAGAAGAAGAAAAGGAAGAAGAAAAAGAGGAAGAAGAAGAAGAAAGAGAAGAAGAAGAAGAAGAGGAAGAAGAAGAAGAAAGAGAAGAAGAAGATGAAGAAGAAAAAGAAGAAAAAGAAGAAGAAGAAGAAAAAGAAAAAGAAGAAGAAGAAGAAAAAAAAGAAGAAAAAGAAGAAAAAGAAGAAGAAGAGTGATTGGGTCGACCATAAAAAGGTCAATATGTTCAATATTTTAGAGAAGTAGTGATGGCGAATACACGACACTGCGCATGACAGTTGAGTGTGATGACCGACCGCATGGCATGCCGGGAAATCATTGAGAATGGCGATTCACGAAAATTAATGAATGGGACTCTAATGAACAACGAACGTGGCTAGATAAAAATGTTTCTAGATAAACGTGTCTATATGTTAATATAAGATTACACCGATGTGTGTACACTTACAATTTATAAGTTTACACACACATGCTGCACACACACACACACACACACACACACACACACACACACACACACATATATATATATATATATATATATATATATATATATATATATAATTATTACTATTTCATGTATTCACATAAAATTTCATAGGGAATATCATTTTTTATGTATCGATTTTCTATATTTACTTCAACATTGCTCGATACGTAAGTAAAGCTAGGTAGTACGTTATAAAAATATATTTATGGCAATTAAGCTACACAGAGACTCCCGCGTTTCATCCCCGGGGATAAATCTTCAGGCTAAAATGCCTTTTTTAAGCCTGAAGATTCCACCGGGGATGAAACACTGTGTAGCTTAATTGCCATAAATATATTTTCATAACTTACTATATATATATATATATATATATATATATATATATATATATATATATATATATATAATTAACTTGTTACAAATATCCAGGGGGTATGAATCCGAAGGAAGTTGAAACCGGGTTTATGAGAGTGCTCAATGAAAATTCAGAGCAAAATATATATTTTTTGATTTTATTCCATTAGTTGCGACAAAACAAGTTTCGTTTCATTGGTGCAAATAGCTACCAACTCATCGGGCTAAGCGATGGAATTCAAATGGCAAAAGTTCACCTTAACGGGAGATTGAAAATTGAAAATACATTGGAGGGGGAGGGGGACAGAGTTGGGGCTTTGTCTATAACGGTGACATGGGACATGAGAGGGGAGGGGGAGGGCCCCAACAAGTCGTGTTTCAAATTATTACGTGGGAGGTTTTTCACGTGTCTGTGCTGTGATGATCTCAATCTCGGCCGGGGTGGGAGGAAGGGAGATGGATCGACGGCCAGAGTGAGTTAAATTTAAAATGAGAATAAAATTATGATTACAACCGTCAATCCTATTTTATTTTAATTCAAATAAGTAATTATCATGAGGATAAAAATGTTTGATAATTTTAATTTAGGGTATTAATTGCTACTTTTGCATTTTATTTATTTTATTTTAATGTTTTGTTTATTATTTGTAGTGAATTTTGTTGTGATTATATTTTTTAAATTGTGATTATATTATACCGAGATCAATACTAGTGGAATTATTTTATAAGAGAAGTTTTCTGGTGTTACCAGTTTTATCATTAACAAAACCGATTATGATAACAATGATAACGCCTGCCAATCATACCTACGATAGTCGCAGTGATAACAGCCTTGATAAAAGCCTTAATAAAAATAAAAATAAAAATAAAAATAAAGATAAATATAAATAAAAATAAAATTAGAATAAAAATAGAGATAACAAGTTTGTAAGGATATTAATGATAATAACAATAATAATAATAATAATTATAATAATAGTATTAAAAAATAATAATAATAATAATAATAAGAATACTAATAATAATAATAATAATAATAGTAATAATGATAATAAATATCACCATCATTGCCATCTTGCTACCTGTGAAGTCATTGGGCGAAATAAGTCGACAAGTGATGGTAGGCTTTTTTTATTCTACTGCTAATAACAAGGACTAAGTACCAGTTAATAATTAAGTGTTCAAGGTAGTGATCGAGGGGTTAAGTAATTGAGATTAGATTAGTCCAAGTGATATCAGTGTTGATAGCTGTCCCAGTTATGGGTTTATGTTAGAATTGGTAGTATGGCTGAGAGGCTATTGAGGCTGGGCATTATAGGTAGTACGTAGAGATTTGATGTTATTGGTAGTTTAGAGGGGTGGTTATATATTTATAGATTCATCATGACTTGTTGGGGTGGGATTGGGTGGTAAATTTGGGTGGGTGGGTAGGGGGTTATAGTGTGTTTTGGGGTAGTGTATAGTGGGGGTTTAATGTTATCATTCATTTTTGTAAAAGCTTTTAATTTTATTTTAAAGTTATGTGGGGTTGGTGTGGGGTTAAGGTGGGGTATGTGGGTTGCTAAGGAAGTAGAGTCTACTATGTTTACAGTTGATAGATGTCTCTTGTTTTCTATTTAAGGGTTTGTTTTTGTCCTTAAAGCGGATAATTTCCAGTTTTTCATTTAAGCATAATCTACATGGAGAGTTTATTGATTTGCAGGTGCTGGATTTTTTCAAGATTTTCCACTTTATTATGGGAGTTTCTTTTTTGGTTTTTATTTTGTGGTAGTGTAGTGAAAGTTCGGTTTGGCCAGGATGGTCTGGGTTGTTGAAGGAGAGTTTATGGTTGTAGAATCTTTCCTTGAAGTTGTTGCCTGCCAGACCAATATAATAGTAATTATTATTATTATTATTATTATTTTTTAATACTATTATTATAATAATTATTATTATTATTGTTATTATCATTAATATCCTTACAAACTTGTTATTTCTATTTTTATTCTAATTTTATTTTTATTTATATTTATCTTTATTTTTATTTTTATTTTTATTTTTATTTTTTATTTTTATTTTTATTTATATTTTTATTAAGGCTTTTATCAAGGCTGTTATCACTGCGACTATCGTAGGTATGATTGGCAGGCGTTATCATTGTTATCATAATCGGTTTTGTTAATGATAAAACTGGTAACACCAGAAAACTTCTCTTATAAAATAATTCCACTAGTATTGATCTCGGTATAATATAATCACAATTTAAAAAATATAATCACAACAAAATTCACTACAAATAATAAACAAAACATTAAAATAAAATAAATAAAATGCAAAAGTAGCAATTAATACCCTAAATTAAAATTATCAAACATTTTTATCCTCATGATAATTACTTATTTGAATTAAAATAAAATAGGATTGACGGTTGTAATCAAAATTTTATTCTCATTTTAAATTTAACTCACTCTGGCCGTCGATCCATCTCCCTTCCTCCCACCCCGGCCGAGATTGAGATCATCACAGCACAGACACGTGAAAAACCTCCCACGTAATAATTTGAAACACGACTTGTTGGGGCCCTCCCCCTCCCCTCTCATGTCCCATGTCACCGTTATAGACAAAGCCCCAACTCTGTCCCCCTCCCCCTCCAATGTATTTTCAATTTTCAATCTCCCGTTAAGGTGAACTTTTGCCATTTGAATTCCATCGTTTAGCCCGATGAGTTGGTCGCTATTTGCACCAATGAAACGAAACTTGTTTTGTCGCAACTAATGGAATAAAATCAATATATATATATATATATATATATATATGTTATATTTATTTCTATAGATGTAAATCCATTGAAACTCCAGTGTTTATAAAAAGTGCTCAATAACAAGTAGAGCTGTTTTTAGTATAAATTTTTATTTATACATACATTATTAGTTACATATGTGCATACATGTTTCAGTTGTCCTCTTCAACAGATAATCTGTTTCAGTTGTTCTCTCCAACAGATAGTCAACTTCCTCAGACCTGAAGTATATTCCGATGGATTGGGATGGGTTCATAATTCAACGGTCCAGCCTCATATCAAATTACATTTTAGCCTTCCACTTTTTGCCGTGTAGTTTGAGACAGAGGGTGGGTCGATTATGTAGAGTCCGAAGTTGGCGTTTCCTTCGATGAAAAGGATTGGAATTGAGATGAACGTGTAATGTTTTTCGGAAATTAATGCCGGGAGTGCTGAGGTGTCTCGAACGTCGGGTCCTGATGTCTTAATTGTGTATAGAAACGGTACCTTATATAAAACTCGTGGGTTGACCATATACGAAGACATTATAAAAAGTGAGTTGAATGTCTAGTTTTTCTTTATGTATTGCACATACATATATTCCCCATATAAAACTTACTATAGAACACCCTAGCGACTCCGGCTCACTATCTCTCCTCGATTTCAACCTCAAAATCACAGAAGACGGTTCTATACAGACCAACTTCTACAGAAAACCTGCCTGTAAAAACCTATTTGTTCATTTTAAATCTGCCCTGCCCCTTAAAGCCAAACTAGACTATGCCCGTAATGAAATTACCTGCATACAAAATAAATGCTCATCTACTGCCAATAAAAGTAAACACACCAAAGACTTCCATCAAACTCTAATTACCAACGGCTACCCCACTTCCACAATAACCCACCTCAGCAAGACCAGATCACACAGACACAACACACTCTCCAACACATGCTTCCTAAAACTACCTTTCTTTAATGACAGAATCACTAATGCCATCCGCAGTGCAATACATAAAGAAAAACTAGACATTCAACTCACCCACACCGGCACCACCTTACGTCAACACCTTTCCAAAAAACGCACTACACGCACCCAAGAACCATGCTCCCTAGCCAATTGTCCCATTCCTACCACTGGACTATGCCACCGCACCAACTGTGTATACAATATATTATGCACTATTTGTAACCACTCCTATATTGGATATACTACAAGACAATTACACCAACGTATAAAAGAACACATGAATACAAATATATCTTCCTTCTTCAAACATACTTCCTCATGCAATACTACACAACAAGACATAAACGTTTCCATTCTAGCCTCGACCAGGAACCTAGGCGACCTAAGACTGATGGAAGCTATTCTCATTTCCAAACATAATCCAGTTTTGAACCAAAGACACGAATTAAATTCTACCTTCATCATATAACCTACTCCCCCCAGAACCCATCCCAGATAATATCCCCCCCCCATAGTAAACACTATTTGCACAAATCATATCCGTTATACTAAGAATTGACCATTACATTAGTTAAATAAATTCAACATACAAAGCCAATTAACAGAATTCCCTTTATAAATTAATACCAAAAATAACAGATTTGTCTCCCTTTAACCAGCAAACCGGCCAGTTTCCATACCCAAAACAGAAGACACTTAAGAGGTAAATTAAACCAATAAATAAGGATTAAACTTAACCAGACATACCTAAATTATAATATACTGCAGCGACAACAAATAATTAGCTATCTACAACATATTTAAAATCTAATGCCGGAATCAGCCTGTTGACAAACATATATACTATAAGTAAAATCTACGTTTTATATACGACAAAAAAAAACCCCAAAAAAACAAACCAAATAACAATAATAGTAAATATATAAATAAAAATAAAAATTAAATAAATAGAAACAACAGACAATTACACACACACATATATATATATATATATATATATATATATTAAAAAAAAAAGAAAAAGAATCTGTTTAATTTTCCTCTGAATACTTTACTCTGAACACTTCCGGTTTAACCCCCCAGCGCCCCTGGCATTTTCTCGGTATCCGGGATTTTTCTTTTATTTATTTTTGACAAGGAGAGGAAGAAGAAAGAGAAAAAAAATCTCTCGAAATATATCAAATTGATTCTTGATAATCCGGATATTACAAACTAACACCCTTGCTGTCTAGAAAAATAAACAAACCTTTCGATCTATATCCGACTTATTTCGGTTTTGTTTTGTTTTTGTTTTTGTTCTTCACAGCTTCCAGCAACCCGGATCTTCGCATTGCCTTCAACCTTTTTAAAAACTTTTATTATATATATATATATATATATATATATATATATATATATATATATATATATATATATATATATATATATATATATTCCATCCAACGTCCCTGCTCCCTCGACCACTGATATAACCTTACGAACTAGAATGGAAATATAAGATTATATACTTCCTTGTAAGGAGAGCGAAATATATATATATATATATATATATATATATATATATATATATATATATATATATATATATATATATATATATATACACGATGTGATTTTTTTGAAGGCTTACCAAACTATTCCGTTCAGGAGATCATTCATCACCACAAAATACTTTTTTTTCAAAGTTTATTTATTTATCATATATATCCAAATTAAAGAGGTTTTTCCTACACGTGTTTCACTACCAAGCAGGTCCTTGCTTTGCAGATCATCAGGAAAATTAAGTACCTGGAGTAAAAGATTCAACAACTGACAATACACAATGTGGTGTTGCCTTAATTGAGGTCACTTTAGAAGAGGACAAAAGAAACAAACAAAAAAGGAAAAAAAAAGAAAAAAGAAAGTCTTTTGTGGTGTTGAATGATCTCCTGAACGGAATACTTTGGTAAGCCTTCAAAAAAATCACATATAAATGCTCTGTACCTGTAATCGAGTATCATCGAGCTTATTCTTATTGACCTAATCCCGGTCTTCACTGGATATACAATCTTCTAAGTGAAAAATCTAATTCTATATATATATATATATCTATATACTACTAAAACTCTATTGTCTTGTATGTTTGCAATCAGCTTTCAGCTTTCCGGTTTTCAACATCCGGTTGCGCATGCGTAAATAGCATCGTCTCAATCTGTTATTCCAATTTCGTTAATCTCTATTCTGATTAACGAACGCATGAAATTTTTCATTCTGGAAATGTTTATATCGCTTTTAATATAAAACAATTACATTTAATTTCATCAAATAGTTTTTTTGTTTTCTCCACGGCTAAAAACATTCAACGGCAGGACTTTGTAAAGTCTGTCGCAGTTTCAAAAAAGCTCCTCCCTTTTAAAAAACAAAAACAAACAAACAAAACAACAACAATCATTATTAATATCAATAGCGGCGGTGAACGAAACCACCTCCCACTTTTCCTCTCACAGATTTCACCACTCCTACTCCCTCTGTTTTCGTTACGTACGCGAGACAGCCGGTTGTACCCCCTTCCTTTCTCAAATCGCCTTTATTTTTCTGTACTTTCAACTAACAATTTCATTTAAAAGATTATATATAAAAATTTGAATTTAACTATAATAAGTATTATGGTACCTGTTCAGTGCATATTTACCTATAAGTATGGCCAACCACTTATAATTCAGTAACTGTAATTTAAAAAAAAACAATTATAATAAACAGAACGACGCATAGAAATCTATCTATATTCTTTTTTCAACAATTACATTTAATTTCATCAAATAGTTTTTTTGTTTTCTCCACAAGTGTCACGCACATACATGAATTCCATAGCTAATATAACAAACTGACCCAACGGGTCACGGGTGGTCTAGTATATATATATATATATATATATATATATATATATATATAAATTGAATGACGTAATAAAATGAGAAATTAATCAGATTTTATTAAATTAATTAAATTTAATTAATTAAATTTTATTAAATTAAATTAGATTTATATATATTTATATATATATATATATATATATATATATACATATATATATATATATATATATATATATATATATATATATATGAAAGATGAGAATAAAAAATTGTAAACATACAATATCTTTACAATTTTTTATTCTCATCTTTCATCTCTTGAATTGATTGCTCTATTCATTATATTGAGCTTTATATTATCACGATAGATTATTATTGTTGTGAAGTAGTCCAACAGTAAAAAGAAGAAGTCAAGTCGAAGTTGGGTTAAGATAAAAAGTGTATTAACATAAAAGGTACAAAGGTAAGGAAACTGACTGGCACTCGGCTAGACAGTTACAATACTGTCCCTTTTCTCCCTGGTGATTCTCTACTCGCACTATTTATAGTGAGAACCGGTGTAGTTTCTCTTCTGTTAGAACGGCCGGTGTAACAATTATTAAACGATAATTCAATTATCTTTAATTTAATTAAACATTTAAATATATATATATATATATATATATACTTTTATAAAAATAGTCATTCATATATATATGTATGTATATATATGAATGAATATTAAAAAAAAGTATTAAAGTGTCTTTTCACCTAAAGACGACGTAGGAGTGGCGGGTGCAGGCGGTCACATGGTCTCGAACGCATTTCTTAGATTCAGGATAAAATCACGAGACTAGCGCTCAGGACCACACGGTCGCGAGAAATCGACACATACAGTAATTGAAATTAAGACGCATTTACCCCGTCTACAGTGTTCAACGCTCGAGCGGAACTAGCTTATCGCAGAAATTACAGCAGTCTTTTCAATTTCAAACAGGGATATACACACTAAAGAATGTACAGAAGGTAGGGGTTTGAATGTCAGGGTTAGGGTTTGGATAGGGTTAGGGTTTGGATAGAGTTAGGGTTTGGATAGAGTTAGGGTTACGGTTAGGGTTAGGGTAAGGGTTAGGGTTAGGATGAAGGTAAAATTAAAAAAAAAAAGGTGCACTCTGAATTGGGACAACAATTAAAAATTCCTTCTGTCTGGAATGATTTCTCTTTCTTCACTGAACGAGGAAGAAAAGATGAAGTGTAGTATGAGAACAGATGCTACCCTTTGCTCTTTTTTGTACTGATGGATAATCGCTTATCAAGGCCCGGAGGCTATTCAAGGATAAGTATTAAAAAGGAAGAAAAAGAGACATAGAGAGAGAAAGGGAACGAGAGAGAGAGAGAGAGAGAGAGAGAGAGAGAGAGAGAGAGAGAGAGAGAGAGAGACAGGGATCGAAATAAAGAGAGAGAAAGAAAGAAAGGGAGAGTAATCGAAAGAAAGAAAAAGAAAGAGAGAAAAAGAGAGAAAGAGAGAGAGTAATCGAAAGAAAGAGAGAGAGAAAGAAAGAAAGAAAGAGAGAAAGAAAGAGAGAGAAAGAAAGAGAGAGATCGAAATAAAGAGAGATAGAGAGAGAGAAAGAGAGAAAAACAGAAAGAGAGAGAAAGAAAGAGATAGACAGAGAAAGAAAGAAAAAGAGAGAGAGAGAGAGAAAGAGAGAGAGAAAGAGAGAGAGAGAAAGAGAGAGAGAGAGAGAGAAGAAGAGAGAGAAATAAAGAGAGAGAAAGAGAGAGAAAGAAAGAAAGAGAGAGAAAGAAAGAGAGAAAGAAAGAGAGAAAGAAAGAAAGAAAGAGAGAAAGAGAGAGAAAGAAATAGAGAGACAGAGAAAGAAAGAAAAAGAGAGAAAGAGAGAGAGAAAAAAGAGAGAGAAAGAGAGAGAGAAGAAGAGAGAGAGAAATAAAGAGAGAGAGAGAGAAAGAAAGAAAGAGAGAGAAAGAAAGAGAGAAAGAAAGAGAGAAAGAGAGAAAGAAATAGAGAGAGAGAGAGAGAAAGAAAGAGAGAGAAATCGAAATAAAGGGAAGGAAAGAAAGAGAGAGAAAGAAAGAAAGAGAAAGAAAGAGAGAGATCTACATAAAGAGAGAGAAAGAGAGAGAAAGAAAGAAAGAAAGAAAAGGAGAGCGAAAGAAAGAAAGAGAGAGAGAGAGAAAGAGAGAGAGAAAGAAAAAGAGAAAGAGAAAGAGAGAGAGAGAGAAGAAAGTTCTTTACTGTGGTTTTAGCCAGAAGGTGCATCCAGTCATTTGTCCGGCAAGTAGACATAATATATTGATCCATGGCTGATCCAGGGTCGAAACCGGGTAGCCGGCATCTAAACCCGGAAATGAATTTCGAACGGGCCGTACGATAGACCATCTCTTCCCAACTGTTTCTCTTAATCCACCGGAAGTGCGTATCTCGCTGCCGACCGACAGGAAATGCTACGTCATTTGCTTGCATTCATGACGGGCCTGGAACCGTTCCAAGCTTGTCGTAACCATAAACGAAAGTGGGCATAGAGCGTTGTCGGTGAGAAGCAATGTCGCCAAGGAAAAGGGGTTTCCAAAAGCGGGCGGATCTAGTATATAATCGCCATCTCGGAGTTACTGTTTCCATCTGGAGAAGAAGGAAACGGAAAAATAAAATTTGGAATCGTTTCGTGGTACATGGATACGAAACGAACGCGGCCACAGTAATTTTACTGACTATAGATACGATAAATATTAAGAGCAGGTGATGAAAGGACCCATACGTTAGTTAGATAGATATGGACAGAGGGTGATAGAAAGATAGACGAACAGGCAAACATATATATATATATATATATATATATATATATATATATATATATATATATATATATATATATATATATATATATATATATATATTCAAATATATATATATATATATATATATTCAAATATATATATATATATATACATATATTCAAATATATATATATATATATATATATATATTCAAATATATATATATATATATATATAAAATTGAAATATAAGCCATTAGCAATACAAGATTATTTTTTTTTTTTACATTAATCCTATTAATTTCGGAATAAAATTCCATCATCAGGGGTCACCAGTATTGAGTAATTTTTTTTCATAAAAAAACAAGAATAAACAAACTTAATGACTCAATACTGGTCACACCTGATGATGGAATTTTAATCTGAAATTAATAGGATTAATGTAAAAAAAAAAATTAATCTTGTATTGCTAATGGCTTATATTTCAATTTTATTAACTAACCCTGCAATACTTTCAACTTGAACTATTTTTTTCGTACTTTTAAGCAACAAGAACCAACTAATTAGATTTCAGCTTTACTAATATTTAACAAAACCAATAAGAACAAATATTTAGCGCCGATACTCAATTTGTATCGCATTATGTTCCGGACTCTATATAACCATTGAACCCCAAACGTAGCTATTTTTCTTTTTAAAGAGAGGCCTAACATGTCGGGGCTAAACATCAAAAGCACCGAAATATTTTTATAAATACTTTAATTTTCTATATAAATTATTTTTTATAATTCACTGACAGATTTTACTTCGTGTGCAAGGTTCGAATGCAGTTCGTTCTACAGAAACATTTGGTGCTGATGAGCGGCCGTATGAACAAATATTTTTTTATAAAAACAATACTATATACTTATTAAGTGTTTTATTCTTACTCTCTGTACGAAAAAGTAGAAACAATTCTCCACTAGAACTTTAATTACAAGTATGTTTCCATTCTGCGTATCATAACAGCGATTCGTTCAGTAAGACTCCATCTTGTTTCTTAAGAAGATTTCAGTTATCTGCCCTTGAAATCTTCTGAAAAAACAAGATGGAGTCTTAGTGAACGAGTCGCTGTTATGATACGCAGAATGGAAAAATACTTGTAATTAAAGTTCTAGTGGATAATTTGTTAGAAATCACAGTGCCGGCAATCGCACTTGCTGACTCTTCCTTTGTTAGAAATCACAGTGCCGTCAATCGCACTTGCCGACCCCTCCTTCAGAGGGAAGGAAAAGTGACCTTGGCATTGACCGTAAACATTGGTGCCGCTACGTCGGGAGTGAACCTTCGAAAAGAACTTTTGCGCGCCTTTTTCCCCCATGCGGGGTCTTTTTCGAATCTGATAGCAGTTGAGATTTTGCGAGGCAACAGTGAACCTCGTGTGTACCGACCCCTTGTATTTTACAAGTTTCTAGTGTTGTGTTTTGCGAGGAATTAACCACGCGCCAACTCTAACAGAAAAAAGGACTTAACGACCGAGCAATTAAAGTAACCTCGTGTCAATAATTTATCCCTAATTGATGATCAACTAAAAGGCTGATTACGCAGTTCGTACCGTTTCTGCAACACAAGAAAGGCCATTCCCCCTTTGAAGTTCTCCCGGAATCAAGGTAAGTGTGGTTGTTGGCGTTACGACTCGTGATTTTTAGCCATCTTCTATTTGAGGAGAAATTCTCACGAATTTTTTCTACTTTTTTGCACAGTGAGTAAGAAGATAACACTGAATAAGTATATAATATTGTTTTTATAAAGCACCAAACATTTTCATAAAAACCCACATCTGACCTTGTGTCTAAACTCCTGGAGAGGCGGCAAATGAAATATTATTTTTTTTGTATCGCGATTGGTGCACAAGTCCTAAAAGACAATCCCCACTCATCGTAATTAATCTTAGTGCGCATGCGCGCTCAACTGGACAAACACCGCTTCATTGGGGTTGAAGTGTTGCATCCAACTAAACGTTGCCGAAATTCTTTAAGCATTATAAATGAGAAAGAAAAAACAAGGAAAATAAATAAAAACCAGCAACAAAAAAAATCGTCCTTTGAATAGAATCGCTCGATTAACTTATTTTTAAAAACTTTATCTGTTCAGATGTTGTTGGTGTAGATTGATATCTATCTATCTATCTATCTATCTATCTATCTATCTATCTATCTATCTATCGCTTTCCTTCTTATCAAATCTATATATCTATCTATCTATCTATATCGCTTTCCTTCTTATCAAATCTATCTATCTATCTATCTATCTATCTATCTATCTATCTATCTATCTATCTATCTATCTATCTATCTATCCCTCTCTCTATCTCTATCTCCCACTCTCTCTCTCTCTCTCTCCCACTCTCTCTCTCTCTCTCTCTCTCTCTCTATCTATCTATCTATTTCTCTCTCTATTTATCTATCTATCTATCTATCTATCTATCTATCTATCTATCTATCTATCTATTCCCCTCTCTCTATCTCCCACTCTCTCTCTCTCTCTCTCTCTCTCTATCTATCTATCTATCTATCTATCTATCTATCTATCAATTTCTCTCTATCTATCTATCTATCTATCTATCTATCTATCTATCTATCTATCTATCTATCTGTTTATTAACAGTCAAAAGTAACAGACACTAACTTAAAAAAGGGATTAGTCTATTATAAAAAATAGGGAATATCACTACGGGTATTGATAATATTTAACCTATAGCCGGAAAAAGAGAGATACAGAGAGAGAGAGAGAGAGAGAGAGAGAGACCGCGAGAGAGAGAGAGAGAGCATTATTATGGAACCCTGCTTTTTCTCATACACTTTTTGGGGAAAAGAATAGGGAGACAGGTATTAACCTCAAATTAAACACCCAAACTCTCATATATATAAAAAACACAAATACTGACATAAAAGACCCCCACAGACTAAACTAACACTTCCTTCCTAAACATCCTCCCCCCCTTCAGCCGAAAATCAAAAATCAAAAATCAAAAATGGAGAACCCTACAATCGCAGCAACAACTTTGAAACAGCTATTTGAGAACGTTATTATTTCTCTTCCATATTTTATTAGATATGCATAAGGGTCACTGTCTGATATATTTTCTTCAAATGAAACCTCTGGCCCGGTTCGATATTTTGGAAGAGACCAATTGTGAGACACACCGGTTTTTAGCAGCAGACGCTCGTGCTGGTCTATGTATATTTTGATTATCTTCTTCTTCATCTTCTTTCGTTTGCTTCACAGCATCTCACTGTTAGATCACCAGCTCGGTTGAGAAAAGTCATGCTAATGTTTTGTTGTCTAGCGCAGCTATGCCGGCTGATGATGTGGTCTACTGTCTGTTCAGAGTGACCACAGTCGCAGACAGCCGAGTCCCTGAGTCCCCATCCTTTCATGGTCGCGGCGAAACGGCCGACACCTGTCCTGAGGCGGTTGAGCATTGTCCACTGCCGGCGAGGGAGGTCCATGCCTGGTAGGTTATCCGAGTCCTCCACAAATCTGTGCAACCTTGATTTATCTGCTGCCTACCATTCCTCCGTCCAGCAACGTTTCAGCCAGATTCGTTTTGTGACGTCACCGGGTGTTGAAAGCAGGAGCTGGTGGGCATGCTCCGAGAATGGGCGTCGTGACTTCAGGCGAGCTCGTGGAGGAGTCTCTGTGGCGAGCTTGTGGAGAAGGTGATCCTCATCGATAGTGGCCTTTCTTGACAGTGCAAGGACAGCCGCCTCACGACGCAGGGTTGGTTGTGCGATACCGGCGAGATAAAGTCAGCCTTTTCGTGGCCTCCTCCATAAGTGCCTGCGAAACTAATGACTTTAGACCGCTTCCATCGACCCCAGCAACGTTTGAAGATTGGAAACGATGATTGAAACCGGACAGTATTTGTTTATGTAAAAGGACAGTTTAACTAAAAAAATTCTTAACATTGGACTTGAAAACGACCATGTTGTAGTCAGTTGGGAAGCAGCTCCATGGTAGTGTTCAACAGATGAGTCATTCTTGGTAGTTCATTTGTTCTATTTTTCATACAGATGATGTGGTCTACTGTCTGTTCAGAGTGACCACAATCGCAGACAGCCGAGTCCCTGAGTCCGTAAGGAGATGATGAGAGGATGAAAGGGGTTATCCTTTTATCTTCTCGTAAAGAAACGGAACAACGAAAGTATTTTTGTAACTATAACAAAAAAGGTGTGTTATTAACTCAAGGTTATCTATACCGTTTGGTATAGGTAGAAGAGAGTGGGACAGTGTCCGTCTGAGGAAGAGGAAGAATATATGAGTTCTTAGGGCCGCCCGTGATTTTTTTCAGGTGAAGATGGTAGTAGTCGTCAAGTGGCGACGGTGGCGGGAGAGAGAGAGAGCGTTTCCTCGTTCCTCGCTGGTGCTCTCTGCGATGTGTCCAAGCTGGTGCCAGGAGGCCGTCTGATCTTTTTCCTCAAACCCTAAGGGAACATAAGTAGTCCCTTAGGGAACTAACGATATTACTGCGCTCTGTGATTTGATTGGACAAGCCAGCTCACAGGGACAGTAATTACGCATTAAAAGGTAGTCCCTATTGGTGACTGCTACAAGTCCCCATCCTTTCATGGTCGCGGCGAAACGGCCGACACCTGTCCTGAGGCGGTTGAGCATTGTCCACTGCCGGCGAGGGAGGTTCATGCCTGGTAGGTTATCCGGGTCCTCCACAAATCTGTGCAACCTTGATTTATCTGCTGCCTGTCATTCCTCCGTCCAGCAACGTTTCAGCCAGATTCGTTTTGTGACGTCACCGGGTGTTGAAAGCAGGGGCTGGTGGGCATGCACCGAGAATGGGCGTCGTGACTTCAGGAGGAGATAAAGTCAGCCTTTTCGTGGCCTCCTCCATAAGTACCTGCTCACAACAGCGAAACTAATGACTTTAGACCGCTTCCAGCGACCCCCATTTTAATTATGAGAGAAAGAGAAGAAACACGTATAAAAATCTTTTTTAAAGCAAACAATAAAAACACTAATAAAAGTACCTTTTAAATAAAATAAATAAATAAAACATCAACAAACCTCTAAAACAAACAATAACCACAGACAGGTTTTTACGAACACAGAATATCTGTTATGATGGTGCACAAAAAAGTGAGCACCGCCTGTCTTGAACCGGCGATTTGTGCTGTTCCCACTCTTAGCCTACTGAACGGTGCTGAAGAGTCGATCCGTTTCTGTTGCATTACCCGTTCTTTCAGTCCAACAAGAATGACAAAGAACAGAAAAAACTTTGGTTTTCTTTATTTGCCATTACCGGATGGTTTACGCCAGCTACGCACACATATTAAACAATCTTTTGACATACTTTTGTCTCATGAAAGTCTTTTTCTTGCTGGGGTCACAGACTTGGTTTACGCTAGAAACTCGTTCGTATATACATCCGATTGGAAAGCAATTTGCTCTGCATTGCCTATTCGAGCGTGAACTGAAGCAATTGTTCTACAAGCACTTTGGCGAACTACAAGTAAG
The DNA here is from genome assembly GCA_963556195.1 of Sepiola atlantica. NCBI lineage: Eukaryota > Metazoa > Mollusca > Cephalopoda > Sepiida > Sepiolidae > Sepiola > Sepiola atlantica. The sequence goes on from OY744549.1 coordinate 47,030,151, forward strand.
GGGATCCCTTCATAGTACCAACTTGCTTATCAGCCGCATTTTTAGTCAGCGGACACAAAAGTCTAACAGCAATACGGGCTTGGGTACCATAGCCAATAAAGCTTCATATATATATATATATATATAAGAAAGGGTATTTAGACATATTTTTTAAACCATTGTTTCATAATAGTATTATATTTTTTTGAAAAAAACCATAACAATGGTGGTGTAAAATAAATAAAATTTATTTTAATCTTAGCTTTCGAGAATATACTTCTCATTTTCAAAGAGTGTTTTTTTTTCTTCTTTTTTTTCATCGTCTGATGGAAATGGACTTTTTGGTCAGAAAATCACGTTATGTACGTCACGAGGTGACGCCGGTTTGAATAAAAAAGGGTATTTAGACATATATATATATATATATATATATATATATATATATATATATATATATACAAATTACCATATCACACGGTAGTTTTAAGGTAGTATATTATTATTATTATCATTATTATTATTATTATTTTATTATTTATTTATGTAGATATAAATAACATTTTAAGCTGAATTATTGGGGAAATGGTAGTTTTATCTGTACCATTGGAGAGCCATGCATATAACTGTCCTGTTTTTAAATCTCCGAAACAGTTTCATGGTAAACAGCTGAAGATCCCCGTGTTAATATTAGATGCTTACGTTAAGGTCTCCTGCTTTTGTTTCACTGTTAGATACTTAATCCCCCTTTTTATTTTATTTAATTACTATTATATATTATTTATTTATAAATTTTCCAACAAATGTTAAGTCTACACTATTTTGGATTTAGTTAGTTTCTCTGGGAATTTAAACTGCATTTTCCTTTTTTTTTTGTCTTTTTGTTTAAAATAACTCAAAGCTTCTTTAGACTATATATATATATATATATATATATATATATATATATATATATATATATATATATATATATATATAGTACACGTATTGTATTAGTTTCTGTAGATGTAAATCCGTTGAAACTCTAGTGTTTATAAAAAGTGCTCAGTAAAGCTGTTCTTAAGTATACATTTTTATTTATACAAACATTATTGGTTACATATGTGCATACATGTTTCGGTTGTACTCTTCACAGAGACGAAAGAAGACAGAGAAATGAGATGAATTTGGAAAACTTTCTCTTTAAATAAATCTTTTTTGGGGGATGAGATATGTTTTATAATTTAGTATCGGGTTACATTCTTTACTTGTTAACTCTTTCAATTAGTTTCTATCTTTTTTTATCATTTTTATTACCTGCCTTCTATTTCTTTCCTTTTTCTATTTTTTTTTTATTACCCACTTAGCCTGGATTCCTTTCTTAAATGATGTAAAAATAAAATTGGGTCATTTACAAATTTATTAAATCGTAACGTATTCAAGCAAGGAATATAATAAAATGACCGTTAATTCATGAATTTTCAAAGAATTGCCTTTCTTCTTCTTCTTCTTCTTCTTCTTCTTCTTCTAAGGAGGGGAACTACAAATTATTAAAACTTTGCAACAAATTCTTTTTTAAAAGATATGCAGAAATAGTTCAAGAAAATCATTGTTACAATGGGAGGTGACGGTGATGAATCCCGAGCCGGGTAAATGTGCTGTCTTTGATATTTAGCACTGTGGATTAACTTATACGATTTACCAAATTTTATTACTGTTATGACTCCCGGGTAACACCGAGTTAACAAATGGCAGAGAAGTTCTTTCTCCTGGGCAACGCTGTGTGTAAGCACACGTGCTCTATCTAGGATGTTGAGCACTTTTGGATTACTATATACCATTTACCAAATGTAATAGTGTAATCTTACATTTATTTCTCCCGTTTAGAGCGCTACTGGCAGTTGATGGTCATTAAGTGGATATCGACACGGACTGAAGACCTGGGTGTTCCAAGTTCATATATACACATCCTACGATCACGCACGCACGCAACAATATTTTTTTGTGTCATATAAATTCGGCTAGACTTGGAAAAAGAAAGGAAGAAAGAAAAGAAGAGAGACAGGCAGGAGTTTGCGTGTCATCAACCGACTGACAAACTGTGGAAGCCATAATTATTCTTACCTGTTCATCGGATATATCCACGAAGTTCCTAGCATGTAACAGGTAAGAATAATTATGACTTGTCGCAGATCCATCCTTACAAACAATCGGGAAACATGGATTAAATTAAACAACAACAGCTTTGATGTTCCAATAGGTGCCTTTGACTCAGCCCAGATTGCCGATCTGGTGGGCATATTTATAATGTACACTATTAGCAAAATTGTAGAGCCTAATTTAGTGGGTTTATACAGGGATGATGGACTAATTATCATCCCTAATAGTGACGGCCCCCTGGTATCTAAAATACATACAAAATTAATAAGAGCCTTCAAATACCTTGGATTTAAAATAGATATAACCCCAAATTGTAAAGAAGTAAATTATCTAGATATTACACTAGACTTAAAAAAGGGGACATACAAACCCTTCAATAAAGATAATCACACACCATCCTATATCAATACTAGATCTAACCACCCGAACTATATAATTAAACAAGTACCTCAAACGATTAATACTAGAATTAATAAACTTTCGGCTAACAGGGACATTTTTGAAACAAACAAACATTTATACAATAGAGCGCTAGAAAAAAGCGGATATAGTGAAAAACTCAACTATACCAAGAAAGAAAATAAAAATAAATCCAGGAATAGAGGCCGGAAAATAATATGGTTCCATCCTCCGTACTGCCAACTATCTAACATCAACATCGGGAAAGTATTCTTGAACTTGGTAGATAAGCATTTTAGTATGAATAATCCACTTAGGAAGATATTTAATAGTAAAACCATAAAAATCAGTTACTCTTGTACCAAAAACATGGATAGAATAATCAGCACCCATAATCGTAAATTACTAAACAATTCTAGTAAAAATAAGGTTACAGTAGATAAATGTAATTGTCAAGTGAAATATAACTGCCCACTGGATGGTAACTGTAAAGTTGAGTGCGTGGTTTATAAGGCCACTATTCATCCGGAAGATAACTACAGGGACAAGAAAGTTTACATCGGCATCTCCGCGGGTAACTGGAAACAACGTTTTTATGACCACAAACACTCTTTTAACAACCCAGAACTCAAGAACAAAACGGAGTTAGCTAAACAATGGTGGCTTCTGAAAAATGAGTACCGGTCCCCGGTGGTTTCGTGGTCAATCCTATGTTTTTCGGATGTTCCAAATGGATTTAGGCAAAGATGCAATTTATGTTTAGAGGAAAAAATAAGAATCCTAAAATACGAACACAATAATCTTTTAAACAAACGCGATGAGCTTATGGTAAAATGCAGACATAAATGTAAATTTAAAATAACCAATATCTCATAATCCGATAGACCTCTAGATTTGTAACGGTGAAGATACCAAATAGATAAAAACAAACAATAAGTATTTATAATACAGGGTGTTTCAAAAGTCTTGGGAACATTACAAATGCGTATATCTCATGAACTATTCCAGGTAGAAAAATGAAACTGGTGCCATTTTAAAGCTTGCTTAATCAAGTTTTTGGTCATACTAATGATTTTCGTGTTATCTTTCCAGGTGCAGTAATGGCGTTCTCTAAACAAGACAAGGCATTTTGCGTCCTCCAATTTGCAAAGACTGAATCGTGGACATGTGTTCAGCGTGCATTTCGCAGGAAATTTAAAAAAGAAGCCCCTGAAAGGAAATCCATTGTCAGATGGCATGCTAAATTTCCAAGAAAGGTGTCTATGGACCGTTCTTCATTGAAGAGGCAACTATCACTGGTGAATCCTATCTCAACATGCTGGAAGACTGGTTAATGGTTCAGTTGGAACAAGCAGAATCTGATGACTTCATTTTTCAACAAGATGGTGCACCAACACACTGGAGTCTTAGAGTAAGGCAATTTATTAACACAAGGCTGCCTGGTAGATGGATTGGGAGATCTGGGCGAGGTGATGACGTTCTCATGCCCTGGCCTCCTAGGTCTCCAGATCTTACCCCGTGTGACTTTTTCCTTTGGGGCTTTGTCAAGCAACAAGTCTATGTGCCGCCCCTTCCAAGAGATATTGACGAACTAAAGGCTCGAGTAACGGCAGTTGTGGGAACCATTGACGTCAAGATGCTGGAACGCGTTTGGCAGAAATGGACTATCGACTAGATGTCTGCCGTGTGACGAATGGTGCTCATATTGAGCAACTTTGAAGATTCCCCACAAAACTTGAAACTTTAACCTTTCCAACGGTACCAATTTCATTTTTCAACTCCTAATAGTTTTTGAGTTATTAAAAATCGTTATGTTCCCAAGACTTTTGACACACCATGTAATATCTGTTATGGACACGTAATTACTGGGAGGGTGGACCTCATAGAACTGCACAGGACAGTACCTCAGACCGGAGGAATCAAGGCTCGAAGGCCAAGACAATACCGGTCTACAGAGTGAGCATCCATCGGAACAGATACTACACTTTGATCTTAGCCAAAAGGCCAAGAGCTACTACATCTTGTCTGCCATATTCAACCCAATGTATAAAGAATATGCTATCCCTGGTAAATCATATATATATATATATATATATATATATATATATATATATATATATATATATATATATTCTTTTAGTTAATGTATCTCATTTAATCCGCCTCTCCGCATCATCTAAACTGCCATGATTTATATTATAAGGAATTCTTTAACTATCGACTAATATGATTTACCTTTAACTTCTGCATTTTGTTTTGAACAAGTTTTTTTTTGTGGAAAAAAAATGTTCAAAGTTTATTTTGTAACAAGCCGCGCGTGCGTGGTCCCCCTCTGTATGTGACTCGATGTGGCGAGTGTAAAATGTAATAAATTTGGGTTATTTGGGGCATTTATGACCCCCCTTTGACCCAGTGGGGGCGCGAACCAAAATTTTTCTGAGGTCAAGGATGCTCATTTTATATCCAGAACAATTGCCTCTACATTTTGGCCAAGTTTCAGAAAAATTGAATGGATGGATCAAACGTTATCGGAGAAAAGGGTCATTTTTTGCCATTTTGAGGGCTTTTGACCTCCGGGGGGTGCGAACCAGATTTTTTCCAAGGTCAGCGATACTTATTTTCTATTATGAACAATTGCCTCCACATTTTGGCCAAGTTTCAGAGAAATTGAATGGATGGATGAAAAGTTATGGGGCAAAAAAATGTCATTTTTTGCCATTTCGGGGCCTTTTGACCCCTTGGGGGGGCTAACCAGATTTTTTTTCAAAAATTGGAGAATGCAACTTTCTAATCTGACCAAAGTTACAAGTTCATGCAAAATTTCAGAGAAATTCAATGGATGGTTGCGGAGAAAAATCCGAACGAGACGAACGGAAATGCCTCAAAACATAAGTCCCCCGATTTTATAATATTTTTGGTGCATGGAAAACAATGTGGCCGCCAGCGATGAAAACATTGAATTAAAGTTCAATTCTCAAAACTTTAAAAAGTAAATTAGAATTTTATTTTAGGACAAGAAATGGTTACTCATTTACTAATATTTAACAAAAACAACAACATACAATTTTTATGGAATTCTGTTGAGGCCACTAGACTGCGGTTAAACCGAAATTCGGACCATTTCAGTTAAATCCGATTTGAGTCACCTTTATTATTTCTAGTGTTCACAGCTGTATTTCATGTTGTTAAAGGTTTCATGAGGTTTCACATCGAGTAAAATATGCATGTTCTTTATGTGTGTGTAATATATATATATATATATATATCGGGGATGTTAAAAACAGACTGTCAAAAAGCTCTTATGCAAAGTTTTGAATACGTTCGTCGAACACTCTCGACTAGTCTTCTATCTGTGCCCGCTTCTACGTACATATAGATCTTAATTTCCCTAAATTACGTGACAGTTTCCGTTGGCCGAGTGGATATGGCTGACTCTGTGTACCGGGTTCGCGCCTCCCGACCGTCTGAAATTGTTACTTTCCTGCACTGATGAGAGCAATAAGCTTCAAACGCTAGCGTCTGTAGGTATAAATAATTTAATATTTATTTATAAATATTATATATATATATATATATATATATATATATATATATATATATATATATATATATATATGTATATATATATGTGCGTGTGTGTGTGCGCATGTGTGTTTGACCGTTTGATCTGTCGTGTTGTTATTGGCGCGAAATTGTTCCACGATTTCGCGCCAACAGAGACGACAAAATTCACATTTAATTCAGTTACGAGATTAAATCCATATATATATATATTAAATAAATAAATAAATTAAATATATATATATATATATATATATATATTAAATAAATAAATAAATATATATTAAATAAATAAATTAAATCCATATATATATATATTAAATAAATAAATTAAATATATATATATTAAATAAATAAATTAAATATATATTAAATAAATAAATTAAATCCATATATATATCTGTCTCGCGAGCATACGCGCCTTCATATTTGAAAACGGATAAACAACAACAACTTCCGCTAAGCCCGTTTACCACAACAGTAGTCGGGAAACCTCCAAATCCATTAACATCGGGATATAGACACACTGATGAGGCCAGGTTTTCAACTGGCGAAATTATTTGTATCATTATAAATCAATAAAAAAATCAAGGTTTATATAAAAAAAAGAAGAAAAAAAAATCGGTTTCGATTTATTTTCTTTAAAAATGATATCGCATCTTTATATGCTTAAAAAGGTAATTCTTTTTACCTTATTCTTTAATAAATGTCAAATAGATGCTTAAAAAAATATGAACTTTAAACTTTATATATATATATATATATATATATATATATATATATATTACATAAATAAATTAAATATATATATATATATATATTACATAAATAAATTAAATATATATATATATATTAAATAAATAAATTAAATATATATATATATATTAAATAAATAAATTAAATATATATATATTTAATATATAAATTAAATATATATATATTAAATAAATAAATTAAATATATATTAAATAAATAAATTAAATCCATATATATATATATATGAAATAAATAAATAATATATATATATATTAAATAAATAAATTAAATATATATATATAAAATAAATAAATTAAATATATATATATTAAATAAATAAATTATATATATATTAAATAAATAAATTAAATCCATATATATATAGAGAGAGAGAGAGAATAAATAAATTAAATATATATATATTAAATAAATGAATTAAATATATATATATTAAATAAATAAATTAAATACGATTAAGATCAACAATCAATTTCATCCAAAATTTGAGAAAAATAAGCAAAATGAAAACGAGGTTGTTTATATTTCTTTGTCTTAAACACACACTATTTTTTGCAGATCGATAATTGATCAAATTTTCATATTTTGTATCGGTCGATTGTTTCTAGACTTGTATTATTTTCAGACAGACACCCCATAGAAATGCATTGGAAAAAAACAACTTGTGTTGCGATTATTTTTGGAAGAGGCTATATTGCCGGTCCCGGCAAAATAACGATTCCTGCGTTATTTTGCCGGTTCATGTATATTTAACTAAATTGTTAAACATACAGTGACGCCCGGCACAATAATTATTTACTAATGTAAAGGGATCGTTATTATGCCGGTTCATCTTTTTTTAAAACCTAATTGTTATGGCCTTGCGAAAGAAAAGGTAATTAAATAAATAAGGGCAAATATTTAAAAACAATTTGTTTTCATCATCAGTTGTGTCGGTAAAAGAAATTTAAAAAAATCGACCTGCCCTATTGTGTCGGTTAAAGAAATATCTGCTTACTTTTCATAATACAATTAATGTTGATGAATTTTCCCAACATTACTAAGTCTGCTCTCGATTTAAGTAATTGAAATTTTCCTTAAGTTATATATAAGTTATATATAAAGAAAAAAATAAGCAACAAATAAATGTTACCAAAGGCAACATAAATTATTATTCTACCTACCTGTATAAGTTTATTTGTTTATTTTATTATTTATTTTGATAAATGATTTTTTTTTTAATAAAAATAAATAATCAAATAAACAAATAAACTTATACAGGTAGAAGAATAATTTATGTTGCCTTTGGTAACATTTACTTGTTAAAAATGTGCTTTACAAAGGAAAGATTTTAATGTAAAATTCTGATTTTCTTTATGAAGAAAAACTTCGATAATGTTAAAATATACAGAAAATCACTGGATTTAAACAGTTTCTATTTTAAAATGTTCTTTCAATGAAATCATAAAATAAGTCGTAATTTTGAAGAGTTCACTCCTAATCGAATCAACCGGAAGTAAAAATTAATTTTATCGTTATTTTAAAATATATTGTCGCTTAATAAAGTTTTAAATTATACAAAAAATCAATCAGGCAAATATTAATTAAAAACAAACAAAAAAAATCAATCAGGCAAAGTTTTAAATAAAACAAAACAAAAAAAAAACAATCAGGCAAAGTTTTAAATTATAAATAAAATTTCGTTTGATAAAGTTTTAAATAATACAAAAAAAATAATTTAAATAATAATAAAAAAAAGTAATTTATAGTTAAATAAACACGAGCCGGCAAAATAACTTAAGACTTATTAGTGTGCCGGGCGTCACTGTATGTTTAACAATTTAGTTAAATATACATGAACCGGCAAAATAACGCAGGAATCGTTATTTTGCCGGGACCGGCAATATAGCCTATTCGTTTATTTTTACCTTCTTCACTGATTTGGTTGGACTATAACTATTGTTTCAATTTTCGTTTTTGTTGGTTTTTTTTTGGTGTACATGCGTTGGTGTCTGAGTACCTGACATGGTAGGATTGATGAAACCCTGGTACCCCCAACAGACACTGCGATGTATAGTTTTAAAAAATATAATACTTTATAGTATATCTTGTAGAACTTACAATCGAACACATTATTGTCTTTTAAAACTAACTGTTTGCAGAGTCGAGGTTGATTCTGTGGCAGGGGTTCGAACCGTGCAACCGTCTGAGATTATCATCCCTACACTGATGAAAGCTTGAAACGCTGGCGTATTTAGGAAAAACTAATTTAATATTATTTACTTAAAATTAATATTGATATATATATATATATATATATATATATATATATATATAGCATATTATTAAATGAAATAATAAAATAAGGTGCGAATCAAATTTTATTAGAGTTCAAAGTTCAGATACTTTGCCTGAACTTTGAACTCTAATCAAATTTGATTCGCACCTTATTTTATTATTTCATTTTATATTATGCTATTAATGCCTCAGTTTTATCCGTATTTCCTGTATATTGAGCGTCAGTCTTTATCCGGATGTTTCACTAATTAAAAGATATTAGTTGCCTCTTATATATTTTGTTGGATTAACTTCATATATATATATATATATATATATATATATATATATATATATATGGTAAGTCAATGAAAATTGATAAGACCTGCAAATGGAAGCAAATCGATATCTTCAGTTGTTCAAAACAAGGAGCAGCTTTGACCAACTGAAGATATCGATTTGCTTCCATTTGCAGGTCTTATCAATTTTCATTGACTTACCATATTTTTGCTCTATCCAGTATATTGAGCTTTCCTTATTTCTCTAAAAGTTTACCTTTTAGTTATAATTTACATAATATATATATATATATATATATATATATATATATATATATATATATATATATATATATATATATATATATGTGTATCACTAGACGAATACTCATCCAAAGCCGGGTAAAATTAATGTCCTGAACAGAACAGTTTTGCACCAATTGTTCGTCTACGAAGATTAAATTCAAGATATAATTATACTAAAGCCTATGTCTAGAATCCTTATTCCACTTTTGATCAAAATCCACTACATGATTTTGATTCTAGAAAATGGCTAAAATTAAGGCTTAAGCTTAAGGGATCTTAAGAAGAAATTGAAATTCAAGGAATCTTGCTTAATTGGTGACTATAGATTAAATTCAATGTAAATTTTTAAATGGAAGGTTGTGCCCATAATATGCCCCTAAACCCTTTAAAATACTCAAAGGAAACTTAAATGTAAGGAATACTTAGTAATTAATGTCTAATACGTATTGTTAAATTTTCATAAAAATCGGAGGTATCTGAATTTTCACGAAGGTTTTCATCCCCTTTTCACCCCCTTTACATTAAACTAAATTAACCTAAATATAGCCCACATGACGACCACTTACGCCTAGCAGCTGTGTTCAAAAATTCATAATGATCGGTTAATTAGTTCAGGAGTGAATCCTGTACATACAAACATATAAATAAATATATATCTACATTTATGTAGTATATAGAGATAAAGGCGTGGTCAGCGTAAATAATATTTTAAAAGTGAAACTATTTACTTGCATATTATAAGAAACGGGGGGGGGGGGAAAGAGAAGTAAAATGGCCGCTTCAAATAAGGAGACTGTTTATGTGCTGTGTAATTTCGAGGATGGCGAACAAACAGATACTCAAAAATCTACAAGAAAATTGGTGAAAAAGTTGTGTGAAAAATACAAGGACAGATACGGCTTCAACAGATATTGGGTGGACTTCATACCAGGACGGGACAGATTTGCTGAACACAAGCGATTATTGGACGACTCAACCTTTACCTTTGCGATCGTAACGAAGGAATCGATGGCTTCGAAAATGTTCAGCTTTGAAAATAAAACGTCGTTGTATTACACTATCGAAAACTACCAACGTTTTGTCTTTATAGGCGTGGGCATCGACAAAAACGATGTTCTCCAACAAATCCAAGCGTTAAGGTTTAAACTGTATACAAGTTTTAGCCAAATCGACGTGAACAATGACGATTTCCTGGACGCAGCATTTTTGTCTCGTACGTTCATTTCCGTTTATTATTATTTCTGTTGTTGTTGTTGTCGATTTGTAGATTGGTTCCTCAGCTAAATCTAACTTTATAAGGCTTTTAATTGATTTATTTTTTACCACTAACCCTAAGTCCGACTGGCAAAGTCGTAAAACCACACGTAATCGACTAAAAAAAAGTAGAAACAAAAAAGAAACGCACATAATTTATTTCCCATGGCAAAACGAAACTGGTTAACTGACGTAAAAAGCTAAAATGGCCCGGAAATGGGGGATCATTGAATTTCTATGCGAAACTGATTCCACATTTTAAATTCTAAAAAAAAAAAAATAATTTCAAAATGTTCACACGTAATCGCCGAAAACAGTAGAATCTCATTTTCTTTCTTTGGGGGATGGCAGTAATTTAGCTGAGGGGGTTAATGTACAATGACACCATTTATTTTTATATCTAGTCCCTATCATCTCTTATTCTCTCTTTCTCCCCATCTCTCTCGTTCATATATATATATATATATATATATATATATATATATATATATATACGTACTACTAATACATATATATATACATATACATATATGTATACATATATATACATACATATATATATATATATATATACGTATATATATATACATATATATATACATATACATATATGTATACATATATATACATATACATATATATATATATATACATATATATATATACATATACATATATATATATATATATACATATATATATACATATACATATACATATATATATATACATATATATATACATATATATATATATGTATATATATGTATACATATACGTATATATATATACACATATATATGTATATACATATATATGTGTATATATATACATATATATATATATACATATATATACACACACATATATATATACATATATATATATACATATATATATATATATATATACATATATATATACATATACATATACATATATACATATATATATACATATACATATACATATATATATATACATATATATATACATATATATATATATGTATATATATGTATACATATACGTATATATATATACACATATATATGTATATACATATATATGTGTATATATATACATATATATATATATGTATATATACATATATATATATATATGTATATATACATATATATATATATGTATATATACATATATATACACATATATATATATATATATATATATATTGTATGGCTACGCTGAAAGAATGGATGTTTGGTTAATAGATGTAGAATATTTGAGGAAGCAGGGTGAGTCTGACGATCCCCCCCTCCCCCGGGGATGAAACGCTGAAGTCCCTGTGTAGCTTAATTGCCATAAATATATTTTCATAACTTACTACCTAGCTCTACTCTCGTATCGAGCACTGTTGAAGTAAATACTCAAAATTGATCATTATAACATTTTATATAGATAGATGAAATAATATATATATATATATATATATATATATTCCAACTCACTCTTCCCCTTCAATCTCGACCACAGCCATCTGGTCAAACACCCCCTCCCCCTCTTCCTCCAATCTCTCTCTGCCATCCATTTTACCCCTGCTCATCCCCCACCTCTTTCTCTCATCGCCAGCCACAGTAGTCCTTGCTCCCTCCACCCTTCCCCTTTTTTCTCCCACTCATTTTCATTCTCTAACAAGTACGGACGTCCAGCAAGACGCTGCCATCATTTTTCATTTTATTTTTATTTTTCTTCCCAACATGTCTACCCTACATGTATCTGTGCTTGCATGATATCTTTTCCCTATATCATCATCCTGATGAAGTCTTATAGATAAAGACGAAACGTTGATGTACACATAAAAAACATCCAGTTTTTGGTTTTCCTTTTTCATTTTACCATCACGTCGGATTACCTTCATCCTTCTCTTCCCATATATATATATATATATATATATATATATATATATATATATATATATATATATATATATATATATATATATATATACTAGCAAAACCTACCCGCCCTCCGGGCAGCAATTAAATGGAATGGGAGACCGTTAATTAAAATAATAATTTTACTCAGAGAATTCCAAAATTTTAACAACAAACTTTGGCAAATGTGTAGATTAAAACACTCAGTTAAATTACCCCCCCCCCCAAATGAGATATTTATATATTATATAATATTATATATTATATATTATATATTTATTTCTCTGATCGGGGGATGGTTCCAACATATGGGGTAAACCAATATGGCGAAAGATGGTCGGACAAATGGTTATGGGATGCCTTTATGGCGGCATGTCATTCTCCAACGTTCGGGTGGCCCGACCACGTGTGAATAGAATTAACAGAATCAACAAACACAAGGGAAGAAAGAAAAACATTATTATTAGATCGGAAATTATATTGGAAAGAACTTTGCATTAGAGCTTATTGACAGTCTATTTTTAACATCCCCGAGAGTGCTCAATTTTAATTTCTTAAAGGGGCTTATTATAATAATAATATTTATAAATCAATATCAAATTATTTATACCTACAGACGCTAGTTTAAGAAAGAAAAGAAATTTAAAAAAATGACCCCCCCCCCCCAATTTTTTTTTATCTTCCCCCATACATAGAAATATTTTTAATTCAAAAAAAAAATTTGACCCCCCCCCATTTTTTTTACCCTCCCCCATACATTAGAATATTTTTAGTTAAAGAAAGAAAAAAAAATTCGGAAGCGTCTCGGTCGTATCAAAGAACTCATGTTTAAATATGCTATTAGAGGCGCCTACGTCATATCAAAGAGCCAGTTTTGTTATTCTGCCAAAATGGTTACCCATTTAGTAATGGCCGGGATATTTCTTGCTTAACTTCAATTTACAAAACACGTTGTCTTAACAACGTAATGAAAATAAAGAATTATAATATGAAAACATTATTGCACATAACGTCACTTCCGGAAGGATGAGTCAGCAATTTATTCTTCCAAAATTGTAACACATTTAGCAATGGCCGTTATATGCCTTGCTTAAGTTAATTTACAACAAAATACCTTGTCGTAACAACGTAATGAAAATAAAGAATTATAATATGAAAAAATCCTCTCACAATGACGTCACTTGCGGAAGGATGAGTCAGCAATTAATTCTTATAAAATGGTCACCCATTTAGTAATGACCGGGATATGCTTTTCTTAACTTCAATGTACAACAAAGCACCTTGTCTTAACAACGTAATGAAAATAAAGAATAATAATTGAAAAAAATCCTCTCACAATGACGTCACTTCCGGAAGAATGAGTCAGCAATTAATTTTTCCAAAATAGTCACCCATTTAGTAATGGCCGGGATATGCTTTGCTTAACTTCAATTTACAACAAAACACCTGAATGAAAATAAATAATTATAATGTGAAAAAAATCCTCTCACAATGACGTCACTTCCGGAAAGATGACTTTGCAATTTTAACAGCACTTGCCATTCAAAGTATGGTTTAAAACCCGGCTGGTTTCTTATTTATTAGGAGCTTAAAACAAATGAATTATGTAAAATGCAAAACCCGTCTGCTGTTTGAGAGTGTTTTAGTTACAGTATATAATGAAGTTGAAAGAGTATTATATTAAGTAAGATCCTTAACACTTTGTGTTTTCGAATTGAATTCTCGTCTTGAAATTTCTTTCTACTTTGTTTCTATGTTATCTAATGTTATTTAATCTAAATTAATTAATGAATAGTGTCTTAATTCTAAAGGTATACAAATATTATAAACGCTTACTTGAAAAAGTAATTAATTAAATAGTAATTACCAGCCCGCCCACCTCTATTACGTTTACACAAATTCTCGCCGACGGACACTTCATAAATATTCACTCATTTAGTAATGGTCGGGATATGCCTTGCTTAACTTTAATTTACAACAAAACACCTGGTCTTAACATAATGAAAATCAAGAATACTAATGTGAAAAAAATCCTCTCACAATGACGTCACTTCCGGAAGGATGAGTCAGCAATTTATATTTCCAAAATTGTCACCCATTTAGTAATGGTCGGTATATGCCTGGCTTAACTTCAATTTACAACAAAACACCAACGTAATGAAAATCAAGAATCATAAAAAATCCTCTCAAAATGACGTCACTTCCGGAAAGATGACTTTGCAATTTTAACAGAATTTGCCATTCAAATTATGGTTTAAAAATATGCTGGTTTCTGAATGAAATGCGTTTAATTAATTGTATGAATAATTTTTATTAAATAATTGTAAATACATATGTAAATTTGATAATAGCAGTTATAATTGTATATTTGTAATGACGGAATTTTCGGGGTTTTCACCGAAATTCGTCGGTTGTTACCATGAAAAAAAGTGTGAATAAAAAAATAGACAAAAAAGGGAGCAAAATTAAAAAAAAAAACATACCCAGAAATGTAATTCAATACGGTTTATTATTAACAAAAAAGGACTAGTTAACTGCTTTTGTTTCCCAAAGCAGGGCTAAAACGAATTAACCCAAGGTAACAATTAAATTAAAATAAAAATACAATAAAATAAGGGGAAAAATAGAGTCTCTTCAAAAGACTATTCCCAAAAAGGGGCTTGCCGTTTCAGACGATAATAGGAGAAAAAACAAGTTACTCCAATAAATATTATCGTCCCAAACGACGCCAAAAATACCAGGGTGGATCGAAAGATCCGTACAAAAAGATTATTGCCTTTAGTAACAATAAATACCGGCGATAAAAACAACAAATATACATAAAAAGAGAAGAAGACGTCTTACTTGAAAAGGGGCTGAAAAGAAATCATACAAATATAACAAAAATTGTCCTTAGAAGAAAATCAAAGGTTCCTATTTCTTTCCAGTCTCTTTCCTTCTTTCAAATAAGGCCCACAAAGGGTAACAGTCTTTGGGATTTCTTCGCCCGAAATCTGCGAATACGATATCCGTTCAAATATATCGTAGCCGTCCTCCTCTTTGATTTTAAACCCTCAAAGGGTGGAAAAGTTCTTGTTGTGTACTTTAGCCCAAATCCACAATAAAAATTATCCTTTTCTAAAGGATAATTATCTCAAAAAAAGGGTTCATCTTCAAAGGGGTTTTCTTCCAAAAAGGGGTTCTTTCAGAGAACGGTCTTTTAAAAGTTTAACGTCGTGCGACGGAGAGCAAGCCACCAATACGTCCACCTCGGACTTTTTTCTAGGCTGGTACTCTGTTCACTAAAGGTTCAATCAAATAAAGCCCCAGGCTTTAATACCACAAAAAGGGGTTATTCCTGAGAACGGTCCTTTTAAAGTTTAACGTCGTGCGACAGAGAGCCAGTCACAAACACGTCCACCTCAGACTCTGTTCTAGGCAGCTACTAATTCGAAAAAGGCGCGAAAGGGGCTGGCTCGAAGAAAAGGGGACATGGCCTTGACCTTCGGGTTTCTCGGTGCACTTTCTTCCTTCCTCCCGCGGTCGGACTACTAACACCAATGCCAACCCCGAGGCTAGGGGGGGGGCAGGCGTCACACATGACAACGATGCTGAATATGTCAAGCTGGAGGCAGGAGGGCAGCTGGGCACCGAAGGAAAGGAAAGGACGAAGCTCTCGGAGAGGCAACAAGATTAGTACAAAAAAAGGAAGGGCTGACCTCCCCCACCATCCAAATGGCCAAGCAGATACAGAGGTGGGAAGAGCAGACCCCCCTCTCACTCACTGCCAAAATGGCTAAGAATTAAAATTTCCAAAGAACATATGAATTTATTAGAAGTTTAAAAGAAATGAATTATGTAAATTGCACAACCCGTCTGATGTCTGAGCGACTTTTTGTAACAGTATATAAGGAAGTTAAAACAGTATTAGTTTAAGTAAGATTTTTAACACTTTGTCTGTTCTAATCGCAGTCTCGTCTTGAAATTTCTTTCTACTTTATTTATGTTATTTAATGTTGTTTTATGTTATTTAATCTTAATTAATTAATTAATAGTTTCCCAACGTACTTCTAAAGTATATAAATATTATGAACGCTGACTTGAAAAAAATCAATTAATTAAATAGTAATTACCCGGCCCCCACCGCCCCCTCTCTTACGTGTACAAAAATAAGATGCTGACCGAGTCCCCTGCCGATCATGACACTCATTGTAATTTGCTATTTGTCATGGTTTCGGGTATGTGGCAGCACCAGACCCAGCTTTTATTTACCTGTGGTCCTGTTCTGACATAATGTTTATCTTTTACATTTACATTATTATTAGCATGGTTACCCGACGTTGCCCGGTTTAAAGAATGGGACATCATATTAGGAGAGTTTACTATAGCAGCAACGTTAATGTAACCCTTAAAAACAGATTAGTTTCATTGTGTAACATGTTAGAAAAGTGCTATAAGCTTTTTTTTAAGGGGCAGCGAGACACGCAGAGCTACTTGCATTATGTTCAAATGCAAATTGTACATGTAGATAGAAGTGTAAAAGAAGTGAATTATGTAAATTACAAAACCCGTCTAGTGTCTGAACGACTTTTAATAACAGTATATAAGGAAGTTGAAACAGTATTAGTTTAAGTAAGATTCTTGACACGTTGTGTGTTCTAATCGCAGTCTCGGTTTGAAATTTCTTTCTACTTTATTTATATCTTATCTAATGTTATTTAATGTCATCTAAATTAAGTAATTACTAGTTTCCAAATTCTAAAGGTATACAAATATTATGAACGCTGACTTGTAAAAGTTAAGTAATTAAATAGTAATTACCAGCCCCCCTCTCTAGATCTAGATATATATAGAGCGATATAGAGACAGACAGAGGCATTACTTACTAATTATTCCAGTTACATTTTATTTTATTTCATATAAATACAGATGGTGTCCATCTGTCTGTCAGTCACAATTTTTTTTAAACGTAATAAATACATTGCAGAAGTTGTCTCATTTCGAAATATCAGCGACCTTAACTACTTTTAAAAATAAACA
>OY744549.1:47053010-47065510 GCA_963556195.1 Sepiola atlantica
AGAAAACTTTACAAACCCATCTTTTTCAAAAAAAGTCGCCCTGACTCTCTACCACGGCTGCTAGGTTGGATCTGAGCCTGTCGCACACGGCTTTAACATTATTCTAAACAGCAGCTCATCCTTTGTGTTGCTTGGTGTCTTTCTCAGTTGTGCCCCACACATAATAGTCCATGGGGTTGCAATCAGACAAGTTAGGGGTGGAGGTTGTGCCTGGTGACATCGTGGAGGTTTTCAAACAGTCGCTTCTGGGTTTATCCGGAAGTGTGACATGGAGCTGACTCCAGCTTTCACACATATGGCGTTTTCGCAGACATCCTCTCCACCCAGCGCTTGTCAACAGCAACTCAATATAGTCATCTGAATTGAGTCTGCGTTTCTTTTCAAAGATGCGGGGCAGCATCATTTGGCTGGAAACACACTGAAAGAACATCAGAGTTTGAGAGAACTTTATGTGAACTGTCGGCTAGCCACCTGTTGTTTTGAATGTTGTGCAACATGTCTGGAGATGAAACAGAGCATCATCAGCTCAACTCGGTGTTTGACCTTGTTCGGGTGTTTGACCTTGTTCGGGTGTTTGACCTTGTTCGGCTGTTTGACCTTGTTCGGGAGTTTCTTGGCTTTCATCAAGCGGTTCTTAGTTGTAAGTAGTTGTCCCTTGTAGCTCTTGTAGAAGGGGTAGAAAAGATCCTCGTTCAGAAGTTTCCTCATAATTGCTACTCGGACGCCCATCTCTCTTGTCAACATTCGCATTGCCTTGCCTAGATCTAGCAACACTTTTATTTTGTGTGGGTAACAACTGAAGTAATTAATTGAACACCAATAATAGTGGGTTCATAACTTTCTAAAATCGAGCGGAATAGAAACGATTGTATTTTAACATGTCATAATTGATTCCATAGTAACGAACAATATCCCTTACACACCAATCAAATTTGTTCCATTAATAATCTAAGTACTCTCTAAGAGCTGGAAATGGTTGACTTTTGAATTTCTCCTTCTTTCAATATTATTACATTTACTCAGATTTGCAAACAACTTATTTATCAGTGATTGCTCATCATCATCATCGTCATCATTTGTATTATTTATTTACTCGGATTTGAAAACAACTTGTTTATCAGTGATTGCTCACCATCATCATCATCATCATCATCATCATCATCATCATCATCATCATCATCATCATTTGTATTATTTATTTACTCGGATTTGCAAACAACTTATTTATCAGTGATTGCTCATCATCATCATCATCATCATCATCATCATTTGTATTATTTATTTACTCGGATTTGCAAACAACTTATTTATCAGTGATTGCTCATCATCATCATCATCATCATCATTTGTATTATTTATTTACTCGGATTTGCAAACAACTTATTTATCAGTGATTGCTCATCATCATCATCATCATCATCATCATCATTTGTATTATTTATTTACTCGGATTTGCAAACAACTTATTTATCAGTGATTGCTCATTATCATCATCATCATCATCATCATCATCATTTGTATTATTTATTTACTCGGATTTGCAAACAACTTATTTATCAGTGATTGCTCATCATCATCATCATCATCATCATCATCATCATCATCATTTGTATTATTTATTTACTCGGATTTGCAAACAACTTATTTATCAGTGATTGCTCATCATCATCATCATCATCATCATCATCATCATTTGTATTATTTATTTACTCGGATTTGCAAACAACTTATTTATCAGTGATTGCTCATCATCATCATCATCATCATCATCATCATCATCATCATCATCATCATCATTTGTATTATTTATTTACTCGGATTTGCAAACAACTTATTTATCAGTGATTGCTCATCATCATCATCATCATCATCATCATTTGTATTATTTATTTACTCGGATTTGCAAACAACTTATTTATCAGTGATTGCTCATCATCATCATCATCATCATCATCATCATCATCATCATCATCATCATCATCATCATCATTTGTATTATTTATTTACTCGGATTTGAAAACAACTTGTTTATCAGTGATTGCTCACTATCATCATCATCATCATCATCATCATCATCATCATCATCATCATCATCATTTGTATTATTTATTTACTCGGATTTGCAAACAACTTATTTATCAGTGATTGCTCATACTCATCATCGTCATCATTTGTATTATTTATTTACTCGGATTTGAAAACAACTTGTTTATCAGTGATTGCTCATCATCATCATCATCATCATCATCATCATCATCATGATCATCATCATCATCATCATCATCATCATTTGTATTATTTATTTACTCGGATTTGAAAACAACTTGTTTATCACTGTCAACAACAACAACAACTTATGTTATTTGTAGTCTGAATGACAACAAGTTTCCAGTCTACTTCAATAATGCAAAGAGATTATTGAAGGATGAAAGTTTAACGACGCTGAAATTGAATAAAAAAGTTAAAAGAAGCGAGAAACGATCCCAGGTATAAGATCTGAACTGAGTATAGTCACAGTTGATTACAGGTCTGGTTATATCTTCTAGGTCTTTCCATCCTTCTTGACTTTTCACAACTGTTTTGTGGTGCTCTTTATGTGATTTTATTCTCTTACTTTGCACATTGCATGTGATTGGTTAGTATTTGTAGCTTATGTGGAAAGGTTTCTGCATTCAAGGATTTTCCTTAAGATGTCAGCTGTTTTTATCATTGCCGTCCGTTGTATCGTCTCAGTCTCCCGTTTGATTCCAATTTCTCCCAGTCTTTTTTCCATGTTCTTCGGTACTGTTTCTAGTGCTCCTTCGATTTTTATTTACTTTGTTCATACTCCATATCCCTTTCAAGTCTCTGGCAAGTCCAGTGTATTTGTTTCGTTTTTCTGTCTCCTTGGTCTTCGCCCTGTGGTCGTCTGGGATTACAAATTCTACGATTTGGCAGGATTTTTCTTTCTTGTTGACTATTATGACATCCTTGCTTGTATGAGTTCATCTGTTTTCACCTCCATGCCCCAATGGATTTTGTTTTTCAATTTCCTGTACTGTCTCTGGCTTATGTTTGTACCATTTGCACAGTCTCCAGTGTATTGCTTTCCCCACACAGTCATGTCTGTTCTTGTATTCTTTTTGGGCAAGTTTGCTACATTCACTTATTATGTGATTTACTGTTTCGTCTCTTTGTCCACACAGTCTGCATTTACTGTTTTCATGGGTTTTTATCTATTTTAGCTTTAATATAGTTGGTCATAATCACATTGTTTTGTGCAGTCGTCAGTAGTGATTCCGTTTCTCTGTTCAGGTGTCTTTTTCTCAGCCATGCTCAACAATTTTCATGCGTCTCTTCTCTTATCATTCTTATGAAATGTCCATGTACTTGTTTTTCTTCTTACTTTTTTTTTTCTCATCTGTTTCTTCTTGAGTTGTTCGTTGAGACGGCGTCTCTTGCTGCGATGATCAGCCTTTCTGTGTTCTGGTTTATGTATTTTCCAGCTCTTTTTTAGTGTCCTCTTACCAGTCCTCTTTCCCCTTTTATATCTCTTCACGTAGAGTCTGTCTGTATCGTCTTTTGGATGTAGTGCATTGAGCATAGTCAATGATTTTCTAGTCATCTGGTAAGGTGCCTCAGTTCTTCTTTTGTCCAGCTTATGAATGGTCCAGAGTATATTATTAGTGATACTGCCCAGGTATTTATTCATTTTATTTATTTTAGCGCCCTCATCTGCTCTTGGTTGGGTGGTTTCATGCCCTCAACCGTCTCCAGATTTCCATTTTTCATCTCTAACAGTGAACACTTTTCCATTCCGAATTCTATTTGAATGTTCTCCCTTAAGATTCTGGTCGTATTTATCAGCTTTTCCAGTTCCTTTTTGCTTTTTGAAAATAGCTTCAGGTCGTTCATGCACATAAGATGGTTTATTCTTTGTTCTGTGCCTGTGAACTTGTATCCGGCATCACATTTCCTTAGTATGTAGTTGAGTGGCATCATGGTTATGATAAACAGTAGTGTTGATAGGGAGTCTCATTGGAAAATGCCTCTGTCTTTTTATCTCCGTCAAGTATTGTCCTCCAGCTGTCAGTTCTAATCTCCATGTTTCCATTGCTTTCTTGATGAGATTAATAATCCTGTCGGGTATCTTGTACATTTTTAAGCATTCAATTATCCATGCTTGAGGGATTCTGTTGTACGCTTTCTTGTAGTCAATCCATGCCATAGATATGTTCTTTTTCTTGCTTTTAACTTCTTTCAGGATCTTTTGATCTATGTATAACAGATCATGCGTCCCTCTTTTCCCTTTCTGGCATCCTTTTTGTTCCTCGGGAAGTAGCCCACAGCTTTTCAGGGAATGGTAAATTTGCTCTCTCAGTTGTGCCGTTAAGATTTTCCACATTGTTGGTAAACAGGTTATTGGTCTGTAATTGCTTGGGGTCGTTCTCTTCTTGGCGTCTTTTTGTATGAGTGTTGTCCTTCCTTTTGTCATCCACTCTGGTACGTCTGTTTTATGGATACATCCTCTCAGTTTCTGTGCTAGCCTTTCATGTAGGGTCGTGACTTTTTTGAACCAGTACGCATGTATTCCATCGTGGCCTGGTGCTTTCCAGTCTGCCATTTTCTTTAGTGTTGTCTTAATAGTTTCTCCATTAATTTCTGTTTCCGTTCCTTCTTCAATTTCTAGAAGTTTATCTTTCATGTCTTTCAGCCATTTAGCATTTTTGTTGTGATCTTCAGCATTTTCCCATATCTTACTCTAGAAATGTTTTGTTTCTGTCGGGTCCGGTTGTTCTGTTGTTGTTCTTTCTCCGTTTACGTTTTTTGTAAAACTGGCTTTCATTGTTTTCAAAGGTCCTGTGATGGTTGTACTGTTCCGATTTGTATCTGTATTGTCTCAATCTTCCTTCTGTTGCTGCTATCTTTTGTTTTAGTTCTTCATGTTTCTTTTTTAGTCTTTCCTTGCATTTTAGATTTCTGCTCTTCCATCATTTACTGTTCTCCTTTATCCTGTTTACGGTTTTAGGTTCTTTTTGAAGTTTGGTGATCTGGGTTTCCAGTCTGATCTCCCATCCAAATGTTGTCTGTCCATTCCTAACGCTAGTCTTTATTTTCTCTTTCTATTTTCATACTTATTGATTTTGCCACTGCATATATCAAGTTGTTTAGGTTTGTGATCGTGTCTGTTGGGATGTACGTGAGTAAATTGTTACAATAAATAAATTACAACGTTTCTCGTAAAAACAAGTCACCACAGACGAGCACAGTCATCATTTTAAAAGCCTCATACAAATTTCTCCACTGATTTGAATAAAGGACCCAGATGATGGTATATTCTCTTTTGGACGTAGATTAACATTTTCTTTCATCTCCTACGGCATAATCCCGCAAAGTTTAAAAAAGAGCATTAGGGTGGCGACATAACATTACAAGGTGTATAGCTTCCAGATATAGGGTTAGATTAAGAGTTAGGGTTAGGTTTAGTGTTAGGGCTAGGGTTAGTGTTAGGTTTAGTGTTAGGGCTAGGGTTAGTGTTAGGGTTAGGGTTAGGGTTAGGGCTAGGGTTAGTGTTAGGGTTAGGGTTAGAGTTGTGACATGTGAGAAAAACGAATGTACACATATCCAAGGCAATGTCTGAAAGCTTAGAAAATGACCTCAAGTCTGTAGTGGAATGGAGACGTAAATGGATGGTAACATTTAAGGCTACTAAGACAAAGCTCCTTACCATCAACAATTACAAGAAACCTTTTCAACCACTGATTGACATGGCTTATAGCACTCTAGTTAAGAGTTCATCATTAAACACAGGTAACATGAGTTGGAATAAATACATAGAAGACATTGCCAAGTCTGCTGCAAAGAAGGTGTGGTCTCTCTAGTGTGCTAGGAAACTACTTAAACCTGCCAGTATCCTATATCTCTACAACGCCATTATTTGCCCATACATGAAGTATTGTTGCCACATCTTGACTGGAGCATCAACCACTAGCCTCTCTTTCTGGGACAGGGTCCAAAAAAGAGTCTCCAATCTAATAGGTCCCACTCTCAAGCAAGCTTCAAAACCTGTCATATGAATTTATTAGAAGTTTAAAAGAAATGAATTATGTAAATTGCACAACCCGTCTGATGTCTGAGCGACTTTTTGTAACAGTATATAAGGAAGTTAAAACAGTATTAGTTTAAGTAAGATTTTTAACACTTTGTCTGTTCTAATCGCAGTCTCGTCTTGAAATTTCTTTCTACTTTATTTATGTTATTTAATGTTGTTTTATGTTATTTAATCTTAATTAATTAATTAATAGTTTCCCAACGTACTTCTAAAGTATATAAATATTATGAACGCTGACTTGAAAAAAATCAATTAATTAAATAGTAATTACCCGGCCCCCACCGCCCCCTCTCTTACGTGTACAAAAATAAGATGCTGACCGAGTCCCCTGCCGATCATGACACTCATTGTAATTTGCTATTTGTCATGGTTTCGGGTATGTGGCAGCACCAGACCCAGCTTTTATTTACCTGTGGTCCTGTTCTGACATAATGTTTATCTTTTACATTTACATTATTATTAGCATGGTTACCCGACGTTGCCCGGTTTAAAGAATGGGACATCATATTAGGAGAGTTTACTATAGCAGCAACGTTAATGTAACCCTTAAAAACAGATTAGTTTCATTGTGTAACATGTTAGAAAAGTGCTATAAGCTTTTTTTTAAGGGGCAGCGAGACACGCAGAGCTACTTGCATTATGTTCAAATGCAAATTGTACATGTAGATAGAAGTGTAAAAGAAGTGAATTATGTAAATTACAAAACCCGTCTAGTGTCTGAACGACTTTTAATAACAGTATATAAGGAAGTTGAAACAGTATTAGTTTAAGTAAGATTCTTGACACGTTGTGTGTTCTAATCGCAGTCTCGGTTTGAAATTTCTTTCTACTTTATTTATATCTTATCTAATGTTATTTAATGTCATCTAAATTAAGTAATTACTAGTTTCCAAATTCTAAAGGTATACAAATATTATGAACGCTGACTTGTAAAAGTTAAGTAATTAAATAGTAATTACCAGCCCCCCTCTCTAGATCTAGATATATATAGAGCGATATAGAGACAGACAGAGGCATTACTTACTAATTATTCCAGTTACATTTTATTTTATTTCATATAAATACAGATGGTGTCCATCTGTCTGTCAGTCACAATTTTTTTTAAACGTAATAAATACATTGCAGAAGTTGTCTCATTTCGAAATATCAGCGACCTTAACTACTTTTAAAAATAAACAATATTGCATTCATAGTAAATAATAAATTGTCAACAAATAAAACAAATACATAATTTTATAGGTATGATAAACATTTCATCAGAATCGGATATATTGAAAGATTTAAAGAAGGTTCTGCCCCGATATTATGAAGACACTTTGAGATTTGGGACCACTTACATTGTCTTAACAAAAAATTTTATGCATAAGATTTAAAGTTCATGAAAATAAGATATATTTTAAGTTTTTAGGCGGTGATGCCCTAATATTCCCCTTAGCGGTGCACTTAGAGATTCGAGAACACTTCCATCGTCTTCCACGATAAATTTTACATAAGAATACACTTTTAAAACTTATGTAGATTCTCTAACCTTTTATTCTAACACACAAAAGCATTAGACACAGACATTAAGTTTAATGTGTATAGCTTTTTATGTATTTATTTTGTATAAATAACAGAATGCATTTTATATACATACCACGGCGACACAGAAAAGTTAGTGATTGATGCTGGAAATCTTCACAAAATGTGTGCATTCTTCGTCCGTATTATAGATTTCCTATTTTCTTGTGTTTCGACTGGAAGTTTGCTTATTAAATTTTATTTTTATCTTTGTGTTTTAAGCATGTGCCGAGGAAGATAAAGGAGACGGCCGCTCTTTGCCTGAAGGTAATTATAATTTAAATTTTTTTTATATCATTCAGTTACTTTGTAATATTTATATTTTCTTTTCATCATCATCATCATCATCATCATCATCATCATCATCATCATCATCATCATCATCATCATCATCATCATCATCATCATCATCATCGTCGTCGTCGTCGTCGTCGTCGTCGTCGTCGTCGTCATCATCATCATCATCATCATCATCATCATCATCATCATCATCATCATCATCATCATTTTATCGTCTGTTTTACATACTGGCATGTGTTGGACGGCCTTTAGAAATGACTTGCCTAATTGACCAATTTCTGGCCAGATCTTTTTTTATTTTTTATCTCTCTTTCTTTCAAATCCATTCTTATCACTTCTTCACATGTTTTCCTTGGCATTACTCTGCCGTAAGTGAATGAAGGTGGATGCAACAAGGGTAATGGGCGTAGGGGTACCTGTTGATATTGTATAAGGGTTTATTTGGCATCACTGGTAACCCTTTCATGTGAAAACATGGGTAACAATCCAAGATGTATTAATTTATCATGAAACCTGACCGAGTTAGTGCTTCACATGTAAATGGAAAAAAAAAGTCATATTCGAAATTTTCTTTTTGCTGGAGCGAAGGAGAGGAGAGCTCATTTTATATTCAATGGGAGTGGAGCGAGGGCAACTCGATTTGAGACTAAAGGGCTGTGGTTTTATCGCTCCTTGCTCCAAAATTATTTGATTTTTTTTCTTTTAAACATTAGTTTTTTATTCAGCAATAAAAAGGAAAAGAAAAAAAAGTCTCAGAATTTACTCTGAGTTATTTTTTCAAAATCATATCTGGTAAATGTATATGAGATAGGGAGAGAGAGAGAGGGAGAGACAGGGAGAGACAGGGAGAAAGGAGAACATTTGAAGTTCTCAGATTTTTACATCTATGTGTTAAATTTTTGATGGGACAGTTTTCTTAAGGCAGAAGACAGACAATTTGGCACCAAATGTATTTAAATGCACCAGTGAGTCTATAGATGTCTTTGAAGTTATTTTCTTATAAATTTGAACTTTTTTGTATTTATGACAAGGATTTTATTGCTGATTGAATAAATAAGCCAATTTTTTTTTTAATTTGTGTTTTTTGAATAAAGAATTTTAGGTTCAATTATACTATAGGGGCCATTGGATTTTCTCGCCCATTTCGCTCGGTATTCACCCAAATGTTCGATAAAATTGATTTTTGAGGTGAAATGGTACATTTTGTCCTGACAAAAAATTCTAATTTATTTTTTAGAATATATCAAAATTGAACTTTTATGCCACATTTTTACCCGTCGTCTTTTTGGCGAC
Source organism: Sepiola atlantica (assembly GCA_963556195.1). Classification (NCBI taxonomy): domain Eukaryota; kingdom Metazoa; phylum Mollusca; class Cephalopoda; order Sepiida; family Sepiolidae; genus Sepiola; species Sepiola atlantica. The sequence continues at coordinate 47,062,255 of OY744549.1, forward strand.
ATTTTTTGTTATTCTTAAATTCACAACTAGTATGTTTTAACTTTTTAATGTTTGCTTCTAAATTCGCTAAATTTCGTTAAAACTTGCTTTTGTAAATAGAATGTTCAAAGTTTTTTTTTGTGTGTAATAAATTGTTAAAGCAGTAAAAATATCTTTAGTCCAAGGAAAAAATATTTTTAATCCAAGGAAAAAATATGTTTAGTCCAAGGAAAAAACAATAAAAACCAATATGTTTGCCAGCGATTAAAACCTGGAATTAAAGTTAGATTCTCAACACTTTAAAAAGTAAATGAGAATTTTATTTCGGGACCAAAAATACAATTAAGACCAACAATCAGTTTCATCCTAAATTTGGACGAATACCAAGCGAAATGAGCGAAAGAAAACAGCGGTCCCTATTCTACAATTAAACCGATGTTTAAACTTAATTAAATTAAAGAAAATATCTTAAATCTTAATTTAAAAAAGCAAATAATAATAATAAACTGACTAATTTGTTGTTTTTTAGAACCGAAATTAGATTAGATATATTTCTTTATCTTAAAAAATCTATTATCGAATATTAAAATTGTAAACAGTTTGTTTTTGTTAAAGATTTCAAATATAGACGTTTTCACATTTTTTATTCAAATTTTTAATTTTAATAAATGTTTTTGCCCGACTTAGGAAAACTTGCTCCAGTTAATTTTTCGGGGGAGGAAAATTTGACCCGATATTTTTTCAACTCCCAAGGTCTAGGCCAGACATTTTGTATGAAATTTTAAGACATTAAATGGATCTCTGAATTGTTTATTGACAATTCATTGATATTTTTTGGGCAACTTATGAAAAATATTTTTTTTATTCAATCTTTAAAAAATAAACTTCATTGGGTTTTTTTCGCCCCAAATTGTACTATAGAAAAAAAGGATAAATCGATTTGTTTGAAAGTACTCGTGCATTTCACTGTTATAAATAATAATATACATTATACAATATAGTTACGTTACAAACAAATATTAAACAAAAACACGACGAGTAATGTTGCCCTGGCTGTCTCTCCTCTCACAGAGAAATGTTTTCTTTAAAAAGAAAATAATCACTAATAATGTTTTAAAGTAAAACTTTATTTACTTAAAACAAATCTAAATTCCCTTCCAAAATAAATAGAAAAAATATCGGGTCAAATTTTCCTTTACTGAAAAAATAAGTTGTTAATGTAATGAAAATTAAAATTGTTTTAAAATACTTCAGAGATTTTTCTATTTCTATTTTATACCTCAGGAAACGAAAATTTACGTATAATCCTATACTTCGTCCGACATGTTCTCCTATAACTCTCAAAATATTAGCGAGATTTTGTCAAATATTATCTTACGGTCTTACACTTAAAGTGACATCTCAACCCATATTGACATTTTTTCTAAACTTTTCTCCTTAAGCTCGCTGGAGCCTATCCAAATAGTATTTAAGCACACACAAACATCAAACTTTCTCTTTCAACTGACTCTTCATCCGGAGGTTACACGCGTCTTAGTATCACTCTTCCATTTCACCTTTCGCGCGCTTCATACAATTCCACAGGCGAACATTACCTATTGCCTCTTTTAATATTTTATAACAAATGAGCATTTCAACAAAACAAAAGACATTCCTCTTTTTACTTACCCTGAAACTAAAGAAAGGACTCATGAACTCATTACAAAAGGAAATATGTTCTATTTGTTAATGGTTTATTTCAGTGAATAAACTTCCGTTGATTTTGCATGTAAATCTTCTTATTATTATTTTTATTTGTGGAGGAAGTTATCACCAAAAAAAGGTATGACGACCACCACACATATATAATATGTATCTCTATTTATATAAAGTTACGTATGTGTATACGTTTATAGATTTGTATGTGCAGGACTCACTCCTGAACTAATTAACCAATCATTATGAATTTTCAAACAAAGCTGCCAGGCTTAAGGGGTGGTAATGTGGGATATATATAGTTCAATTTTGTTTTATGCTAAGGGGGTAAACCGAGGGTTAAATCCGTCGTAAAAATTCTATGCTAATATATATATATATATATATATATATATATATATATATATATATATATATATAGCATTAGATAAAGTGAAAGAATAAAATAAGGTGCGAATCAAATTTTATTACAATTCAAAGTTCAAGCAAAGTTCTTTAAAGTCCTTAACTCCTGAGTTTTCAAAGAAAAACTTCTCCTCCGAGGACCATTACCGCAATGACATTACTGCAGGTAATAAAATTAAACTTTGAAAATATATTAAAAAAATATATAAAATACATAAATGTATATGAAACATCAAATATATCGGCCCAGAACACACTTTTTTGTTAAACATATGCAGTTCATCCAAGTCATAAAGTTTAAAACAATTTCAAGAAAGATGTCAAATAATTCGATTAAAAAACAATCCAGGTGGTGAATGGTAGTCCAAAAACGAAAAAGTTATCCAGGCGGGAATTTTTTTTTGCTATCGATGCAGTAGATGACAGTGAAAAGTGTATTCAAGGTGTATGCAAATTAATAAAACAATAGAAAAAACATATGAAAAGTTCAGAAAATTCACTCAGTGTTGAATATTATAATGCCCAATTAAGGGTTCTTATGAGCTGATAGGAGTTGTGCAAACGTTCCTGGTTAGATGCAAGCACCGCTAAGGTCAATTCGAACGATATATATATATATATATATATATATATATATATATATATATATAACATATATGCTTTGGCTGAAATATGCATAAGAGAGGGAATGCTGCCAAATTAAACAAATATATATATATATATATATATATATGTTTTGGCTGAAATATGTATGAACAAATAATGTTTGTCTAAATAAAATAATTATAGCTTTGATTGTTATTAGGCACTACCTTATAAACAATGCAACTATTCTATATTTATATATATATATATATTTATATATATATATAAATATAGAATATAATGTCTTTCCTGATTATGCCTCTCAATATGTATGACATGGATGGACTGTATGGATTCAACAAAAAGTATGTTTTTGGGTTGAAATTTTTGATGTTATGTATTTTTATGTATTTGTGTATATAATTTTATATATTTTCAAAGCTTAATTTTATTACCTGTAGTGGTATAACTGCGGTAATGGTCCTCTGAAGAGAAGAATTATCTTTGAAAACTCATGAGCTAAGGACTTAAGGATACTTTGCTTGAACTTTGAATTCTAATAAAATTTGATCGACACCTTATTTTATTACTT
>OY744549.1:47070510-47098010 GCA_963556195.1 Sepiola atlantica
TGCTCTTCATCAATGATCTTCCAGATCATATTAAGATCATTCATTCATTAAAACCTATGCAGACGAAACCAAGTCAAAACGTCACCAAAGTAAGTCAAAACGTCACCAAAGTAAGTCAAAACATCACCAAATTCTTTAAGTGATATTTATCGTCAAATAATTTGAGTGGAAAATTTTGGTGACGTTTTGACTTGGAGTGGAAAAATTTGGTGACGTTTTGACTTGGAGTGGAAACATTTGGTGACGTTTTGACTTGGTGACGTTTTGAACTGACACCATGCAAACGACACAACCATATATGGCAGCACTTCATAAGGCATTGTTGTGTAAAATCTTACTGATTCTCTCTCTTACGACCTGGAGTATACCGGGCAAACAGTGGTTTGTTACTTTTCGTATCTCTAAAACCAAGTTTCTCTCCTTTCACCACCAACATTCTGTTCCTAGTTTTCTCCTAATTGAAATGAGTGGCTTTTTTCTTGAGGAAGCTCGTTACTTTGATAAGCTCCTAAGGATGACTCACTCCGGACCTGAAATGGAAGACTTACATCAAATCTGTCACCAGGTTTCGAAAGTTTTGAGATGAGAACTGATAATTTGAATTATTCAGACTACTGTTCTCATCTTGGATGTTATTCTCACAATGTTTCGGCTGATGTACCCTGCGACTTTCTTCAGGTGTGTCTTGTCGGACTCGGGAATCTGTACAAAATTTCTAACAGAACCCTTTCTTGGTAGTTTGCTCTTGTTCCGTCAACCACGACCGGGTAGAAATCTTAAGTAATTCGTAATTGTATTCTTAGTATCGCCCCTAAGGAGGATTGAACCTTCAACCACCAGATGACTGTCACTTAGAACTTTTATCAGTTCTAAGTGACAGATTCCAGAGTTCGAAAAGAAGGTCAGAAGTTATATCGGCTGATATGTAGTAACATTGAAGATGAGAAGAGTAGCCTGAAAAATCGAAACCACAATACCACATTCACTGAAAAAATATTGTATTTCAAACATTAATTACAATAAACTAATTACAAAACACAAACGCTAACTAAATGTTTTTGTTTTTAATAATAAATAGCATTTGGTATAAGTTATTTGTTTTCGTTGTGCTTTTTTTTACAATTTATCGACTGTTAACAATTCCTCACTTTTACCAAGTGAGTATTTTATTTTAGTCCCTATTTTAAACAAGAGGTGAGAGAACGTAAACCCACCCCACAAAAAAATAGAAAAGTCTATTTTAGTTGCTTCTAAACAATAGAGTAAATAGTTATTTAATATATAGATTTTAAAATATTGGTGTGGAGGGGATTTTCTGTTATTGAATTGTTCTTGCTTTGTACCATATTCCCCCCCGGGCAACGCCGGGACATGGCTCCTACTAGTTTATAAATAAATAAGTATTTTTTGAAGGGCTTACATATTTAAAACACCGTATAAAAATTGAAAATTTAATGAAAAAATTTTGTTTAAACATTTTGCATTGATAATTAGTTGATAAACTATGCAATTTTATGAATATTAAAAACGATATATATATTATTTTTTGGTTGCTAAAATGATTAAATTTTAACTCATCAAATTTATTTCAGCTGAGGTTCTGTTATTTTATCATTATTTACATTTGGATTATAAGTTTGTGAGTTAAAAGTCAGAATTGATTTGTTTTATTTACATGTAAACAGTTCTGTTCATTGACGAAGTATCACTTTTACTTTTTTTTTAAGTGTCAAAAAAGTATTATCTTAACCATTCAGACACTTTTGTTTGTGAAAGGCATTTTCCATCTGGTTATGAAACTGTGTTTGTTATGGGAAAAGCACGACCCAAAGATCCTCCATCAATATTTAATTATTTGCCATCAAGTGTGATGCCAAGTCCTGTACAAGGACAACAAAAAAAAGGTTCTGCTTCTGTGCAAAGTGTACAAAATGATGAGTTTGCACATTTCTTAGATAAATATAGAATTGGTAATTTGACAAATTTGTGTGCTGATATTGACCACCATGATTTTGTACCAGCAGTTACCTGCTACAATTCTAACAATCAACAGTTCATCCAGTCTTTTACCTTTCCGATTTTTTAATTAAAATGTTTGAAAACTTAACGTTTGAATGTTACCATGCAAGTATACTCACACACATTTCTTCCCTGTTGAAAAAGACAGAATAAATAAGTTTCAACATTGGTCTCAAATTGAGGAAGCAACTCGTTTTCTTAGTGACTTGAAAATTGAACGAGAGAAACAGGTTTTGAGATAACATTTCAAAGTTATGTTACCACGAATAGTTGGCAAAAAAGTTTACGAGTCGGAAATGCTTGTCCGAGCATTCAAATATTTTGCCACATCTCGGTCTCTTTATAACAAACTTTATCATTACAAATTATGATACTGACCGACTCCGCGTGAAAAGGAGTGAAGGAGGAAGAGGACTGGAAGTATAGAAGACTGTGTGGAAGACCTAAAACAGACCTGGGAAAATACATAACTCAGTACACAGAAAGGCTGATCAGCGCAGAAAGAGACACTGTAAAAATAAACAATACAGAAGACAGCGAAACCAGAAACAAAAAGACAAGAAAAAAAAGTGTGAAGAGAAACAGTTACATGGACGATTCATGAGAATGACAAGAGAAGATAATCACGAAAACAACTGTACATGGCTAAGAAAAGGACACTTGAACAGAGAAATGGAATCACTACTGACAGCTACACAGAATAATGCGATTAGAACAAACCATATTACAGCTAAAATAGATAAAAGCTAGGAAAACAGAAAATGTAGACTCTGCAGGCAAAAAGACGAAACAGTAAATCACATAATAAGTGAATGCAGCAAAGTAGCCTAAAAAGAATACAAGAACAGACACGACTTCGTGGGGAAAGCAGTACACTGGGAACAAAATTTCATAAACTGCCCTCCCCCCAAAGGTGATGGCACCAGCCTCGGCTGATACCACACAAAATAGTCGTGAAGTGTCAAGGAGAATATGAAGACCGAGGAGGGAGAGCACAAACCAGACCTCCACTGGAAGAGTGCAGAGAGTACTGGGACCTTCTGGAGGCTTTTTGCCACTCAAATCTCAGTGAAGACCAATGGTCTTTGCTAGCGAGACATCAATGGTAAACGGCTGTTGTGATAATGCAGAGTCATTTGCAAAGGTCATCGAAAGAGGTGGAGAGTACTAGAAATCTAGGGAGACTTGTTGTCACCCATACTCCAGGGAACACCACCGATGATGGCCAGTGAGTAACAATATTAATGGAAGCGATCTCAGGAGGGCTGGTACATGTGTCTTGGGGGCCCTCTCCGAAGTTGTAACGCTATCCCTTTACTACTACTACTACTACACGTCAATTTGAAAGTTTTCCATTTCAATGGACATTGCGAAATGACCAATTTTTTTTCATTTCAAATTAGGATTTAACAAATAAAAGAGGCAACAACGGGGTCTCTCTAAATGGCCCCCTCGATCGGGGGGGGGGGGTAAGATCCAGTTCATAAGATTACAAATGCTATGATCTCTTATTGTTTAGGAAAAAGGTCTTTGATGGAAAACAACGGACTGATATGGGAAATTACTCTGCAATTAATAGTTTGTATCAAGAGTTATTATGCCCCTGAGATTAAACCCCCAGCGGGCGTCACTGAGCCCCCCCCCCTCTTATCCATATTTGGGGCAAGGACGAGCCGACACTGACTCTCAGTTCATAAGATTCTAAAAGCTTCCTAGGCTTTTTTTTGTTAACTTAAGGGTGGCAAATTCTCATATCAAGGGAGATAATTTATTTCAACTTGGGGAAAGTTTTAGACAGCTTGTCTGGCTGCTGTTTCCGACTAGTAGTTAAGAGCCCTAACTTGTAGGTAGCGCTAAGAAGGGCTACTCCATCAACAGTTGCATAATATCGGTGATAACTGTACATGCCATGTCGCGCACGGAAAGGGAGCCTACAGTTATCCCCGGTGGGCTTTCCCGAGGCCACAACCACCATGGACCAAGTCACGACTAATGGACTGGTTGTGTGAGCTTATTGGCACCAAACAAGCACCTCCCCACTCTATCTCAAAACAAACATGAATTTACAAAATAAAAAAAAAAAACCTAAACCAGACACCCAACAAAAAACATCTTCGCATCCGCCCTTGAAGCTCACATTCACAAATATTCGGGGACTTAGAACCAACATTAACGACGTAGAAACTTTTCTCCTGACAAACATCTCGGATATCTTAGCTCTAAGTTAAACGAACCTTTAATCCTTAATCTCCGCTCACCACTTTGACATGACTGATTACCTTCCACTCTACCGTAAGGACTCTGACAAACATATGCACGGGCTAGGAATTTATGTTTGGTACATCCTCCCCTTGACTAGAGAACATAGGTTAGAATCAGATGACCAAGCCTACATGTGCTTTAGATTGCCCTTACATCACAGCGTTAGTTACTTATATTTCTTGACTCGACTGCCAAAATACATATATTTGGGGATTTTAATGCACACCACTGTGACTGGTGAGGATTCTCCAGCGTTAATGATGGGAACTCTACATATAATTTCTCCTCAACTCACGACCTCTCACAGACTGTCACTTTCCGACCTGCCTTCCAGCAAGCCTCACTTCTCGACCTGTTTTTGACCTCACTAGTTGAGGCTTGTGTGACGAATACCCATAGGCCGCTCGGAAACTCTGATCATGTGGTAATGATACTTATCACCTTAAAAACTCCAAAAGCTGAAGAGCCATTGCTCAAAATGACGAGAAACTATGAGCAAGCTGATTTTGAATCCCTTCCCACTCCCTGCTTATCAGTGTGCAAATGAGTTAACCGAATGGGTCAAAGCAGGCATTGATGCTTATGTTCCCACGTGAAAATTCTTCAGCAAACTCGACTCTCCTCAATGGTTCACCTCAGAATGTGCAGCTGCTATTGCTGAGAGGCAGAAGGCATTCCAAAAATTCGGCCGCCATAAGTCAACTGCGAATAGACAGAAATTTATAGAGGCAAGACATGATTGCAAAGTAGTGATAGATGAAGCAAAGAGAAGGTATAGAGAGATAACCAAAAAATCGCATTCAGTCACAGAAACTAGGTACTCATGATTTCTAGAAAATCTAATAGTGTGATGAACAATGGACAATCGACAATTCCCCCGCTATCAAATCACAACGATGTTGTTTGCACGGCAACTGATAAGGCTTAACTACTTTCCCAGCGTTTTGCCTTAAACTCCACTTTGGATTCAGCAAACACCCCCTCCCTAAATTCCCATTGCGGATTGAAGTCACACTTGAGAACCTGGTCATTACCCCATCTCAAGTCAGAGACATCATAAAAAACCTTGACACTTCCAAAGCCTGTGGGCCTGATCTTATACCAGTAATAGTAATAAAGAAATGCTCTGCTGAGCTGGCCCCTGTCCTCTCCAAACTATACAACAAATGCCCAGCTGAATCTTGCTTCCCTGAAAGCTGGAAAATTGCCTCAGTGGTAACTGTCTACAAAAATTTTGGGGATAGAACTGATCCTCTAAACTATCGCCCAATCAGTCTACTCCCGATCTTTGCTAAAATCTTTGAATTATTAATCAATCTACCGATAGTCCGGCACGTAGTTAATGCTAAACTTCTTTCTGATCATCAATACGGATTTAGACAAGCACGATCTACTGCAGATATCCTAACGGTCATCTCCGAACGCATATACCATACACTGGATAAGGCAGGTGAAGCTAAGGCAGTAGCGCTCGATATATCCAAGGCCTTTGACAAGCTTTGGCATGAAGGGCTTCTCCTAAAACTGCACTCATATGGTATTACCGGACAAATATTTAATATAATTAAATCCTTCCTAACCAAAAGAAAGATCTAGGTTGTCCTCGATGGCCGTTCATCTAAGCAACATGACATAAATGCTGGTGTAACCCAGGGATCCATCCTTGGACCTCTACTGTTCCTGATTTTCATAAATGACCTCCCTGATGTCATTGAGACTGAGATAGGAATGTTTGCTGACGACACCACGCTCTACTCTCGTCATGTGGGAAAAACCGACGCGCATATATCTGAGGCAATGGCTGAATCCTTAGAAAATGACCTCCAGTCTGTAGTGGAATGGGGTAAAAAATATATGGTAACTTTTAATGGCGCAAAGACAAAGCTACTTTCCTTCAATAACTACAAGAAACCTCTTCAACCACCGATTGTCATGGCAAATAACACCCTACCTGAGAGTTCAACATTCAAACTCCTCGGCCTAACTTTAACAGATAACATGAATTGGAATAAATACATTGAAGACATTGCCAAGGCTGCTGCAAAGAAGGTTGGCTCCCTCTACCGTGCTAGTAAACTCTTCACACCTGACATTATCCTGTATCTCTACAAATCCACCATCCGCCCATGCATGGAGTATTGTTGCCACATCTGGGCTGGGGCATTATCATCCACTAGTCTCTCTCTTTTAGACAATGTCCAAAAAAGAGTCGCCAACTTAATAGCTCTCTCACTATCCACCAAGCTCCAGCCCCTGTTCAATCGCCGCAATGTTGATTCCTTGTGTTTGTTTTACAAATACTTCAATGGATTATGCTCCGATGAATTGGCTACTCTGGTACCCCCACAACGTAAATTCACTAGACCAACCCGACATCTGCCAAATCCCATCCATTCACTGTGGAGGTCCCCAAATGCTGAAGAGCTTTCTACTCCAAAAGCTTCTTTCCTCGTGCTGCTGGACTCTGGAACTCCCTCCCTGCTCCCTGTTTTCCTGACGTTACTGACATGCAGAAATTTAAGCTAATGTAAACAGACATCTCCCAATTTAGGTTGATCCTCACTCCCAAACCTTCTCCCTTTTTTTCTCAGTAGCCTCTTACGTCTACAGTGGTGGCTTGCTTTGTTTGGGGTGAACTATGTTAAAAAATAAAAAATACTTATTAAATAATGTCACCAAATTTTTTCCCACTAACACTAAGTCCGAGTGGCTAGGTCATAAAACTACACGATTTTCTCGGCGATTACGTGTGGTTTTACGACCTGGCCACTCGGACTTAGGGTTAGTGGGAAAACATTTTGTTAACATTAATTAATACATATTTTTTATGCAATATTTACCTTATGGTAATGGCCACTCTTCTTTTTCAGATTTTTTTTTGGGGAGGGGGGCACATAAAAAATGGATGTTTTCAATTTGAAATTAATAAAATTGATTAATTAATTCCTATTTTAATCATATATTTCAAATGAAGTTGAGATGAATTATCTCCCCTGCTAAAAGTGCCGCTTCTCAGATAAAGTAATTTAAAAAATACGTCAGCAAAACAGATGAAGGGAAGTAACTCTGCAATTAGTAGTTGCTATGTAGAGTTTTGATTTACTCCTCTCCAGGAGTTAGGCACAAGGCCAGTTTTTATCTTACTCCAACAAGTAAGATGTGACACAAGGTCGGGTTGGGAAAGTGGGGTTTAAAAATTGCCTGGGCAGCCCCGTCAGCATTCCCCGGTAGGGGCGCCTCAGGCAGTAAGCAATAAACTTACTCCTCCTCAAAGAGGGGAGGCAAAGCCTGGGAGGGTGGATCTCCTAGAACTGCACAGGACAGACCCATAGACCGGCGTAAATCAAGCCCCAAAGGCCAAGACAATACCAGTCTATGGGGTGCAGTATCCATCGGAACAGATACTACACTTTGATCGTAGCCAAAAGTCCAGTAGCGTTTTGATTTACCTCCTCTCCAGGAGGTTAGGCACAAGGCCAGTTGTATCTTTATCCCACAAGTAAGATGTGACCCAAGGTCGGGTCGGGAAAGTGGGACTTGAAAAGCCAGCGCCCGAGAGGTGAGCACTCTGGCCATTTAAAAATTGCCTATCTACGGGTCTGAAAAATCGTAATCAAAACTTCCTCACTCAATTACATGAATTACATTTCATTGAAAGTTATTAAACAGAGTCAATCATCATTTGTTTTCATATTAGAAAGTTCAGTGAGAAATGTATGAAGTATTAAAAGGGTTAAGTTTATAAGTTTGTTTTAAATATGAAGAAATCAGCAGACGACATTGTAGAAAGTTCATTAAGAAATGTATGAAGTATTAACATGGTTAAGTTTATAAGTTGTTTTCAATCAGCGTAAATCAGCAGACGACATTGTAAGGGGATTCAAGGAGTGTGTGTGTGTCGTCTTCAGTGTGCGTGTGCGTGTGCATAAGACAGTGAAAGAGTTAATGCATTGTGTCTGTGTGTGCGTTGTGTCAGTGTGGCTATGTGTGCGTGAGTTTAGAACAAGGCATTCTCAGCGTTCCAAGGCCCGACACATGGAGAAATGTCGATGTTAGCTCTCTTGTGGATTTGGGCTAAATATGCAGTTGAAGGAAAATCTGGCCTTACATGGGGTCGAAGTGGCTCCCAACGGACAATTTCTATAAATTCAGAAAGATCCTCTGATTGGTTCAAAATATTATCATTATTTTTTATTATTAATTCTGGCGGATTCGTGTGCAAAGCGGTTTGCGCAGAAACGAGTTTAAGCCATCTGATTGGTTCAAAACGAGTTTAAGTCATCTGATTGGTTCAAAACGAGTATAAGCCATCTGATTGGTTCAAAACGAGTTTAAGTCATCTGATTGGTTCAAAACGAGTTTAAGCCATCTGATTGGTTCAAAACGAGTTTAAGTCATCTGATTGGTTCAAAACGAGTTTAAGCCATCTGATTGGTTCAAAACGAGTTTAAGTCATCTGATTGGTTCAAAACGAGTTTAAGCCATCTGATTGGTTCAAAACGAGTTTAAGCCATCTGATTGGTTCAAAACGAGTTTAAGCCATCTGATTGGTTCAAAACGAGTTTAAGCCATCTGATTGGTTCAAAACGAGTTTAAGCCATCTGATTGGTTCAAAACGAGTTTAAGTCATCTGATTGGTTCAAAACGAGTTTAAGCCATCTGATTGGTTCAAAACAGGTTTAAGCCATCTGATTGGTTCAAAACGAGTTTAAGCCATCTGATTGGTTCAAAACGAGTCTAAGCCATTTGATTGGTTCAAAATATTATCATTATTTGTTTTTATTAATTCTGGCGGATTCGTGCGCAAAGTGGTGCGCGCAGACACGAGTTGAAGCACGTTCATTTTCGGCACCAAAGTGTACACTCTGCTGCTACAAATCCACTGGATGCAATGTTAAGATGGCTTAAAAGAAAAGTCGTTCACCTCTTTGTATCACTGCGGAAAGTAAGAGCCGTGTCGGAAGGAGAATCCACTGCAATATGGTAACATTTATCAGCATTGATGTACAAGTTGCATTCAATGGCCCATTTCCAGACATGTTTAAGGCTAGACTTGAGATTGTCACTCTCGCTCCTACAGGCTACTCATTTAATGTTACCTGAAACTAGGAGCACATTTTCACCACTCACGTCTGGCATGTCGTTGATATGGAGAATGTGGCTCAGCACTGAGGTTGGAGAAGACAACGGCATGCACCTGTCTCAGATGACAGACTGCAATTTATCTGAAGTTACTAATGCAGAACTTCAAAGTTTGGTTTGTAAGAATGTTAGATTTTAAAGCGAATTGATATCTTAAGGTTTCGGATCGAATATTTATAAACATTTGAACACCGTTTCTTTCATTTTATTGTCATCACCGGTTTCTATCAGATTAACTTTTATCAAGCCCCACGTTCTGTTAAAACAAGATATCTTTGAATAGTATTTACACACACATAAAGTTCGCTATGTTTATATATGTTTATATATCTGTATGTACAGGATTCATTTCTAAAATAATTAACCCATCATTATGAATTTTGGAACACAGCGACTAAGCATAAGGAGTCTAATGTGGGCTATATTTAGTTTAATTTAGTTTTATGCCAAGGGGGTAAAAAGGGGGTGGAAGCTTTCGTAAAAATTCAGATACTCCGATTTTTGGTCCCCCGATTTATAAAATCGGAAGACCTATGTTTTGAGGCATTTCCGTCCGTCCGTCTGTCCGTGTCCGTCCGTCCGTCCGTGTGTCCGTCCGTCCGGATTTTTCTCCGCAACCATCCAATGAATTTCTCTGAAATTTTGCATGAAGTTGTAACTTTGGTCAGGTTAGAAAGTGACATTCTCCGATTTTTGAAAAAAATCTGGTTAGCCCCCCAGGGGGTCAAAAGGCCCCGAAATGGCCAAAAATGACATTTTTTGACCCATAACTTTTCATCCATCCATTCAATTTGTCTGAAACTTGACCAAAATGTGGAGGCAATTGTTCATAATAGAAAATAAGTATCGCTGACCATGGAACAAATCTGGTTCGCGCCCCCAGGGGGTCAAAAATCCTCTAAAATGGCAAAAAATGACCCTTTCTTCACATAACGTTTGATCCATCCATTCAAATTTTCTGAAACTTGGCCAAAATGTAGAGAAAATTGTACTGCATATAAAATGAGCATCCTTGACCTCAGAAACATTTTGGTTCGCGTCCCCAGGGGGTTAAAGGGGGGGTCAAAAATGCCCCAAATTATCCAAATTTATTGCATTTTACACTCGCCGCATCGAGTCACATACAGAGGGGGACCACGCATGCGAGGCTTGGTGTGAACTATTTTAGCAATAGGTATTAGACATCAATTAATAAATATTCTTCAAATTTCATTTTCTTTAAAGTATTTTAAAGGGATTTTAGTGGCATAATATGGACACCACTTCCCATTTGAAAATTCAAATATTTCAGATTTGCATTAAATTTGATCCATAGTCATTAGATACCAATTAAGCAAGATTTCCTGAATTTGAATTTTTTCTTAAGACAACTTAAGCTTAAGCCTCAAATTTAAAACATTTTCTAGAATCAAAATCATGTAATGGATTTTGATCAAAACTTGAATAAGGATTCTAGACATACAATTTAGTAACATTATAACTTTGTTTTAAACTGACAATTTGTCATACCTTGCTGCCAGGGAAGGCACGTAAATACAAGGATTTTTTCCGCTCTTCCTTTTTTACAAGTCGGGAATCCTTAGCACATTCTGATTCTAGGGTCTGGTTCGCATGGGAAACATCCTTTTTATTTAACTTAGGTATGTTTATGGGTAATGCTTGGGAAGCAATAAGCCGGTCACCTTTTTCAGAATTATATATATATATATATATATATATATATATATATATATATATATATATATATATAACTCTGCTGGGAAGCCATGAAATTAAATACTGTCTTGTTTTTAAATTCCGAAACAGTTTTTCATGGTAAACAACTGATGATCTCTTAAAATAGTGTTAGAAACTAACTAATATAATAACTGTTAAAAATAAATTGACTTACATGAGTGATTTTCCACTGGAAGACTTGAGACTATAAGTTTTTTTTTTTAAATATTTTTATTTTATTTTTTTATTTATTTATTTTTTTTTAATTTTTAATTTTTAATTTTTTTAAAATTTTTTTTTTTTTATATAGTTTTAATGGTTGAGAAACTTCCGAGACTATATATATATATATATATATATATAAATATATATATATATATGAATGAAAAAGGAACAGTAAAAGACCTTAAACTCAACGTTTCGCCCAACTGCTACTTGGGTTTTTTCAAGAGAGAAAAAAATGTTAAAAGTGTCATTTTTAGCATTTTTTCGCTCATGAAAAAGTCGATACAACAGTTGGGCGAAACGTTGAGTTTTAGGTCTGCCGCTGTTCCTTTCTAATTCATATATATATATATATATATATATATATATATATCCCGAAAAAGGTGACCGACTTATTGCCTCCCAAGCATTACCTATAAATATACCTAAGTTAATATATGTTGTTAATATTATTATTTTTAATTGCTGTTTAAGAAACCAATTAGTTTGTTAACCTTTTTTTCAGGATGCGTAAAGAATTCCATTTCCCATGGAGTTCAAAGATACCATTCTACAATTCAAAGTAAGTTCAATCAATTCTCATCTTAAATTTACAATTTCTGATCAATTTTTACATGTAATAAAATCCTTTGATTTTTAATGAAAAAAAAAATGAATTTAACTTTTTCCCTTTCGAATGAAAGCTTTCCAAATCTAAATTCTTTTAATAGCATTTGAAATATTCGTTGGATTTAATTTGTTTCGAATTAGCAGCGTTTTTTTTTTTCGACTGATAATTTCTCATGAACTTTGAAAATGATCATCTTGAAAATCTGGCAAACATTCTGTTGACTTGATACAACAATTAAAATGGCAAAAATGCCCAACTAAAAAGGCTAATTTTTATTTAATTTTGCATTTAATTTTGTATTTCTACGTAGCTTTGTATTTTATATCACAATAATAAAAAGGGAACACAAAGCTTTCATTTAATACCAACGGAATAACGATTAGACGACTATAAATTACTGAATGTACAGGATTTCCATAAAACCTTTAGACTCAATAGCATATCTAATCTTCAGAGATATCTTTTCTTTTCAACCATTTTTGAATCAACCATTACTGGACAATGAATACAAATGGCTGATAGTATGAAGATTGCATGTAAATGAAAAGCATTCAAATTGAATTAACTAATTGTTTTAATGACAAGATAAGTACATAAAGAAAATAACTGGCTCTTTAAATGTGTTGTTTAGCCACATGGATCAAAAAATAGAGTTTTACTTTTAGGGTTAGGGTTAAATACATGAGAAAAATATCTGGCTCTTAAAATGTGTTGTTTAGCAACATGGATTCAAAAATAGAGTTTTAGTTTTAGGGTTAGAGTTAAATACATGAGAAAAATATCTGGCTCTTAAAATGTGTTGTTTAGCAACATGGATTCAAAAATAGAGTTTTAGTTTTAGGGTTAGAATTAAATACATGAGAAAAATATCTGGCTCTTAAAATGTGTTGTTTAGCAACATGGATTAAAAAATAGAGTTTTAGTTTTAGGGTTAGAGTTAAATACATGAGAAAAATATCTGGCTCTTAAAATGTGTTGTTTAGCAACATGGATTCAAAAATAGAGTTTTAGTTTTAGGGTTAGGGTTAAATACATGAGAAAAATAACTGGCTCTTAAAATGTGTTGTTTAGCAACATGGATTCAAAAATAGAGTTTTAGTTTTAGGGTTAGGGTTAAATACATGAGAACAATATCTGTCTCTTAAAATGTGTTGTTTAGCAACATGGATTCAAAAATAGAGTTTTAGTTTTAGGGTTAAATACATGAGAAAAATAACTAGTTCTTAAAATGTGTTGTTTAGCAACATGGATTCCAAAATAGAGTTTTAGTTTTAGGGTTAGGGTTTAATACATGAGAAAAATAACTGGCTCTTTAAATGTGTGGTTTAGCAACATGAATTCAAAAATAGAGTTTTAGTTTTAGGGTTAGAGTTAAATACATGAGAAAAATAACTGGCTCTTAAAATGTGTGGTTTAGCAACATGGATTCAAAAATAGAGTTTTAGTTTTAGGGTTAGGGTTAAATACATGAGAAAAATATCTGTCTCTGAAAATGTGTTGTTTAGCAACATGGATTCAAAAATAGAGTTTTAGTTTTAGGGTTAGGGTTAAATACATGCGAAAAATAACTGGCTCTTAAAATGTGTTGTTTAGCAACATGGATTCAAAAATAGAGTTTTAGTTTTAGGGTTAGGGTTTAATACATGAGAAAAATAACTGGCTCTTAAAATGTGTTGTTTAGCAACATGGATCCAAAAATAGAGTTTTAGTTTAAGGGTTAGGGTTAAATACATGAGAAAAATAACTGGCTCTTAAAATGTGTGGTTTAGCAACATGGATCCAAAAATAGAGTTTAAGTTTTAGGGTTAGGGTTAAATACATGAGAAAAATATCTGGCTCTTAAAATGTGTTGTTTAGCAACATGGATCCAACAATAGAGTTTTAGTTTTAGGGTTAGGGTTAAATACATGAGAAAAATATCTGGCTCTTAAAATGTGTTGTTTAGCAACATGGATTCAAAAATAGAGTTTTAGTTTTATGGTTAGGGTTAAATACATGAGAAAAATAACTGGCTTTTAAAATGTGTTATTTAGCAACATGGATTGAAAAATAGAGTTTTAGTTTTAGGGTTAGAGTTAAATACATGAGAAAAATAATTGGCTCTTAAAATGTGTTGTTTAGCAACATGGATCCAAAAATAGAGTTTTAGTTTTAGGGTTAGAGTTAAATACATGAGAAAAATAACTGGCTCTTAAAATGTGTTGTTTAGCAACATGGATTCAAAAATAGAGTTTTAGTTTTAAGGTTAGGGTTAAATACATGAGAAAAATAACTGGCTCTTAAAATGTGTTGTTTAGCAACATGGATTCAAAAATAGAGTTTTAGGGTTAGGGTTAAATACATGAGAAAAATAACTGGCTTTTATAATGTGTTATTTAACAACATGGATTCAAAAATAGAGTTTTAGTTTTAGGGTTAGGATTAAACACATGAGAAAAATGACTGGCTCTTAAAATATGTTGTTTAGCAACATGGATTCAAAAATGGAGTTTTAGTTTTAGGGTTAGGGTTAAATACATGAGAAAAATAACTGGCTCTTGAAATGTGTTGTTTAGCAACATGGATTCAAAAATAGAGTTTTACTTTTAGGGTTAGGGTTTAATACATGAGAAAAATAACTGGGTCTTAAAATGTGTTGTTTAGCAACATGGATTCAAAAATAGAGTTTTACTTTTAGGGTTACGGTTTAATACATGAGAAAAATAACTGGCTCTTTAAATGTGTTGTTTAGCAACATGGATTCAAAAATAGAGTTTTACTTTTAGGGTTACGGTTTAATACATGAGAAAAATAACTGGCTCTTAAAATGTGTTGTTTAGCAACATGGATTTAAAAATAGAGTTTTAGGGTTAGGGTTAGGGTTAAATACATAAGAAAAATATCTGGCTCTTAAAATGTGTTGTTTAGCAACATGGATTCAAAAATAGAGTTTTAGTTTTAGGGTTAGAGTTAAATACATGAGAAAAATAACTGGCTTTTAAAATGTGTTATTTAGCAACATGGATTCAAAAACAGAGTTTTAGTTTTAGGGTTAGGGTTAAACACATGAGAAAAATGACTGGCTCTTAAAATGTGTTGTTTAGCAACATAGATTCAAAAATAGAGTTTTAGGGTTAGGGTTAGGGTTAAATACATGAGAAAAATAACTGGCTCTTAAAATGTGTTGTTTAGCAACATGGATCCAAAAATAGAGTTTATTTTTAGGGTTAGGGTTAAATACATGAGAAAAATATCTGGCTCTTAAAATGTGTTGTTTAGCAACATGGATTCAAAAATAGAGTTTTAGTTTTAGGGTTAGGGTTAAATACATGAGAAAAATATCTGGCTCTTAAAATGTGTTGTTTAGCAACATGGATTCAAAATTAGAGTTTAAGTTTAAGGTTTAGGGTTAAATACATGAGAAAAATAACTGGCTTTTAAAATGTGTTGTTTAGCAACATGGATTCAAAAATAGAGTTTTATTTTTAGGGTTAGGGTTAAATACATGAGAAAAATATCTGGCTCTTAAAATGTGTTGTTTAGCAACATGGATTCAAAAATAGAGTTTTAGTTTTAGGGTTAGGGTTAAATACATGAGAACAATATCTGTCTCTTAAAATGTGTTGTTTAGCAACATGGATTCAAAAATAGAGTTTTAGTTTTAGGGTTAGGGTTAAATACATGAGAAAAATATCTGGCTCTTAAAATGTGTTGTTTAGCAACATGGATTCAAAAATAGAGTTTTAGGGTTAGGGTTAAATACATGAGAAAAATAACTGGCTTTTATAATGTGTTATTTAACAACATGGATTCAAAAATAGAGTTTTAGTTTTAGGGTTAGGATTAAACACATGAGAAAAATGACTGGCTCTTAAAATATGTTGTTTAGCAACATGGATTCAAAAATGGAGTTTTAGTTTTAGGGTTAGGGTTAAATACTTGAGAAAAATAACTGGCTCTTGAAATGTGTTGTTTAGCAACATGGATTCAAAAATAGAGTTTTACTTTTAGGGTTAGGGTTTAATACATGAGAAAAATAACTGGGTCTTAAAATGTGTTGTTTAGCAACATGGATTCAAAAATAGAGTTTTACTTTTAGGGTTACGGTTTAATACATGAGAAAAATAACTGGCTCTTTAAATGTGTTGTTTAGCAACATGGATTCAAAAATAGAGTTTTACTTTTAGGGTTACGGTTTAATACATGAGAAAAATAACTGGCTCTTAAAATGTGTTGTTTAGCAACATGGATTTAAAAATAGAGTTTTAGGGTTAGGGTTAGGGTTAAATACATGAGAAAAATATCTGGCTCTTAAAATGTGTTGTTTAGCAACATGGATTCAAAAATAGAGTTTTAGTTTTAGGGTTAGAGTTAAATACATGAGAAAAATAACTGGCTTTTAAAATGTGTTATTTAGCAACATGGATTCAAAAATAGAGTTTTAGTTTTAGGGTTAGGGTTAAACACATGAGAAAAATGACTGGCTCTTAAAATGTGTTGTTTAGCAACATGGATTCAAAAATAGAGTTTTAGGGTTAGGGTTAGGGTTAAATACATGAGAAAAATAACTGGCTCTTAAAATGTGTTGTTTAGCAACATGGATCCAAAAATAGAGTTTATTTTTAGGGTTAGGGTTAAATACATGAGAAAAATATCTGGCTCTTAAAATGTGTTGTTTAGCAACATGGATTCAAAAATAGAGTTTTAGTTTTAGGGTTAGGGTTAAATACATGAGAAAAATATCTGGCTCTTAAAATGTGTTGTTTAGCAACATGGATTCAAAATTAGAGTTTAAGTTTAAGGTTTAGGGTTAAATACATGAGAAAAATAACTGGCTTTTAAAATGTGTTGTTTAGCAACATGGATTCAAAAATAGAGTTTTATTTTTAGGGTTAGGTTTAAATACATGAGAAAAATATCTGGCTCTTAAAATGTGTTGTTTAGCAACATGGATTCAAAATAAGAGTTTTAGTTTTAGGGTTAGGGTTAAATACATGAGAACAATATCTGTCTCTTAAAATGTGTTGTTTAGCAACATGGATTCAAAAATAGAGTTTTAGTTTTAGGGTTAGGGTTAAATACATGAGAAAAATATCTGGCTCTTAAAATGTGTTGTTTAGCAACATGGATTCAAAAATAGAGTTTTAGTTTTAGGGTTAGGGTTAAATACATGAGAAAAATAACTGGCTCTTAAAATGAGTTGTTTAGCAACATGGATTCAAAAATAGAGTTTTAGTTTTAGGGTTAGGGTTAAATACATGAGAAAAATAACTGGCTCTTAAAATGTGTTGTTTAGCAACATGGATTCAAAAATAGAGTTTTACTTTTAGGGTTAGGGTTTAATACATGAGGAAAATAACTGGGTCTTAAAATGTGTTGTTTAGCAACATGGATTGAAAAATAGAGTTTTACTTTTAGGGTTAGGGTTTAATACATGAGAAAAATAACTGGCTCTTTAAATGTGTTGTTTAGCAACATGGATTCAAAAATAGAGTTTTACTTTTAGGGTTAGGGTTTAATACATGAGAAAAATAACTAGCTCTTAAAATGTGTATTTTAGCAACATGGATCCAAAAATAGAGTTTTAGTTTTAGGGTTAGGGTTAAATACATGAGAAAAATAACTGGCTTTTAAAATGTGTTGTTTAGCAACATGGATTCAAAAATAGAGTTTTACTTTTAGGGTTAGGGTTAAATACATGAGAAAAATAACTGGCTTTTAAAATGTGTTGTTTAGCAACATGGATTCAAAAATAGAGTTTTAGTTTTAGGGTTAAGGTAAAATACATGAGAAAAATAACTGGCTTTTAAAATGTGTTGTTTAGCAACATGGATCTAAAAATAGAGTTTTAGTTTTAGGGTTAGGGTTAAATACATGAGAAAAATAACTGGCTCTTAAAATGTGTTGTTTAGCAACATGGATTCAAAATAAGAGTTTTAGTTTTAGGGTTAGGGTTAAATACATGAGTAAAATGACTGGCTCTTAAAATGTGTTGTTTAGCAACATGGATTCAAAAATAGAGTTTTAGTTTTACGGTTAGGGTTAAATACATGAGAAAAATGACTGGCTCTTAAAATGTGTATTTTAGCAACATGGATCCAAAAAAAGAGTTTTAGTTTTAGGGTTAGGGTTAAATAAATGAGAAAAATAACTGGCTTTTAAAATGTGTTGTTTAGCAACATGGATTCAAAAATAGAGTTTTAGTTTTAGGGTTAGGGTTAAATACATGAGAAAAATAACTGGCTTTTAAAATGTGTTATTTAGCAACATGGATTCAAAAATAGAGTTTTAGTTTTATGGTTAGGGTTTAATACATTAGAAAAATAACTGGCTCTTAAAATGTGTTGTTTAGCAACATGGATTCAAAAATAGAGTTTTAGTTTTAGGGTTAGGGTTAAATACATCAGAAAATATCTGGCTCTTAAAATGTGTTATTTAGCAACATGGTTTCAAAAATAGAGTTTTAGTTTTAGGGTTAGTGTTAAATACATGAGAAAAATAACTGGCTCTTAAAATGTGTTGTTTTGCAACATGGATTCAAAATAAGAGTTTTAGTTTTAGGGTTAGGGTTAAATACATGAGTAAAATGACTGGCTCTTAAAATGTGTATTTAGCAACATGGATTCAAAAATAGAGTTTTAGTTTTACGGTTAGGGTTAAATACATGAGAAAAATGACTGGCTCTTAAAATGTGTATTTTAGCAACATGGATTCAAAAAAAGAGTTTAGTTTTAGGGTTAGGGTTAAATAAATGAGAAAAATAACTGGCTTTTAAAATGTGTTGTTTAGCAACATGGATTCAAAAATAGACTTTTAGTTTTAGGGTTAGGGTTAAATACATGAGAAAAATAACTGGCTTTTAAAATGTGTTATTTAGCAACATGGATTCAAAAATAGAGTTTTAGTTTTAGGGTTAGGGTTAAATACATGAGAAAAATAACTGGCTTTTAAAATGTGTTATTTAGCAACATGGATTCAAAAATAGAGTTTTAGTTTTAGGGTTAGAGTTTAATACATTAGAAAAATAACTGGCTCTTAAAATGTGTTGTTTAGCAACATGGATTCAAAAATAGAGTTTTAGTTTTAGGGTTAGGGTTAAATACATCAGAAAATATCTGGCTCTTAAAATGTGTTATTTAGCAACATGGTTTCAAAAATAGAGTTTTAGTTTTAGGGTTAGTGTTAAATACATGAGAAAAATAACTGGCTCTTAAAATGTGTTGTTTTGCAACATGGATTCAAAATAAGAGTTTTAGTTTTAGGGTTAGGGTTAAATACATGAGTAAAATGACTGGCTCTTAAAATGTGTTGTTTAGCAACATGGATTCAAAAATAGAGTTTTAGTTTTACGGTTAGGGTTAAATACATGAGAAAAATGACTGGCTCTTAAAATGTGTATTTTAGCAACATGGATCCAAAAAAAGAGTTTTAGTTTTAGGGTTAGGGTTAAATACATGAGAAAAATAACTGGCTCTTAAAATGTGTTGTTTAGCAACATGGATTCAAAAATAGAGTTTTTCTTTTAGGGTTAGCGTTTAATACATGAGAAAAATAACTGGGTCTTTAAATGTGTGGTTTAGCAACATGGATTGATAAATAGAGTTTTAGTTTTAGGGTTAGGGTTAAATACATGAGAAAAATAACTAGTTCTTAAAATGTGTTGTTTAGCAACATGGATTCAAAAATAGAGTTTTACTTTTAGGGTTAGGGTTTTATACATGAGAAAAATAACTGGCTCTTAAAATGTGTTGTTTAGCAACATGGATTCAAAAATAGAGTTTTAGTTTTAGGGTTAGGGTTAAATACATGAGAAAAATAATTGGCTCTTAAAATGTGTTGTTTTGCAACATGGATTCAAAAATAGAGTTTTACTTTTAGTGTTAGGGTTTAATACATGAGAAAAATAACTGGCTCTTTAAATGTGTGGTTTAGCAACATGGATTCAAAAATAGAGTTTTAGTTTTAGGGTTAGGGTTAAATACATGAGAAAATATCTGGCTCTTAAAATGTGTTGTTTAGCAACATGGATTCAAAAATAGAGTTTTAGTTTTAGGGTTAGGGTTAAATACATGAGAAAAATAACTGGCTCTTTAAATGTGTGGTTTAGCAACATGGATTCAAAAATACAGTTTTACTTTTAGGGTTAGGGTTAAATACATGAGAAAAATAACTGGCTCTTAAAATGTGTTGTGTAGCAACATGGATTCAAAAATAGAGTTTTACTTTTAGGGTTAGGGTTAAATACATGAGAAATAACTGGCTCTTAAAATGTGTTATTTAGCAACATGGTTTCAAAAATAGAGTTTTAGTTTTAGGGTTAGTGTTAAATACATGAGAAAAATAACTGGCTCTTAAAATGTGTTGTTTTGCAACATGGATTCAAAATAAGAGTTTTAGTTTTAGGGTTAGGGTTAAATACATGAGTAAAATGACTGGCTCTTAAAATGTGTTGTTTAGCAACATGGATTCAAAAATAGAGTTTTAGTTTTACGGTTAGGGTTAAATACATGAGAAAAATGACTGGCTCTTAAAATGTGTATTTTAGCAACATGGATCCAAAAAAAGAGTTTTAGTTTTAGGGTTAGGGTTAAATACATGAGAAAAATAACTGGCTCTTAAAATGTGTTGTTTAGCAACATGGATTCAAAAATAGAGTTTTTCTTTTAGGGTTAGCGTTTAATACATGAGAAAAATAACTGGGTCTTTAAATGTGTGGTTTAGCAACATGGATTGATAAATAGAGTTTTAGTTTTAGGGTTAGGGTTAAATACATGAGAAAAATAACTAGTTCTTAAAATGTGTTGTTTAGCAACATGGATTCAAAAATAGAGTTTTACTTTTAGGGTTAGGGTTTTATACATGAGAAAAATAACTGGCTCTTAAAATGTGTTGTTTAGCAACATGGATTCAAAAATAGAGTTTTAGTTTTAGGGTTAGGGTTAAATACATGAGAAAAATAATTGGCTCTTAAAATGTGTTGTTTTGCAACATGGATTCAAAAATAGAGTTTTACTTTTAGTGTTAGGGTTTAATACATGAGAAAAATAACTGGCTCTTTAAATGTGTGGTTTAGCAACATGGATTCAAAAATAGAGTTTTAGTTTTAGGGTTAGGGTTAAATACATGAGAAAATATCTGGCTCTTAAAATGTGTTGTTTAGCAACATGGATTCAAAAATAGAGTTTTAGTTTTAGGGTTAGGGTTAAATACATGAGAAAAATAACTGGCTCTTTAAATGTGTGGTTTAGCAACATGGATTCAAAAATACAGTTTTACTTTTAGGGTTAGGGTTAAATACATGAGAAAAATAACTGGCTCTTAAAATGTGTTGTGTAGCAACATGGATTCAAAAATAGAGTTTTACTTTTAGGGTTAGGGTTAAATACATGAGAAATAACTGGCTCTTAAAATGTGTTGTTTAGCAACATGGATTGAAAAATAGAGTTTTAGTTTTAGGGTTAGCGTTTAATACATGAGAAAAATATCTGGCTCTTAAAATGTGTGGTTTAGCAACATGGATTGATAAATAGAGTTTTACTTTTAGGGTTAGGGTTAAATACATGAGAAAAATAACTAGTTCTTAAAATGTGTTGTTTAGCAACATGGATTCAAAAATAGAGTTTTAGTTTTAGGCAAGATATGATTATCCTATCATACTTTCTCTGATGGCGCGAAAATCCTTAAAGAACGCTTTTGCATTGGCGGCAAAAAAGTTCAAGACTCTTTGCATCACATTTAAACGGTACCTCCTCATTTCCTGTCATTTTTTAATAGTGCCCCAGTCTTGTATTTCAAATACATCCATATGCACATGTGTTTCATGCCAAACCTGCAATCATCAGTATGGAGGAGACAATCCCGACCGGTTTCACGATTCTAACACCAATACGAAAGCCATTTTTGACTTAGTAGTCGGGGCGTTAATCGTTGCGGCCAACATGCATTGCCCTGGAAATGGGAGAGTAAATTAACGTCTAAATGCTAAATTCAGCGGGCATGTTAGCAAGATGTCAAACAGAACTCAATAGACGGGGTATAGAGCATTGTATATATATGTATATATAGTCTCGGAAGTATCTCAACCATTAAAACTATATAAGGGGAAACCCCCCCCCCCCAAAAAAAAAAAAACACAAAAAGACCTTATGTCCGAAGTCGTTCAGTGGAAAATATATATATATATATATATATATATATATATAGTCTCGGAAGTTTCTCAACCATTAAAACTATATAAAAAAAAAAAAAATTAAAAATTAAAAATTAAAAAAAATAAATAAATAAAAAAATAAAAAAAAAATATTAAAAAAAACAAACTTATAGTCTCAAGTCTTCCAGTGGAAAATCACTCATGTAAGTCAATTTAATTTTTACAGTTATTATATTAGTTTACTTCTAACATTATTTAAGGGATCATCAGTTGTTTACCATGAAAAACTGTCTCGGGAATTTGAAAATATATATATATTTGTCAAGAGTTCAACTGTATAGAATGCATTATATATTTTATAGAATTTTGTAATTGAAACGGGTTTTATTTAAACCAGTAAAATGCAGATGCTTTTTTTAAATAAACATATTATTTATCTTCATAAGGAGAATAGGCAATATTTTTTTTCTTCCCCTTTTTTTAACGACATGGTGTCGTTTGATCTTGATGTCAACAAAGCTCGTTGTGTAATAATGTCCAAGTGATGTGTGCTATGGTCGTTTTCAAGTCCAATGTTAACAATTTCTTGTCGAGCCGGTTAATACATCGTTTCCAATCACCTCAAACGTGTCGTTCATCACCAACTGTCAATCTTATTAACAATGATCCTCGAGTGGCCTTCGGGCCTTAATAAGCGGTGACCCATTAGTATAAAAAAAACCTACACAATCACACGCACACTATAATCAAACAATTCAAACAATCGATCAGTCGGAGATTATCCAATTTTCAACAAAGGTAAAGGAGATTACGAAACAAGCAACAACAGAAAAATATACATACATTCCTAATGATGTATATCGAAGGACATGAAACGGGGGTGGGGTATTCTCATATGGCGTGGACGTTACGAGCGAAAAGTGGGATTTCCTAGTTAAAATGCAACGAGCATGGAAGTCTTAAATGATGTAAGCCCTCTGTCAAGTATAATGGCGATAGGTTTACTGAAGATATCTTCCCTAAAAAACTGAACTAGAAAGATGGCCGAAACATACGAGTTACACAGAAAGCAAAAGTGATGCGACACAAACAGAGTAAAAAAATGTTACATAGAAAAGAAATACAGGATTGGGTTTAACCCACCATACTTAAAAATTATAAAAACAAAATACCCTTGTATAATTTTGGTTATTCAGACTACTGTTCTCATCTTGAGTGTTATCATCACAACGTTTCGGCCGCTGTAACCTCTAGTGTAACATCTTCGTCGTTTAATGAATTAATATTTCCCTAGTATGTTAAAAACCGCCCCAACAACTAAGGACAACATTTTAAAAGTAATAACTAGACTTATGAAAACAATATTTGTATTAATATTTATGTTTTTAGTATATATAGAAACTTCGAAATTTATTTCAATACAGTTAAGATCCTTTACACATTTCTATGACTATCCCGGATGTAAAGGTACCAGCATAAATACACTAGCATGATCTTTCCGTCATTGGGGGAGGGGATGTAGTGGCGTCTTCCCGGGAGGTTAAGATCAATCCCATAAATTGGAAGGTACTTTAAAAATGGTAATGGAATTTGAAAGCAATAGGCGGCATTAATATATTTTATTTAAGGGATATATAGGATCATCCAAGGTGTTTTCCGCGAAAACGGGATCACTCGACCATTCATATGGGTACTGCTGACAGGAATTAGATCAGCTCTAGGAATAAGTTAAAAAATAAAAAATAAAAAATAACAACATAGAAGATTAATTAAATTAGGTTAAATTAAATTCGATTATATGAAATAAAATACGGAACATTTTGTAGTAATAGTTTATTCATAGTATATGAATGATTTTTTCAAAACAGGATTAAGATTGTCCTCTTCGATTGATATAAAAAAGGTGGCCCTCGGGAATGAATTAAATAAAATATGCTATTGAAGGCGCCTACGTCATATGAAAGAACCAATTTTGTTATTCTTCCGAAATGGTTACCCATTTATTAATGGCCGAGATATTTGTTGCTTAACTTCAATTTACAATAAAATACCTTGTCTTATCAATGTAACGAATATAAAGAATGATAATGTGTAACAATCCTCTCACGATGACGTCACTTCCGGAAAGATTAGTCTACTGGCTGGGATATCCTCTCAAAATGACGTCACTTCCGAAAGGATGACTTGGCAATTTTAACAGTAAGCGCCATTGAAAGTATGGGTCAGAAAACACGCTGGTTGATGAAGAAAATGGCTTTAATTAATTGTATGAATAATTTTTATTAATATCATCTTATCGGAACGTATTGTAAATACATATGGAAACTTGATAATTCAAGTTATAAGTGTATATTTGTAAATCTGAATTTAATTGAAGGTTAAAAGTAATGTATTATGTAAATGAGGAAGCCCGTCGAGTGTATAAACAACGTTTATTAAGGGTATATAAGGCCGTTGAAATGTATAAATTTAAGTAAAATTCTTGCCACGTTTTCACTTCTAATCGCAGCCTCGTCTTGAAATTTCGTTCTCTCTAATCTACTAACGTTATTTAATTTAATGTTATCTAATGTAAATTTAATTAATTAATATTAACAATAGTTTCCTAATTCTACAGGTATTCAAATATTATGAACGCTTACTTGAAAAGCTTAATTAATTAAATGTTAATTACTCGAGCACCCCCCCTCCCCTATCTCTTCTGTTTACAAAAATTCCCCAGGACGGACAGACAGACATCCTGACAGAGAAGGTGCTCGTTATATTATAATGAAAAATGACGTCTCAGATGGTAGATAATTAGTTTTTATTAAGAATAGTTTTTTAAAATAGAAATTAGATTTTTGTAAGAAACATTTTGTGGTAATACTTTATTTAAAGTATAGGAATGATTTTTTCAGAATGATAACTGCGAGTCTGCCCTCTTCGATAAATAGCAAAGTAGCTACCGGCAGAAAATTAAATTAAATAAAAGATATTCTCAGACGTTGGATAATTAGATTTTATATGGAATAATTTTTTAAATAGAAAATAGATTTTTGTAAGAAACATTTGGTAGTAATATTTTATATATAGTATATGAATGATTTTTTTTTTCAAAATAATTACTGCGGGATGAAGATTGTCCTCTTCGATAAATATAAACAAGGTAGTTATCGGCAGTAAATTAAATAAAGGATACTTTTCCGGAATGAAAAAAGATGTAACTGACGTTGGATAATTAGTTTTTATAGAGAATAATTTTAAAAATAGAAACTAGAATTTTAGGAAATGTATTATGGATAAATATTTTATGTCTACTATTTTGGGAGCTTTTTCTTAGGAGGGGAGTCTCTGGGATATCGTCATTAATTCGCGTCGTTGCGAGTCCATCTCTAAAAGGAGCGAATTGGACCTGGAAATGCATTAAAAAGGACAATCGTATCGTTTTTTCCTTTTATGTATCACTTACTTTACTTACTTACTTTTGATTTACTATAAATCGAAATTTATAAAGGTACTAGAAAACAATGATTACTACAAATCAATTAGCACCAACATTGATAACAAAACCATTTCAAAGATCACAAAACTTTGCGCAACATACAATAATATACTAACAAAAAAAGAAACAGATTTCCTAACAAACTTCATGATTAAAACAAACAACTTCTACGGACTACCTAAGATACATAAATCAAATGAGATAAGAAATGCCATCAACACACAGGCATCAGAATATATTAGTGTCCCGAGTCCCCGTGACCTTACATTTAGACCCATAGTAGCAGGACCATCATGCCCAACAAGCAGATTGAGTAACTTAATTGACATATTACTACAACCATTCACCGATCAAGTCAAGAGCTACATAAGAGACGACATACACTTCCTAGGCTCCTTACCACAAATAGTAAATCCCGGGACTAAATTAGTTACATTTGACGTCAGAAGCTTATATAGCAACATTCCCCATGACTTAGGTAAACAGGCAATATCACACTGTACGAACAAACACCCACAAATACTACACCACAGATTCACCAAACAATTCATCCTCGACAGCATAGACATTATTCTCAACAATAACTCCTTTGAATTTAATAACAAAAACTACATCCAGATTCTAGGTACATCAATGGGAACCAAAATGGCACCAACATATGCCACCCTAACATTGGCCTACCTAGAGAAGATCCTATATGAAAAGATAGAAGAAATATATGGACAGAATATTCAAACTCTCTTCATAAAATCTTGGAAAAGATACCTGGATGATTGTTTTACCATCTGGGAACCCACATGGGGGAACATCAATAAATTGCACAGCATACTACAAAACCTACACCCCAAGATTAAATTCACCATTGAACACAGTCAAACAAAACTACACTTCTTAGATGTATTGATTAAAATTAAAAACACTCACATAATCACAGACATATACCACAAACCCACAGGCACCCAACAATATATCCATTTTAGAAGCCATCACCCCAAAAGCTGCCTAAAATCTATACCCTACTCCCTAGCATGCAGGATCTGTACTATAGTCAGTGACAAAGACCTCCGGATTGTCCGACTGGAGGAACTACGGAAAACTTTAAAAACAAGAGGATACCCACTACAAATAATACATAAAGGTATAGAACTAGCAGAAAACATTCCATTAGAACAATTACGAATCCCCAAAAACCGAAACAAAGAACAAATATTAGCATACATCTCTACACACAACAAAAACAATCCAGAATTATTCACAGAAATAACAAGAAACCTAACCCTACTCAACCATAACAACAAACTAAACGACATATTAAAAACAACGAAAAAAATAAAAAGCAAACGCCAACCAAAAAACCTCAAACAAATTTTAACCTCATCTAAACTCAACCAACACACAATACAAGGGGTCACAAAATGCAACAAGGAAAGATGTGGGGGTCTATGACATAATAATGGAGGGGAACTCCTACACATTTAGACACCCAACACAAACATTCACAATAAAAAAAGACCTTAACTGCACCTCCAAGAACGTTGTCTATGTGCTACATGTAATGAAGCTTATATAGGTGCGACCAAAACATTTAATAATAGAGTATCTTTACATAAAAGCAACATTAAAATCAAAGTAAACCGTGAATTATTCGTCTCCCAACATGTGCACTCATGCAGCGGAGGAAAATTAAAAATAATGCCAATTTTCCAAAGCCAAGACTACACTTACTTACTAACACAAGAAAAAAACTTAATAGTTAAATTTAATCCAGCATTAAACAGATCATAACTCTAACAACACACACTTTGATCAAACTTTATCCACCTCTAGTTAAGTACAAACATAAATAACTATTTATAGTTATCTATAGACTGGAAAATTCTTATTCAAGGAAGATAATCTTAGTACATAACTTC
>OY744549.1:47103010-47110510 GCA_963556195.1 Sepiola atlantica
TATATATATATATATATAAAATAAAAAATAACGGACACAAATATATACGCAAATATTCATACACGGATATACACATATATACACATATATTCATTTTCAAGCATAAATATCCGGTCAATATATAAAATACACACGTGCGCACAAATAAATAGATACAGAAGTGCATACATAAACATATATATATATATATATATATATATATATATATATATATATACGCATATATTCATACACATATATACACATATACATGAACATGTTCGTACAGTACATACATAAATAGCCACAGAGGCATATAGATATGCCCATTAACCTACGCATACGTACACACGAAATAAATATAAAAATAAAATAAAAATATACAACTTTTACACCTGTATAAACATACCCATGCATATAAGATATTAGTTATCCATATACATACGTACGCATATATCTGGATCCAATTATACACATACACGCATGTATACATATATACACATACGCATATACACACACACATATATATATATATATATATATACACATAAACATAAACATATAAACACACACAAATACCAATAAATGAACACTTACACACATATATACATACATATACACCACTACATATGTATATGTATATATATATAGATGCCGTTATATATACATATATAACATACATAAACCATACATACATGAATATACATATACACCATTACAGATACATGCATATATAACATAAATATGCATAAAATCATTATATACGCACGCAGAAAACAAACACACACATATTCATACACACACATACACATGTGTATACAGACATTTGTATGCATACACACAAACACATACACATGTACACAAACATCGATATTTCTATAATTTAAACTAAAACTGCTGTCTATCACAGGATCCACTCAACATTTGATCGGATGGTAGACATTGAGGTCCGTAATCATCATCGTTGTCTGTGTCCCCTGTCTAAAATAAACAAGTGTTGGATTTCAATACAGGTCGTGGTAATAGGAATAGCTAGGTGGAATAACAGGTTCTCGTCCAAATTGGAAAATAAATAATAGATTGGGCGAGGCCTTCAGACAGGGGGATATGATACCCAACAGAGCAAGGTTGGACTGGTGGATTTTCGGTTGGGTGAGGAAGGTAGTTAAAAACCCTATATTAGGTTCTGCCTTTCCCCATTTAGAGGTGAACAGTGGTGGCCGCCATTCCCCATTCGGAGGTTTGCCTTCAAAATGTGATGTTTATTCCCCATTCAACGGCGCGAGTGTGCTAGTATGCGCCCAGATAAAGTTCGGCGGACCTCGAGTTGGACCTCAGTTCAGATGCAGGCATCCACTCTCTCAAACGAGATCGACAGACGCTGTCATGAGGCGGCGTCCACGCCGTGTCCATTTTTTTTACAGCAGATCAACAGACTCTCTTACGAGTGGCTAGTCATATTTGAACGATATGGACAGACTCTTTTACGACGCTGAAGGAATTTCGACATTGAGGAGTTCATTCAGATTTAGATTCGGATTCATACGTCAACCCTTCGTCGAGATCGACAGACGCTTTTATGAGACGGTGTTCTCGCGGCGTCCATTTTTTTTTTTCAGCGAGTGGGTAGTCATTTGTACGACATAGAAAGCCTCTGTTACGAGTCGGCATCCACACTGCTACTTTGCTCCATCCAGAGACTCCTTTTTTTACCAGACCCTGTTTGGTGGGTCGCTGAAAGAGCGATTCTTTTAACAAACCTTTCCCCTTCCGACTGCTGCCTAGGCTCCCCATTCAGAGTACACCCGGGAGGATGATATTTTATATCTCAAATATTTTCTATTTCTCTTTTATTTTCCCCCAACAAAATAAAAGAAGCACACTGTGCTATTAGCAATTAACAAGATTTGATTTGGGATGAAGATACATATATTTAGAGGCGAGCCCAACTACTTGAATTCGACATATAGAATAATAAGGTCTGCAATTTCAAGTCGCCATCTGCTGTCTTGAATATGACACAATAAAACAAAAAAATGAAAGCAAATAAGCAATAACAACACATAATTCATATAAAACGCATTAGAATGAAATTCTTAATCGAATGATTTTGAAAACCCAACCGGTGGAAACGAGTTGTATGTTTTAAAAAATATATACTCTAAATGGTTTCCACACCTTAAAACAAGGCGAGTTCGATAGAGAATTTCATTCTAATGCGTTTAATATGAATTATGTGTTTTTTGTTGTTTATGAGTTATTGAGTGCGTACTATTCTATACTTTTACAAAAAACTGAACATCGTCACTAAAAATTGAACAAATTTAAAAAAAGTTTTTTGATTTGAAACTTTGATATTTAAGCAATAATTATAGTAAAATTAAACCCAACAACAAAACTAATAGCTATTTTAGAAGTGCTTGGGTCGAGGCGTACTCAAAGGATTTCAAAATCTGGGGGTGCGAAATGTGCATATTAGCATAATCTCAGGATTTATTTTTTTTATTTTTCAGATAATGACGAGAGATTGCACGGTGATGGGAAAATGCAGAACTGATCCGAGGCGATAACAAAAGAAAAAGAAGACATTGGAACTGGAGATATGTCGAGTGCCTCGTCACTGGATTCAAATTGTTATAACTGTGGTAGTAAGACTCTGAACGATACCTAACGTAGTTCAGCCACGAATGTAAAATGTGCACAGGCTGAAAACCCGATGAAAGGAAATCAACCCGTACTTCATAAAATGAATACACATCCAATCAATCAATCACAAATTATAAACATATATACAAACAACAAAGACAAAATGAACAATACATAACAAGTATTTATTTATTTAAAAAAGAGGCTGGATTTTATTATTCGGAGAAACTCTATCCGAATTAAAAGTTCATTTGTAGCAATTAAGAAGGCTTATAGCCTTTATGAAAATGAAAATAGGAAAGTTCTTTTTCCTGACACCAATGTTATAATTGTGTCGAAAATCAAATGTTATAATTGTTAAACTGATTTTCACGCGTTCCTGTGCGGGTACGTTGCTCTTTTGTGAAGAGACCGTAACTAGTTTAAATATATCAATTAAAAAGGCTTATAGCCTTTATGAAAATGAAAATAGGAAAGTTCTTTTTCCCCCCTTTTTTTCTATTAAATTCGAGGAAAACAAATGAGAAAACAGAATATAAACCAAATGAAAGTTGATTTAGGACGGATTAATATATTATTCTTTTTTTTGGTTTTTTTTTTGTTTTGTCCTGATTTGTAAACACATACCTTTTTTTATTTTGACGGCGGAGAGAAGGATATTTTATAGAATTGTGGATTCTGTGGTCCGCTTTTAACGAGCTGTTTTTTAGGGTCCTGAGATAACCATAATATCGACGCTGGAGAGGCTATTTGATTGACTGGTCGGTCGTAATCAAATCTTGTTGGACAGGGTTTTCTTAGGTGTCCGGCATACAGCCGTATTAAATGTCGCTGCATTTCTTCCGCGTTAGATTTCAAAGTCCTATTTATTTATTTTTGATTTGTGCGCGGGGATAAATTTTCTGAATCTGACGGCTTGGTGAGCAGTTGATTCTCAGAGGCGTCCTCTCTGGATGACTTGTCTGAATATGACGGCTTGGTGAGCGGTCTGTTCTCAGAGGCGTCCTCTCTGGATAACTTGTTTGAAATTTACCGCGGTGTGATCCTTCATCTCCCGACGCTCGTTTTCCAACGCCGGGCAATGCCTGTCTCCTCAGAGACGTCCTCTCTCCACGGACCCCGAAGCTCGACTCTTGAAATTTGTTTTTCCGTTGCTCTTTCCAGCTCTCTGTATATGAGCAGCATTCCCTCACCCGATTGGTTGAGTCTTTCGCCCACGCCAATGCGTGGGCTGACTCGTCTACCAAGAATCCTGTTGACCCCTTTTTTGACAAACGCCGCCGTCTGCACCCCCTTTCTGAATTGGTAGGGGAACATGTGCCGACCAGTCCCCCGCTCCCTCTTTCATGCTTTATGGGGCAAAACATGTAGATATAACAAAATCATAAACAAATGCGTGTTAGATTTCATCTAAACAAGAACAAATACACAATGTAGTATCTGTTCCGATGGATGCTCACTCTGTAGACCGGTACAGTCTTGGCCTTCGGGTCTTGATTCCGCCGATCTGAGGGCCTGTCCTGTGCAGTTCTAGGAGGTCCATCCTCCCAGGCTTTGTCTTCTCACCCTTTGAGAAGGGGTTAGTTGAGTGCGAAGTACCGAGAAGCCAAAATGGCTACTGCCTCATACACATGGACTTAATATAACACACACACACACACACACACACACACACACACACACACACACACACACACACACACACACACATAACTGCTTACATGTTAACTGATTTTCACATCGGTGTACAGACACACATACTTGCATACACACATGGACACGTCCTGACATCATAGCCGGTGTACAAATATTGTATATTACGAACTATTCTCTCTTCCCTACTAATGGGAAAGTATATTAATGGACTTCCTTTACTTCTGCCTTCGTCCATACTTACTAACCTCTTTCCCTTTTGTTCACGTTTTAACGACGAAGACTCAACAAAGTTGTTTTATGGATTAGAAATGAATTTTCTATATAAAAAACCGACGGACTTACCGGCAGACGGACACAACTTTTTATCGAGATGTGTGGATGAATCTAAAAATGATATTTCGAATATTTGTGTGATAGACGAAAGAAAATGCTATTTCAACTGTAAGCTTGAACGATCGACGGACGGACGGACGGACGGACTAAATATGTTATTTAAAACTTAAGCGTGTTAGGCCGACACATATTTAATAAATAGTATTTATAATGTCACCGACCCACGAAAATGCTATTTAAAACATAAGAAACCTGAAAAATTGCTATTTTAAACTTAAACATGACAAGCAAAACGACGGACAGAAACCTCCGAAAGAAATGCTTTGACATATCTAAAAAAACATATGAGATAGGAAACAGTCATTTGGAATTTGACATCAATTTAAATTGTTAAAAGTAAAATACGCGGTTCGTTGTAAGGGGAGGTTACCCATTAACTAGATAACGCATAACTTACCCATTTGTGGTCGGAAGTACAGACAAAGGTCGAATCGTCGGTCCGGGCTTGGATTCGAAGGAAGCTTTCCTTAAAGAGCAGAGCGGAGGCGTGCGCCACTTACGTCTTTCCTCTCATCCTTTACCGGCTGTCTGTACTACCACTGCCTGCGGCCCGCCTTCACGCTTAAACTCGCTTGCTCTTCTCGCTTCTTTGGAAGGGCCGGAAAGCGTACGTCCGCAGACAGGTCTGTACTCAAGTTCCGAGTGTGGGAGGTTTGGGGATGCCTGACTTGGCAAGTCATCGACATGCCGAGAGACTGGCTTTCCTGAGTCGGACTTTGATGGAAGACACTCCGTGCGTCCCTGCGGTTGGGAGCGCCTTTCCCAACCTCATACCCGACCTCTCGGTCGAAGGTCGACGTAAGCCGAGAGAGGGACCCTTGTTCTTCGCCGAATGCCGAGCCGCGCTTAGAGCGTTGCCGGGATCCAGTGATCTTGCCCGGTCTAGGAAGAGACTATATCGGGATCTAGTGGAGGGTACCGTTTCGGACCCACTTGAGGAGCGGCTTGGATTGTCGAGGGAGGAGGCCCGCTCCCAGTGGAATTGGGCGCCGGGCCAGAGTTATCTCAACAATTTTGAGTATTCTCTGACCTGGCGACTGGTTCGGAATGCACTGCCCCTCTATGGCAGATTACGCAGAGATGGCTTAAGGGACGTCCCCTTATGCCCGCGCTGTGAAAACGACGAAGAAGAAACGGCCGAGCACGCCTTCTTCACTTGCAGCAAACTTCGACGTCTCTGGGAATAGGTCAGAGAGGTGACGGCTCGCATCGACGCCGAACAGCCGATGGTCCTAGATGTCGCATCTGTCATCAACAACGCAGCACCGCAGTGGACTGGGGAGAAACGAATGGTGTTTCTGGCCATCCTAGCCGTAGCGAGTCTAGTGACGTGGGTTACACGTCTTGATGAGGTTCATGGGGTTGGATCGGTTTCGGATAGCGATCTGGTAGTTTACTTTAAACATCAACTTAAAGTGAAAATCAGATGCGATTGGAAACGATTACATCGCATGGATTTCAATAGGAGATGGGTGCATGACACTAGTTTGTGCATCCGACGAGGCACCAAGTTTGAGTTCGGGTTCCCTCCATAGTTATGGCACACGCGGTACTGGGTTCTACGGAACCCACCCCTGTAGAGTTTTTTGACTAAAAGAGCAACTCTTAACTGGGCTGCCCAGGCAATTTTTAAACCCCATTTTCTGGACCCGACCTTGGGTCACATCTTACTTGTGGGAGTAAGATAAAAACTGGCCTTGTGCCTAACTCCTGGAGAGGAGTAAATCAATACCCATAAATGGATAATTATTTTCAGAATGTTAAGCCTAGAATAATTTTCCAATATGCTACAAGTATTCATTAAATTATAATTTAAATTCCTTACTCAGTATTTATGTACTCCTCTCGAGGAGTTAGGCACAAGGCCAGTTTTTATCTTACTCCCACAAGTAAGATGTGACCCAAGGTCGGGTCGGGAAAGTGGGGTTTGAAAAGCCAGCGCCCGAGAAGTGAGCACTCTGGCCATTAAAAATTGCCTGGGCAGCCCCGTCGGCATTCCCCGGTAGGGGCGCCTCAGGCAGTAAGCAATAAACTTACTCCTCCCCAATGAGGGGAGACGAAGCCTGGGAGGGTGGACCTCCTAGAACTGCACAGGACAGACCCATAGACCGGCGTAAATCAAGCCCCGAAGGCCAAGACAATACCAGTCTATGGGGTGAAGTATCCATCGGAACAGTTACTACACTTTGATATTAGCCAAAAGGCCAAGGTCAAATTTCTTACTCAGTAGAAACTGTGACATTCGACGAGTGCTAACCGATCTGAGGGAGAAAGACAGTAACATTTATTTTTTAATTAATTGTTATAAAGTTTGTGATATGTAAATAAATGCGCTTAAAAGTTATATTTGTGACATTTAAAAACGGAGATTTTATTAAAAATGACATTCGCATTTTCTTTCTTGTGTTAACGACTGAATCATCTTTTTGCAGCGATAAAAAAACGAATTCGGAATAGCGGCGTGTAAGAAATGTCAGAGTTATCTCCCTCGCCGACGATTACATGTACTTTCTTTTCCCAATATTTCACTTTTATGTATATTTACCGATACTATATGTCTGTAGGTATTAAAATAAGTAGTATTTATTTATAAATATTATTATTAGCTCCCTTCACCAAAGGCCGGGCACTCTTGAGTGACTTTTATAACAAGCAGTACTAATAGCTGCATGCACGATACGAATACGTTCGTTGATCACTCTAACTGCTTGTGTAAATTTAGCCGCCGATTCGCTATTTACAAAGTTAAATTCTTCCCTAACTATTACCTAATTGTCTATGGCCGAGGGGTTAAGATTCTTGACTACAGATCAGTGGCGATTTGTA
>OY744549.1:47115510-47123010 GCA_963556195.1 Sepiola atlantica
TTTCGTCTTTATTGTAAGACTTCCCCAGGATCATAATTTTAAGATAATGTCATGCAAGTACATCGAAATATTTAGGAAGTCTTACAATAAAGACGAAACGTTGATGAATATATAAAAAATATCTCTTGGTTTTTCCTTTTTAATTTTCCACACACACACACACACACACACACACACACACACACACACACACACACACACACACACACATATATATATATATATATATATATATATATATATATATATATATATATATATATATATATATATATGAGAATGGAAGGATGAGGGTAATCCGACGTAATGGGAAATGAAAAAGGACAACCCAAGAGATATTTTTTTATATATTCATCAACGTTTCGTCTTTATTGTAAGACTTCCTCGGGATGATAATTTTAAGGAAAATGTCATGCAAGTACATCAAAATATTGGGTTGACATGATGGGTTGATAAGGAAAAGTAGTAGCCGTGGCTACTAATAGCGTTTAACGGGGGTTCAGGCTGTTATTAACGGATTTCTACCTATTTCTAACTATTTTCAAATATGTAGTAACACCACGTCTATTTTCCATTCTGACGGATAACCGCAAACAGCAACGAGAACTGTTACAATCTCATACTCTTAGGAAGCTAGGTATACTAGCGAAATGATTAGTCAAAAGATCAAAGTAAAAAAGAATATAAAAATATGTTCTGATTTTCATTAATAATTATCACATCTAAACATGATTTAAAGGAGTTTAGCCTAATTTATTATATACATATATATATATATGTATATATATATATATATATATATATATATATGTATATACATATTTATTTATTTATCTTTTATTTTTTGATGTGTTGATGTTTTTTATATTTATAATATAAAACTAAAAATAATACATTAATCACTTAAATAATAGTGTCATGGATTCGTCCAAACACTTTAAAATGCAGCAACATTTTTGTAAGTAACGGATAATTTTTATTAGACAGACGAACAGCACAGGTAAAGAATTTTTTTTTTTTTTTGTCTTAAATAACTAATATAAGTTAGCAAAACATTTATATGGAACAAAACGTAGATTTAGTATAAGGAACGTTTATGTTTTTGTCTTTTAAGGGAAGTGGGGTCTGATCAACTCTGCTGGGAAGCCATGAAATTAAATACTGTCTTGTTTTTAAATTCCCGAAACAGTTTTTCATGGTAAACAACTGATGATCCCTTAAAATAGTGTTAGAAACTAACTAATATAATAACTGTAAAAAATAAATTGACTTACATGAGTGATTTTCCACTGGAAGACTTGAGACTATAAGTTTTTTGTTTTTTTTATATATTTTTATATATTTTTTATTTTTTATTTATTTATTTTATTTGTTTTTTTTAATATATTTTTGTTTTTTTTAATATTGAAAATATTTTCGCTACATTTTTTCCCATTTTAAAGCATTTTCTCTGACATCTTTGCCCAGGAAGTATTGTTAATGGCGAATATTTTCCACCTCACTCTCTTCTGAGCCTGCCTGCCTGCACTTATTGGACATTTTACCATTTGGATTTTCTATTTTTGCCGCACCTGAAGTTGTGGCTTCTTGGAATTTAACTTTGATTCCTCTCTCACAACCTTTCGGGCCTTTTAACGACCTACCTATCTACATCTCATTCTCTCCGCTGGACTTTTCGACACCGGACTTCTTAGCAATCGGACATTTGCTTGCATTCGGGCAAAATTTTGCCCTGTGTTTCTTCCCCCTACAACTTTTATTTTATTTTTTCAAATTTTAAATCTTGGCCTTTGCCAACTTATCTATCCCAGCGACTTCCTCTGATGATAAGATTTTGATCTTTGAAAAGCCTGGCTTAAGGAAAATTTAACTTGAATAAATTGCCTTTTTTGCGGAATATACCTTTCTCTGAGCAATTGAATTGAATTATGATTTGACTTTTGCTTCTCTAATTCCTTTCCATTCTTCTTCATTATATATATATATATATATATATATATATATATATATATATATATATATATATATATATATTACCACACATTACAAACAGACTACAGTCGGCCGATATACGGAAAATACGAACATCTAACACCAAAATAATACACAAAAATAACTGCATAAACAGACTGAAAATACTAGAAGCAATGTTGATTAAAACTAAACAGCCTAATATTAACAAAATAGCTTTAAACACAGGTACTAACGTATTAAAAGTATTCCATAATTAAATGAAAATAAAGTAATAAAATAAATAAATAAATAATAGTAATAATAGTAATAGGAATAAATAATAATACATAAATAAATAATAGTAAAAAGTAGAATTAATAAAATAAATAAATAAACAATAAAACCAAACACACAAACGATAGAATAAAATGAACTCAACCACACACCCTCTCTTTTCTTTCATTCGCCCCTTAACGATACCTATAAAATATTAACTCAAGTCTTCTTATTTTAAAAAAAAACCTAATCCTGAAAACGACTAAGAAAGTCGAAAGCGCTCGGGGAAAAAAATGACCGAATTAAGAACAACGCTTGCTTGGATGTTAAAAATAGACTGTCAAAAAGCTCTAATGTAAAGTTCCGAATACTTAATTACGTGACAGTTTCCGTTCGCCGAGTGGATATGGCGACTGCTTGCAGATTCTAGGCTGACTCTGTGAACCGGGTTCGCGCCTCCCAACCGTCTGAAAGTGTTACTTCCCTGCACTGATGAGAGCAATAAGCTTGAAACGCTAGCGTCTGTAGGTATTAATAATTTAACATGTATTTATAAATATTATACTAAGCCCCTTTAAGAAATTAAAGTTGAGCACTCACGGGGATGTTAAAAAATAGACTGTCAAAAAGCTCTAATGCAAAGTTCCAAATACGTTCGTCGAACACTCTCAACTAGTCTTCTATCTGTGCCCGCTTCTAGGTACATATTGATCTTAATTTCTCTTAATTATGTGACTATTATGCGAGTGGATATGGCGACTGCTTGTAGATTCTAGGCTGTGAACCAGGTTCGCTCCTCCCGACCGTCTGAAATTGTTACTTTCCTGCACTGATGAGAGCAATAAGCTTGAAACGCTAGCGTCTGTAGGTATTAATAATTTAATATATATATATATATATATATATATATATACAGAATAAAGATAGAGATGGAGCTTTTCA
Source organism: Sepiola atlantica (assembly GCA_963556195.1). Classification (NCBI taxonomy): domain Eukaryota; kingdom Metazoa; phylum Mollusca; class Cephalopoda; order Sepiida; family Sepiolidae; genus Sepiola; species Sepiola atlantica. The sequence continues at coordinate 47,118,682 of OY744549.1, forward strand.
TCTATTTGTATACCCACTGGACAGGTCCAAATCAATGTTAATGTGAGGAAGGCTAGCACTGTTCTATTCTACAACACTCCTAACATTAAAAGAGACAGAAGAAGAAAAAAACACCCTGTCCGTTTAATGGTATCGCCCGTCTGAATTGACGAAATGGCCGGACGCGCAGTTGCTTCATTTGTAGTCGTTTTCTTTTGATGAGTTTCTTTTTGTTCACTTAAGTTTATGGTCCCATCAGATTTTTTACCTTAACTTCGATCGCCATCTTTTTTTTGATTTAATTTTTTTTTTGTTTTTCATTATGTTTTTTTTTTCTTTTTCTTTTTTTCTTTCTTTTTTTCTTTTTTTTTCTTTTTTTTTTCTTTTTTTTTCTTTTCTTTTTTTCTTCTTTTTTTTGTTTTTCATTATGTTTTTTTTTTTGTTGTTTTTTTTTTTAAAATTTTCCCACCGACTTCTTTGTTCTTAATTATAGCTCGGTGTTCGAAGAGACGCCGAGCGAATTTCTTCGCCATCATCAATAAGAACGCTACTTCGCCTTCGCAGAAAGTCTTTCATTAAAAGGAGGCTTATTTAAGAAGATACATAGCTGGCGATGGAGGGGGGGGGAAGAAAGAGGGGGCGAAAAGGTAGAAAGGGTACACGAAGAGTAGGGGAGAAGGGAAGGAACAGAAGAAACACAAAAAAGAGGAAAACGATCGTCTCGTATAATAATTATCGTCATGTATCAGTCGTAGATGTGAGTTGGATGGGTTCACACAAATGCATATATATATATATATATTTAAATATTTAAATATTAAAGTGTTTTTATACCTACATACGATACTTTTTCTGGTTTTCTACTCTCATCAGTGCAGGAATGGTGGTTGCAGGCGGTCGTAGATTCAGCCTAGAATCACGAGCCTACCGCCTATGTCCACGCAGCCACGAGAAATCGTCATATATATATATATATATATATATATATATATATATATATAAGATAGATGAAACAAGAGTGATAAACATGTACGAATGTCCAGATTTATTTCAAATAAAATTATGTTTATTATACTTTCCTTAAGCCAAGGCTTTTCAAAGATCGAAATCTTATCATCAGAGGAATTATATAGATAGATAAGTTGGCAGTGGAAAAGCCAAAATTCGATCTTTATAGTTGCTCTATATCGTATATTGAGCTTAAACCATATCACTATAGGTTCTATCTACTAAAAGTTTACTTTTAGTTTCATACTTGATTCTATATATATATATATATATATATATATATATATATATATTTAAATATTAAAGTGTTTTTATACCTACAGACGATATCGTTTCGGGTTTTCTAGCTACATCAGTGCAAGAATGGTGGTTGCAGGCGGTCTTAGATTCAGCCTAGAATCACGAGCCTACCGCCTATGTCTTGTTGTCGAAAATGTTCGACGCCCGAGCGAAACTTTGCATAATCACTTGTGACAACAATCTCGTAATTCCAAACAATTAAGACTATTAAATCTTAAACTACAAATAGACGATATTGTTTCGGGTTTTCTACCCTCATATATATATATATATATATATATATATATATATATATATATATATGGCAGGGGTAGGGTGAGAACTGGTGATTTTTGACACAACCTGATTTCTTGATAGACATTGAATATAAAGTATGTAATCCCCCCTCCCTACATAATTATAGATTGTATATGCTTCAAATTTCCCCCTCTCTCTTAATATGTTTTAAATAGGTTGTCAATCCTTCTCTCTTTAATTATATTTGAATTGGCAAGTGTGAATTTCCCCTTTTTTCAGTTTCAAAAATGTAATCATCTAAATTGGATGCTTGACAATACCACACGGTTGAAATAAATTATTGCATCGATGATTATGTAATTTCGTGTTACTACATTTATATATATATATATATATATATATATATATATATATATATATATATATATATATATATATATATATATATCAAAATCAATCCCAAACGATAATTTTCTATATTAATTTCTATTTTTATTTTATTTTCGTATCTCAGTGAATACCCGTATTTCTTCTTCGACGATGTAAAGAGTGTTTTGAATTTTTTATTTTTTACCTTCATTGGTCTCCCGATTTATAAATATATATATATATATATAAATTTTTTTTAAATAAATAAATAATATTAAATTATTTTTACCTTTTTTAACGAGGAGCTTCAAATATATATATATATATATATATATATATATATATATATATTATATATTATATATATATATATATTATATATTATATATATATTATATATTATATATATATATATATTATATATTATATATATATATATTATATATATATATGTTATATATATTATATATATATATGTTATATATATATATATATATATATTATATATATATGTTATATATATATATATATATATATTATATATATATATATTATATATATATATGTTATATATATATATATATATATATATATTATATATATATGTTATATATATATATTATATATATATTATATATATATTTATGTTATATATATATATATATATATTTTTTTTTTTTTAAATAAATAAATAATATTAAATTATTTTTACCTACATAGGCTAGCGTTTCGAGCTCAGTGCAGGGGATGATAATCTCGGACGGTCGCACGGTTCGAACCCCTGCATCAGAATCAACCTAGACTCCGTAAGCAAGCGCTGTAACCATTAGGTCACGGGACATTACCAAGACGGCATCATGTGGGTAAAACGGACGTGCATATATCCGAGGCAATGGCTGAATCCTTAGAAAGTGATCTCCAGTCTATAGTTGGGGATGGGGTCATAAATGGATGGCAACTGTTAATGCTGCTACAACAAAGATTCATTCCTTCAGCAACTGCAAGAAACCTCTTCAACCGCCGATTGCAAATAATAGCCTACCTGAGAGTCCAACATTCAAACCCCTCGGCCTAACATTCACAGTAAACATGAATTGGAACAAATACATAGAAGACATTGCAAAGGCCGCTGCAAAGAAAATGGGATCCCTCTACTGAGCTAGTAAACTCCCCACGCCTGACATTATCCTATATCTCTACAAAGCTACGATCCGCCCATGAATGAAGGGTTGTTGTCACATCTGGGCTGATGCACCATCCACCAGTCTCTTCCTCTTAGACAAGGCCCCCAAAAAGAGTATCCATTCTAATAGGTCCCTTACTATCCACCAAGATCAAAGTGTAGTATCTGTTCCGATGGATACTGCACCCCATAGATCGGTATTGTCTTGACCTTCGGGGCTTGATTTACGCCGGTCTATGGGTCTGTCCTGTGCAGTTCTAGAAGGTCCACCCTCCCAGGCTTTGCCTTCCCTCTTTGGGGAGGAGTAAGTTTATTGCTTACTGCCTGAGGCGCCCCTACCGGGGAATGCCGACGGGGCTGCCTAGGCAATTTTGAATGGCCAGAGCGCTAACCTTCTCGGGCGCTGGCTTTTCAAATCCCACTTTCCGACCTTGTGGCATATACTCCTATTGTGGGTAGGTGTTGAATAAACACTATCCACCAAGCTTCAGCCCTTGTCCCATCGGCGAAATGTTTCAACCGTGTGCTTGTTTTACAAGTACTTCAATGGAATGTGCTCCGATGAACTTGCTGCTTGCTCTGGTGCCCCCTCGACGTAAATACACTTATCCAACATGACAATCAGCCAAATCCCATCCATTCCTTATGAAGGTCCCCAGATGCCGGAGAGCCTTCTATTCCAATCGCTTTTTCCCTAGAGCTGACGGCCTTTGGAACTCCCTTCCTTGCTCCATGTTTCCCGACTGTTCCAACATGCAGAAATTTAAAACTAATGTCAACAAACATCTCATTGCACAGCTCCCAATTTAGGATGAACCCCCAAAACTTTCACTCTAATTCTCAATAGCCCCTTACGTCTACAGTGTGTTTATTTGGGCAGCATTTTTTCATTTAAGCAAACATTGTTAACAATAACAGAATTCTTACGCTTTATTATACACTTTTTATTTAAAAACATATTTCTAATGATCTTTGTCGTGTAAAAATTAATATAAAAAATAATTTATGTTCTATATGTATCACGAACGTTTTCGATTGTTCGTCGACTCATCTTCAGGTGACGAAAGCAATCGAAGCGATCTTTATTCAAACCCAGCAACCTACAATTAACAACATTACGTATGAAACCAATACCAACATTTTAAAATGCTTAACGTAATACAATTTTTTTCCCTTTGAAGATAATTCTGGCGTCGTGGAATTTAAATTGTTAACGTCTTGCCTGGAACAATGCGACACCGTTCTTTTGGCGT
>OY744549.1:47125510-47138010 GCA_963556195.1 Sepiola atlantica
AAAAGTTAACATCTTTAGCACCGTACATATCCTGGAGTCATAATATCTCAAAATCGCAAAAAACGATTCACTTGCTGAGGGGCAACCGGACCAGTTTCCGACAGAGGGTAGCATTTTTCCTATATTTTTCAGACTTTTTTTCTATGTTAAATAGTATTAATTTGGAAATAATATAATGTATTTATGTACTAATCCGATAAAAATGCTGAGTCACTGAAAACATCCCATAAACCCTTGCCGGATGTACCCGGTCTTGCCCTAAATTGTGTCCGGTTGTATCAGGTCATCCCATAACATCTGTCCGGATAAATCAATAACATCATAGGAAGGCTACGTTAAGAGTATGTAGTGAAACAAGGGTTGCTAAATCACATCCGCACCTGGCCACCGGTAAGACTGATTTCAGTAGTGCTCAGGAGGCCTCCTTGATTTTCAAACGAATGTTGGTGCTTCTTAAGTATAACGGTCCCCAGAAATAATGGTGTTTCGGGGCAAATTTTTTTTTCCTTGAACTTAAAATACTTCTCAGGGTTGTGGGAAAGTGAAAAAAAGGTTGGGGGGGGGCTAGAGAGATTAGGGGGTCGGGGAAAATTTTAAGGGTCAGGCCAAATTTTTTAGGGGTCGGGCCAATTTTTTTTTTCTTTTTTTGAACTTAAAATATTTCTCAGGGTTGTGGAGAAGTGAAAAAAAGCTTGGCGGGGGGGGGGGGTGGAGAGATTAGGGGGTCGGGGAAAATTTTAGGGGTCGAGCCAATTTTTTTTTCTTTTTTGAACTTAAAATATTTCTCAGGGTTGTTGGAGAGTGAAAACAAAGTTTTTTTTTTGGGGGGGGGGGCTGGAGAGATTAGGGGGTCGGTGAAAATTTTAGGGGTCGGGCTAAATTTTTTTTCTTTTTTTTGAACTTAAATCCTTTCTCAGGGTTGCAAGAGAGTGAATAAAAAGTTAGGGGGGGGGCTGGAGAGATTAAGGGTCGGGCCAAATTTTTAGGGGGTCGGCCAAATTTTTTTTTTGAACTTAAATCATTGTCAGGGTTGTGGGAGAGTGAAAAAAAAGTTGGGGGAGGAGGGGCTGGAGAGATTAGGGGGTCGGGGAAAAATTTGAGGGGTCGGGCCAAATTTTTAGGGGTCGGGCAAAACTTAAAAAATTTTTTTTAGAGTGAAAAAAAGTTGGGGTGGCTGGAGAGATTAGGGGTTTGAGGAAAATTTTAGAGGTCGGGCCAAATGTTTTAGGAGTAAGGCCAATTCAAAAAAAAATTTTTTAACTTAAAATATTTCACAAAAGCTTGGGGGGGGGGGGCTGGAGAGATTAGGGGGTCGGGGAAAATTTTAGGGGTCGAGCCAATTTTTTTTTTCTTTTTTGAACTTAAAATATTTCTCAGGGTTGTGGGAGAGTGAAAACAAAGTTATGGGGGCGGAGGGCTAGAGAGATTAGGGGGTCGGGGAAAATTTTAAGGGTCAGGCCATATTTGTTTGGAGTTGGGCCAAAATTTTTTTTCTTTTTTTTTTTAACTTAAATCATTTCTCAAGGTTGTAGGAGAGTGAAAAAAGTTGGCAGGGGGGGGTGCTGGAGAGATTAGGGGTCAGGAAAATTTTAGGGGTCAGGCCAAATTTTTAGGGGGTCGAGGCATATTTGTTTTTATTTTGAACTTAAAATATTTCTCACGGTAGTGGGAGAGTGAGAAAAAGTTGGGGGGCTGGAGAGGTTAGGGGGTCGGGGAAATATTTGAGGAGTTGGGTAAAACTTTTAGGGTTCGGGCCGAATTTTTAAAGGGTTTGGTCAATTTTTTTTTCTTTTTTTGAACTTAAAATATTTCTCAGGGTTGTGGGAGAGTTAAAAAAGTTAGGGGGTGGCTGGAGAGATTAGGAGGTCGGGGAAAATTTTAGGTGTCAGCCAAAATATTTTAGTGGTCTGGCCGAATTTTTTTTCTTTTTTTTGAACTTAAAATATTTCTCAGGGTTGTGTTAGAGTGAAAAAAAAGTTGGGGTTGCTGGAGAGATTAGGGGTTTGAAGAATGTTTCAGGGGTCGGGCCAAATTTTTTAGGGGTAAGGCCAAATTTTTTTTTTTTACTTAAAATATTTCACAGGGTTGTGGTAGAGTGAAAAAAAGTTGGGGGGTGGGGGGGGGTGGCTGGAGAGATTAGGGGGTCGGGGAAAATTTTAGGGGTCAGGCAAAACTTTTTAGGGGTCGGCTAAATTTTTTTTTCTTTTTTTGAACTTAAAATATTTCTTAGGGTTGTGGGAGAGTGAAAAAAAGCTTGGGGGCAGGAGAGATTAGGGGGTCGGGGAAAATTTTAGGGGTCGAGCCAATTTTTTTTTCTTTTTTGAACTTAAAATATTTCTCAGGTTTGTGGGAGAGTGAAAACAAAGTTATGGGGGCGGAGGGCTAGAGAGATTAGGGGGTCGGGGAAAATTTTAGGGGTCAGGCCATATTTGTTTGGGGTCGGGCCAAAATTTTTTTTCTTTTTTTTGAACTTAAATCATTTCTCAGGGTTGTAGGAGAGTGAAAAAAGTTGGGGGGTGCTGGAGAGATTAGGGGTCAGGAAAATTTTAGGGGTCAGGCCAAATTTTTAGGGGGTCGATCCATATTTGTTTTTTATATTGAACTTAAAATATTTCTCAGGGTTGTGGGAGAGTGAGAAAAAGTTGAGGGGGGGGGGCTGGAGAGGTTAGGGGTTCGGGGAAATATTTGAGGGGTCGGGCAAAATTTTGTAGGGGTCGGGCCGAATTTTTTTTTTTTTTTTTGGACTTAAAATATTTCTTAGGGTTGTGGGAGAGTGAAAAAAGTTGGGAGGGGGCGGGGGCTGGAGAGATTAGGTGGTCGGGGAAAATTTTAGGGGTCAGGCCAAATTTTTCAGAGGTCGGGCCAAATTTAAACAAATATATTATTTAACTTAAAATATTTCTCAGGGTTGTGGGAGAGTGAAAAAAAAGTTGGGAAGGCTAGAGAGATTGAGGGGTCGGGGAAAATTTTAGGGGTCGGGCCGAACTTTTAAGAGGTCGGGCCAAATTTTTTTTAAAACTAAAATACTTCTCAGGGTTGGGGGAGAGTGAAAAACAAGTTTGAGGGCTGGATAGATTGAGGGGTCGAGGAAAATGTTAGGGGTCGGCCCGAACTTTTTAGGGTCGGGCAAAATTTTTTTCTTTTAACTTAAAATATTTTACAGGGTTGTGGTAGAGTGAAAAAAAAGTTTGGGGGGTGGCTGGAGAGATTAGGGGGTCGGGGAAAATTTTAGGGGTCAGGCAAAATTTTTTAGGGGTTGGCTAAATTTTTTTTTCTTTTTTTGAACCTAAAATATTTCTTAGGGTTGTGGGAGAGTGAAAAAAAACTTGGGGAAGGCTGGAGAGATTAGGGGGTCGGGGAAAATTTACGGGGTCAAGCCAATTTTTCTTTTTTTTTTTAACTTAAAATATTTCTCAGGGTTGTAGGAGAGTGAAAACAAAGTTAGGGGGGGCTGGAGAGATTAGGAGGTCGGGGAAAATTTTAGGGGTCAGGCCGTATTTTTTGGGGGTCGGGCCAAAATTTTTTTTCTTTTTTTTTTTAACTTAAATCATTTCTCAGGGTTGTAGGAGAGTGAAAAAAGTTGGGGGGGTGCTGGAGAGATTAGGGGTCAGGAAAATTTTAGGGGTCAAGCCAAATTTTTAGGGTGTCGAGCCATATTTGTTTTTATTTTGAACTTAAAATATTTCTCAGGGTTGTGGAAGAGTGAGAAAAAGTTGGGGAAGGTGGGGGGCTGGAGAGGTTAGGGGGTCGAGGAAATATTTGAGGAGTCGGGTAAAAATTTTAGGGTTCGGGCCAAATTTTTAAAGTGTGCGGTGAAATTTTTTTTCTTTTTTTGAACTTAAAATATTTCTCAGGGTTGTTCAAGAGTGAAAAAAAGTAAGGGGGTTGCTGGAGAGATTAGGGGGTCGGGGAAAATTTTAGGTGTCAGCCAAAATATTTTAGGGGTCGAGCCGAATTTTTTTTCTTTTTTTTGAACTTAAAATATTTCTCAGGGTTGTGTTAGAGTGAAAAAAAAGTTGGGGTGGCTGGAGAGATAAGGGGTTTGAGGAATATTTCAGGGGTCGGGCCAAATTTTTTAGGGGTAAGGCCAAATTTTTTTTTTTTAACTTAAAATATTTCACAGGGTTGTGGTAGAGTGAAAAAAAGTTGGGGTGGGGGGTGCTGGAGAGATTAGGGGGTCGGGGAAAATTTTAGGGGTCAGGCAAAACTTTTTAGGGGTCGGCTAAATTTTTTTTTCTTTTTTTGAACTTAAAATATTTCTTAGGGTTGTGGGAGAGTGAAAAAAAGCTTGGGGGGGCTGGAGAGATTAGGGGGTCGGGGAAAATTTTAGGGGTCGAGCCAATTTTTTTTTCTTTTTTGAACTTAAAATATTTCTCAGGGTTGTGGGAGAGTGAAAACAAAGTTATGGGGGCGGAGGGCTAGAGAGATTAGGGGGTCGGGGAAAATTTTAGGGGTCAGGCCATATTTGTTTGGGGTCGGGCCAAAAAATTTTTTCTTTTTTTTTGAACTTAAATCATTTCTCAGGGTTGTAGGAGAGTGAAAAAAGTTGGGGGGTTTTGCTGGAGAGATTAGGGGTCAGGAAAATTTTGGGGGTCAGGCCAAATTTTTGGGGGTCAAGCCATATTTGTTTTTATTTTGAACTTAAAATATTTTTCAGGGTTGTGGGAGAGTGAGAAAAAGTTTGGGGGCTGGAGAGGTTAGGGGTTCGGGGAAATATTTGAGGCGTCGGGCAAAATTTTTTAGGGGTCGGGCCGAATTTTTTTTCTTTTTTTGAACTTAAAATATTTCTCAGGGTTGTGGGAGAGTGAAAAAATGTTGGGGGGTGGAGAGATTAGGTGGTCGCGGAAAATTTTAGGGGTCAGGCCAAATTTTTCAGAGGTCTGGCCAAATTAAAAAAAATATATTATTTAACTTAAAATATTTCTCAGGGTTGTGGGAGAGTGAAAAAAAGTTGGGAAGGCTAGAGAGATTGAGGGGTCGGGGAAAATTTTAGGGGTCGGGCCGAACTTTTAAGAGGTCGGGCCAAATTTTTTTTAAAAACTAAAATACTTCTCAGGGTTGGGGGAGAGTGAAAAGTTGGGGGGCTGGATAGATTGAGGGGTCGGGTAAAATGTTAGGGGTCGGCCCGAACTTTTTAGGGTCGGGCAAAATTTTTTTCTTTTTTTTTAACTTAAAATATTTCTCAGGGTTGTGGGAGAGTGAAGAACGAGTTGGGAGGGCTGGAGAGATTGATGGGTCGGGGAATATTTTAGAGGTCGTGCCTAACTTTTTAGAGGTCGGGCCAAATTTTTTCTTTTTTTACATAATATATTTCTCAATGTTTGCGGAGAGTAAAAAAAGTTGTGGCGGGGCTGGAGAGATTAGGGGTGGGTGGGGAAGTTTTTAGGGGTCAGGCCAAACATTTTAGGGGGTCGGGCCAATTTTTTTTTCTTTAACTTAAAATATTTCTCAGGGTTGGAGGAGTGTAAAAAAAATTCGGAGGGTGGGGTTAGAGAGATAGGGGAGGAGGTCGGGGAAAATTTTAGGGGTCGGGCCGAACTTTTTAGAGGTCGCGCCAATTTTTTTCTTTTTTTTGAACTTAAAATATTTCTCAGGGTTGTGGGAGAGTAAAATAAAGTTGGGGGGACTGGAGAGATTGGGGGGCGGGGAAGTTGTTAGGGGTCAGGTCAAACTTTTTAGAGAGTCGGGCCAAATTTTTTTTGTTTTTGTTTTTGTTAACTTAAAATATTTCTCAGGGTTGGAGGAGAGTAAAAAAGCAAATTCGGAGGGTGGGGTTAGAGAGATGGGGGGCGTCGAGCGTCGGGCGTCAGGCGTCGGGGAAAATGTTAGGGGTCGGGCCAATGTATTTTACATAACATATAAAAGTGTATCATCATGTAAAATTCACAGAGTAAGATGATGAGAGTATTCCTGAATCTATAAACCCACCCCTTAGGGGTCCATTAAGTCATATTTTATCGGGGGGGGGGTGCTGCTTTTCAGTTATTGTTCATTATATTTTATAGTAATGTGAAATTGCTGGGTCATATTGCAATTTAATTACATAATACCTCAAGTTCATAAAACAATTCATGGTTTATAATGAAATTTATTTGTTAGAAGATAGGTTAGGAAGAACGATAACTCATGTTTAAAAACACAATTTTGTTTTTTAAAACAAGGTTAGAGAATATACATAACATATAAAAGTGTATTCTTATGTAAAATTCACAGAGTAAGATGATGAGAGTATTCCCGAATCTATAAACCCACCCCTTAGGAGTCCATTGGGCGTATTTCATCAGGGGGGACTGTTTTCAGTTATTTTTCATTATATTTTATAGTAATTTGAACATCCTGAGTCATGCTTTAATTTAATTACCTAATAATTTGAAATGACTTTTAATTTTATTTAACGTTTCTTAGCGCCAGGGACGCGCCTTTAAATTTTTAGTTCTTTGGTATTGTTTTTTTAAATAAGCGACAAACGCTAATCAAACTATTGCTACTATTTTACGAAAGAAAATTATAGGAAATTACAACATGGCCGCCAGCGATTAAGTAATTGCATTCAAATTCAAGTTTAAAGTCTTGAAAAAATAAAATATAATTTTATTACGGGATCAAAAATACAATGTAAGAATAATTAATAACTTTCATCCAAAATGTTTGTTTGTTAACATAGCATATTTCTTACAGAAAATCCACAGTTACATAAAATACATATTTAGTAAAAAGAATTTACGCGAATAACATTATTATAAGTTTTAAACACATTTAAACAAGAATCATATGGGAAAAAGGGAAAGAGAGGTTTGAAGGAGGGAGGGAAATAATGAGGACCAAGGAAAGAAAGACGGCTGAAGAAAGAAGAGAGATTGAAGTTTTTATATAAAGATGTTACACACACTCTTTAATTTCTACTACTTTGTTTTTTATCGCCCCGGGCAACGCCGGGTAGCCCTGCTAGTATATATATCTATTAATAATGGAGTTTATGTATCTGTCTGTCTGTTTGAAGCCGAAACTCCAGTATGACTAGCGTTCATATTTGTATACCTTTAGAATTAGGAAACTATTAATTATTAATTAATTTAAATTAGATAACATTAAATAACATTAGATAACATATAAACAAAGAAGAACGAAATTTCAAGACGAGACTGCAATTAGAACGGAAAACGTGCTAAGAATCTTACCTACATTCATATATTTATTTACTCCTCTGCAGGAGTTAGGCACAAGGCCAGTTTTATCTTACTCCCACAAGTAAGATGTGACCCAAGGTCAGGTCGAGTAAGTGGGGTTTGAAAAGCGAGCGCCCGAGAAAGTGAGCACTCTGGCTATTAAAAATAGGGTGAACCTCCTAGAACTGCACAGGACAAACCCACAGACAGGTGGAATCAAGCCCCGAAGGACAAGACGACACCCGGCTATGGGGTGCAGTATCCATCGGAACAGACACTACACTTACTTCCTAGCGTGAACTTCGTTATATACCGTATTAAAAGTCGTTCAGACACTAGACGGGTTTCGTCATTTAAATAATACATTCCTTTAAATCTTCAATTAAATTCATATTTACAAATATACACTTATAACTGCTATGATCAAGTTTACATATGTATTTACAATATTTTCCGTGTTCTGTGTTTTACTGTAAATTAAAAGTAAACAAGGTATATCCCAGCCATTAGTAAATCGGTGACCATGTTGGAAAACTAAATTGCTGACTCATCCTTCCGGTTATTTCCGGAAGTGACGTCATCGTGAGAGCATTTTTTTCACAGTTTTCATTCATTATTTACATTACGTTATTAAGAGAATGTTTTCTACTGTAAATTAAAAGTAAACAAGCCATATCACAGCCATTAGTAAATGGGTGACCATTTTGGAAAACTAAACTGCTGACTCATCCTTCCGGTTCTTTCCGGAAGTGACGTCATCGTGAGAAGATTTTTTTCACATTATCATTCTCTATATTCATTACGTTGATAAGACAATGTATTTTACTGTAAATTGAAGTTAAGCAACAAATATCTCGGCCATTACTAAATGGGTAACCATTTTGGAAGAATAACAAAACTGGTTCTTTCATATGACGTAGGGCGTCAATAGCATATTTAAACACGAGTACTTTGATATGACCGAGGCGCCTCCTAATCTTTTTAATTTTTTAAAACTATGAATGGGGAAGGGTTAAAAAAATTTTTTTAGGGGGATGTTGGGGTAAATTTTTTTTTTAACTGAAAAAAATACTATTCATGGGGAAGGGTAAAAAAAAAATTGGGGGGGGGGAATTTTTTTTTTCTCTTTTAAACTGAACATATTACTATTCATGGGTAAGGGTAAAAAAAAATTTGTGGGGGGGGGTAAAAATGTTTTTTTTTCCTTTTTTAACTGAAAAATTACTATTCATGTGGAAGGGTGAAAAAAAAATTTGGGGGGGGGGAGGGGGTAATTTTTTTTTTGTTTTTTCACTTTTTAACTGAAAATATGACTATTCATGGGGAAAGGTAAAAAAATTAACTTATGGAACATTTATTAATTTTTTTATCTTGATACAAAAACAAAACATCAAAAGGATTGAAAAAAATAAAAAAAGGATAATTAAACAGACAAATTTTGTTACTTTTAACAATGCTTGCATAAATAAAAAAATGCTGCCTTAATACATACAATAAATATATATAAATGGCAAACTATATAGCCGCTCCTTTCGTATTTTTTCAGACCAGATATAACAATAACATTACAAAAAGAACAGAAAATACGAAACACCGATTCAATAAACAAAAAAATAAACAAACACGTTAAGTCGATAAAAAAAATATTAGAATCATCTCTTTCAGTTCTATATCGAACAATTAATCCGATACATAACTTTATTCCTAAAAACGACAACAAATAAGCACACGAGTTTCACAGGCCCAAACGGTAAACTATGCAGCCACCCCATTCGTATTTTTTCAGGTATAATAATAACATTACAAAAGAACAGATAATTAAATAAATAAATAAATAAATAAAACTTGCTAACAGATAAATAAATAATAAATAAAACCTTCTAAAAAATGAAGCCCCCCCCTTGAGTCCTAGTTAATCACTATCCCACACCGGATTTTTTTCAGGGATGCCATCAGAGATGCACCGTTTTTTCTGTCATTGTTGACGCCGTTCCCTGTCAGGCGTGCCTGCAATCCTTTCAGCTTGGGCACGAAGATTTACTAAAGATGTCTAAATCTGCCCTTTTGGATGAAACCGCGGTACATTGCTGAAATATGTAATATACAGTATCTAAATTATATATATATATATAAATAAATATTAATTATTTATTACCTACAGACATCGATGTTTCATACTAACGCAATCTTCAGTGCAGGAAGTTAATTCTCTACGGTCGTCGGGCTCGAACCTCGATCACAAATCGCCACTGATTTGCAGTCAAGCGCGTTCCCCCGTCGGCCACAACGAATTAGCTAATAATTGATGAGGAATTTAACTTTGTAAATAGCGAGTCGGCGACTAATTTACACGAGCAGTTGAAAGTGATCAACAAACTGTGTTTGGAGCTTGCATGAAGCCATTTCTACTGCTTGTTATTAAACTCACTATATATACAAAATCAGTCGGAAGTTAGAGCTGAATAGCGATCCGTCTGACATATTACTACTTGATTGCGACTAAGCCTAACCATAACACTTGTTTCGATTTTTTCCTCAACCATCAACGAATAAAATTTGGTTCACTGCAGTTTGTTTCTGATAATTATTAGGCCGGGTAGTAAATCTTAACCCATAACTTTTTTTTTTCTTTTAATTTTTTTTTTTTAACATGATTCACCCCAAACAAGGCAGGACGCCACTGTAAACGTAAGGGGCTACTGAGAAAAAGGAAAAGGGGAGAAGGATTGGTGGTTCAGCTTAAATTGGGATCTGAGTAGCGAGATGTCTGTTTACATTAGTTTTAAATTTCTGCATGTCAGTACTGTCGGGGAAACAGGGGGCAGGAAGGGAGTTCCAGAGGCCAGCAGCACGAGGAAAGAAGCTATTTGAGTAGAATGCTCTCCGGCATCTGGGGACTTCCACAGTGAATGAATGAGATTTAGTAGAATGTCGAGTTAGTCTAGTGAATTTACGTCGAGGGGGCACCAGAGTAGCCAACTCATCGGAGCATAATTCATTGAAGTATTTGTAAAACAAACATAAGGATGCTACATTGCGGCGATGTGACAGGGGCTGGAGCTTAGCTGACAGTGAGGGACCTATTAGGACACACCCACATACTCACCCTCACACACATATATACCCCCTACACACACATATACACCCCCACACCCATATACCTCACATACATATACACCCCCACACACATATATCTCCCACATATACACCCAACCAAACACACAGATATTCACCTTCTCGCAAACACATATACACCCCCACACACATATACCTCACATACATATACACCCCCACACACATATACACCCAACCCAACGCACAGATATTCACCCCCTCGCAAACACATATACATCCCCCACACACATGCCTCCAACACACACTCAAGGAAACGCGTTACAATAGGTTTCTGAGGCAGGAATACATTATGCATTGATCTACAAAAATCTATATCAATATAAACTCCATCCATCCATATCTTTGCCCCAGCGAGCATGTTTGGTCAAGTGCGACATCTCATCCACTTAAATACTTTAACGTACATGTATCACTGGTTGATGGTTGATGGTTGATGGCCGTACTCGAATACGATTCGACAGTCTGTCTGTCTCGCCCCTCCCTCTCTCTAAATATATATATATATATATATATATATATATATATATATATATATATATATATATATATATATATGAAGTTTTATAACTAAAAGATAACTTTTAGAGAATTAGACCTATTGTGAGATGAGGAAAGCTCAATATACTGGATAGAGCAAAAATAAGGTGAGTCAATGAAAAATAGTTAGACCTGTAAATGGAAACAGACCAATATCTTCAGTTGTTCAGAACAAGGAGCATTTAGAAAATAAAAAAAATTATTCTTCTTCTCTTTCAATTGCATTCCTTAAGCACGGCTTTTCAAAGATCAAAATCTTATCATCAGAGGAAGTAGTGATTGATAAGTTGACAGATAAGAACAAATTCTTTGTCCATAACGTTTTATTACGGTTATAATTGTTTTTTGAAGAAATTCCATCATTTACTATTTCAGACTACGCTGAAGAAGACGGAATAGGGGATATAAAACCCTTTTCTTGTCAGAAACCACTGGTCAATGTCTGATTAAAATCTGTATTTAAAAAAAAAAAAATATATATATATATATATATATATATATATATATAAACTATGAGTAGGCTGATTTTGAATCCTTCAGGGATCACATCAGCGACACACCATGGGGTGAAACCTTCTCACTCCCTGCTGATGAGTGTGCAAATGAGCTAACCGAATGGGTCAAAGCAGGCATTGATGCTTATGTCCCCACGCGAAAATTCTTCAGCAAACCCCACTCTCCTCAATGGTTCACCTCAAAATGTGCAGCCGCTATTGCTGAGAAGCGGAAGGCATGCTGAAAAATTCGGCCGCCATAAAGCAACTACAAACAGACAAAGATTTGTAGAGGCAAGAAATTATTGCAAAGGACTGATAGATGAAGCAAAGAGAAGGTATACAGAGATAACCAAAAAAAAAAACGCATTCAGTCACAGAAACTAGGTACTCGCGATTTCTGGAAAATTTATAATAGTGTGATGGACAATGGACAATTGACAATTCCCCCGTTATCAAAGCACAACGATGTTGTTTGCACGGCAACTGATAAGGCTGAACTACTGGCCAAGCGTTTTGCCTTAAACTCCACTTTTGACTCCGCACCCCCTCCCCAAATTCCCATTGCTGATGGAATCAAGACTTGAGAACCTGCTCATCTCAGGTCAAAGTCATCATAAAAAACCTTGACACCTGCAAAGCCTGTGGGCCTGATCTTATACCTGTAATAGTAATAAAGAAATGCTCTGCTGAGCTGGCCCCTGTCCTCTCCAAACTATACAACAAATGTCTTGCCGAATCTTGTTTCCATGATTGTTGGAAAATTGTCTCTGTGGTACAAGTCTTAAAGAATTCTGGACATAGAACTGATCCTCTAAACTGCCGTTCAATCAGTCTACTCCCGATCTTTGCTAAAACCTTTGAATCATTAATCAATCTTGCTATAGTCCAGCACGATCTATTGCAGATATCCTAACGGTCATCTCTGAACGCATATATCATACACTGGACAAAGCAGGTGAAGCTAGGTCAGTAGCGCTTTGACAAGGTATGGCATGAAAGGCTTCTAAAACTGAACTCATATGGTATTACTGGACAAATATTTGGTATAATTAAATATTTGGTATTTGAAAGGCTTCTAAAACTGCACTCATATGGTATTACTGGACAAATATTTAATATAATTAAATCCTTCCTAACAAAAAGAAAGATCCAGGTTGTCCTCGAT
>OY744549.1:47148010-47153010 GCA_963556195.1 Sepiola atlantica
TATTTCTAGGTGAATATGTAGCACCATTTCCATCCTTCCAGACTTTCTGTTTTTGTTCTTTGAATTATTGCGAATATTTCCATTGCAAGTTGACAAAATTAGGGTAGACGAAGAATCTGTGCTTAGAAAGAACGTCATTAAATTGTTAATTTTTTACCAGGTGTCAAAGCAATAATAAATTGGATTTTCTAAAAATGCGTGTACACATGGATAATATTGTTGATTATTGGAATTTTTTTCTCTCCACTGTATTTGTCTATTATATAGCAATATAAGAAAACTCAGTGAAATAAACATGCCTGTCCATCTAGAGGATTAAGGACCTTTGGATCAACATATACAACTTACCAAATGTAATACTCTACTATTACTAGTAGGGCTCCCGGGCAACGCCGAGTTTCTTATCTAGTTTACAACCCAATGACGAAACACGTGTCCATGGATTACTTTTATGTACGTAAAAAATAATATATATATAACAAAAACAAAAAAATACGACCTTTGAAATGAGGCCGACTAATAATGCAGTTTTTCTGCATCTTAAGCACTTAGGAAGTGAAACAATTAAATATAATATTAAGCTCAATAACAACGAGCTGAAAATCACCTTTAAAAAAATTATTACATTGAAATCATTACATACTTGGGTGATAGAAATCGTACATATTTCTACACAGAGCGTCTTGGCCCAGTGGTAGAACGCTGGACTATAGACATCAACATCGAGGGTTCGATCTCTGTGTAAGTTAGCCATGCTGATGACGGCTGTGAGCCAGAAACACATGTCCATGGATTACTTTTATGTACGTAAAAAAATAATATATATTTATATATATATATTTTATAAAAAAATATTCTCTTTATCATTGCCATTCCACCAACGCTTCTAATGTGTGACTTTCAAAATAACTTCCCACGTAACCACGTGATACACACACCATATCAACATTTTCGTCCATAAAATCAAGACGAATTTCAACCTTACTGCGATAGGTTTGTCTCAGTCAGGAGGAGAAAAAAAACGAAGAAAAAAAATGAAGAAAAAAAGAAGAAAAAATATGCTTATTCTTCTGAAGTGGTAAATATTATTACCGAAAGTAGTCAAGTTAAAAAAAAAAAATATTATATATATATATATATATATATATATATATATATATATATATATATATATATATTATTTGTAGCTCCTAGAAAAAACCCTTCTATATAGGCACTGTGAGTGTAGTATTAACACAGCATGGCGTCGCTAGCTATAAATGCATCGTTGCTTTCATTAAGTATCACGCTCTTATGACGTCAAGCCGCCGGATAAAGTGTTAAAATTATCACTGTTTAAGTGCTATTCAGCGGTGGCCCAGTGGTTCTAGATGTCGGGATTTTGGATGTAAAATACTCGTAATCCGGGGTTTCAAATCGCATGACCAATAGTGAATATTAATATGATTATAAATGACGAAACGTATACGTAATAGATAATAAAGCATACATATATATATATATATATATATATATATTTATATATATATATATATAAACAACATTCCAAAGACCAAGATGTTATTTTTCTTACCAATCATTTAAAAAAAACACAAACTTTTTGATATGCACTGTAAACAATCATCGAGCTTTCACTTTTAAAAGGTTGTTATATATAAAGAATAAAATATATATATATATATATATATATATATATATATATATATATATATATATATATATATATATATATATAGTCAATTCACTGGTCCCAAGGAATGCGACTTTCAAATATAAGTCAGGTTCATATTATATTCCAATAACCATGTTCGTATGTCAATATTTCTGATGATTTTGTAATGAGCAGAGACGATATTAACATAAAAATGTTGTTTGGCACAAGAAAAATGTAACGGACCGTAAAAATATATCTCACAGAAATCTTATGTTTTTTGGAAATGTGAAAAAATAACAATAAAAATAATAAAATAAAAGATGGAAAAGAAGGGTTTTTGTGAAGGCAGCATTGAAAAAATAAACAATGAAATAAATCCAATAGAAAGATGTTTTGTTCAATCGTAGGTGGAACGCAATTATTTGGAAGTAATTTTGAGAATGCTGGCAATTAAAAAGAATACTTTTGTGGACCGAGAATGAAAGTAGTTTTTTAGGAGTTGAAGTTTAACTGCGTATATTAAACGCAGGCAGTGGGGAATTTAAGCAAGTCTAAGAAGAGCGAAAGCTTTTAATTGCTCTATCTCGTATATTGAGCTTAAACTATTTCACTATAGGTTCTATCTACTAAAAGTATACTGTTAGTTTCATATTATATATATGCAAGCAAAGGGAATGTCTATTGGGACTAGATGTGATCAGTCTCTAAGATTCATCCTCCATTGTACATATAACATAACGCTATTTTATTTTCTGTACTCTCTCTTTTCACCCCGTATTTAAAAAAAATCCCTCGTTTTTTTTTAAATCCCTCGATACAGCCTTTGTTAAGAGAGGGCGAAACCGGTCGGCTGGCATTTTTTTTCTTTCTTTATTAACTTTTAATCATGAACGATAGAATTCGTCTTCCCTTCATGCTTGCTATAATAAAATTTTGTACTCCCACAAAAAATCATGATATATATATATATATATATATATATATATATATATATATATATATATATATATATATATATGTGTGTGTGTGTGTGTGTGTGTGTGTTTATCGTTCAAGTTTCAAAGTATTGCATGGAAAGTTAATAAAATTGAAATATAAGCCAAGTTAGCAATACAAGATTAATTAATTTATTTTTTTTCTACCCGCCTTTCATAACAGCAAGGCGATGACGTCGTACCATCAAAGACGTTTATCAAATTAACAAAGAAATAAGTTTCTTTATTCTTGTTTTTTGATGAAAAAAAAAATGACTCAATACTGGTCACCCCTGAAGAAGGAATTTTATTCCGTAATCGATAGGATTAATGTAAGAAAAAAAAAATTAATCTTGTATTGCTAATTTGGCTTATATTTCAATTATATATATATATATATATATATATATATATATATATATATATATATATATATATATATATATATATATATATATGATAATTTTATTTACACAGACATGTACAAAATCTGCGACACTGGCATGTCGATGTTATCGATCAACAGTTACTATAAACTGAGATCTCATCAGGCAGAGTTAGAATCCGATCTTAACCTCAGATCATATTTGGAGAAAATGAAGTGGAGGGATAGAGAAAGAGAAGAAGAAGGAAAGAAATTTAACATTTCAAAAATTAAGGCCGTTAAAAAATTAAAAAATTAAATATTAAAAATTAAAAAATCTAAAAAACAAAAACAGAAAAAAAAAAATCTAAAATCTAGAATCTGAAACAAACAGGGCAAATAAATAAATAAATAAATAAATAAAAATATAAGGTGGAAAGAGGAACAAATAATGATGAGGAGAGAGGTGGTGGGAAGGTAGACACATAGAGGAAAAGAAGGAGAAAGGGAGGGCGTCTGTATATATATATATATATATATATATATATATATATATATATATATATAGTAAACAGTGAAAATCAAGCTACACAGAGGCTCCCGTGTTTCATCCCCGGGGATGAAACACGGGAGCCTCTTTGTAGCTTGATTGTCATATATATTTTCACTGCTTACTACCTAGCTCTACTTACGTATCGAGCACTGTTGAAGTAAATACTGAAAACTGATACATAAAAAATTATATCTCCTTATAATATTTTATGTTGATACATGAAGTACTAATATATATATATATATATATATATATATATATATATATATATATATATATATATATATATATAGTCAATTAACTGGTCCAAACGAATGTGACTTTTGTGGTTCTACAAAAGCGCCAAGACGTTGCGCGGGTTTAGTCACGATGATGTCTCAAACGAAGATCCCACGCAAGGGGGTCGCTCGGCACCTAAGTACAACACTGATTGTGTCGTCTAATATCGGTTGCCTTATATTCTGTCCATGTGCCAGACATGACGAAGCATAATTGATATTGCATTTTTTCGCATATTCTTTATCCATTCAATCAAAACTCATTTTCTCAAACCTGATTTCTTCCGTTCGGCGCATCCCCTTGGGCTGTAACTTGTCCTATCAATTACCCCCTTTCCCGTATTCGTCACCCCCACCCCACCCCGCAGTCGGTAACCGCCGCTCCCTTATTTCGTAATCATAAAGCCGAATTATTTTCCACCAATGCCGCAATATATGTGTGTGTGTGGTTTTTTTTTGTTTTGTTTTTTTAACGCATTCATCAATGCGAATGGCGCTGGCAAGAAAATGGCGTCTTTGGATCTCATTTGCAACGGACAATCTAAAATGTTCATATTAAAGTTATTGTTAGAAGTGCAGATTTAAAAAAAATTAGTGATAAATGAAGCAAGTAGAGAGAGATAGAGAGAGGGGGCAAGGACAGAGAACATATATATATATATATATATATATATATATATATATATATATATATATATATATATATATAGAGAGAGAGAGAGAGAGAGAGAGAGAGAGAGGGGGCAAGGAGAGAGAACATATATATATATATATATAGAGAGAGAGAGAGAGAGAGAGAGGGGGCAGAGAGAACAGAGAGAGAGAGAGAACAGAGACAGAGAGAGAGAGAAAGAGAGGGGTGCAGAGAGAGAGAGAACAGATATATATATATATATATATATATATATATATATATAGAGAGAGAGAGAGAGAGAGAGAGAGAGAGAGAGAGAGAGAGAGAGGAAAACAGAGAGAGAGAGAGAGGAAAACAGAGAGAGAGAGAGAACGGAGAGAGACAGAGGGAGAGAGAGGGAGAGAGAGAATGAGAGAGATAGAGAGAGGGAGAGAGAACGGAGAGAACAAATATATATATATATATAGAGAGAGAGAGAGAGAGAGAACAGAGAGAGAGAGAGGGGGAGAACAGAGAGAGATGAGAGAGAAAGAAAGAGAGAGA
>OY744549.1:47158010-47200510 GCA_963556195.1 Sepiola atlantica
CCAACCAACAGGGTCCATAACAGATGTAAAACATCTATTCCAACCAACAGGGTCCATAACAAATGTAAGACATATATTCCAACCAACAGGGTCCATAACAGACGTAAGGCATCTATTCCAACCAACAGGGTCCATAACAGATGTAAGACATCTATTTCAACCAACATGATCCATAACAGATGTAAGACATCTATTCAAACCAACAGGCTCCATTAAAGATGTAAGACATCTATTCCAACCAACAGGCTCCATTAAAGATATAAGACATCTATTCAAACCAACAGGGTCCATAACAGATATAAGACCTATATTCCATCCAACAGGGTCCATAACAGATGTAAGACCTATATTTCACCCAACAGGGTCCATAACAGATGTACAACATCTATTCCAACCAACAGGGTCCATAAGAGATGTAAGACCTATATTCCACCCAACAGGGTTCATAACAGATGTAAGAAATCTATTCCAACCAAACTGATCCATAACAGATGTAAGACATCTATTTAAACCAACAGGCTTTATTAAAGATGTAAGACATCTATTCCAACCAACAGGGTCCATAACAGATGTAAGACATCTATTCCAACCAACATGATCCATAACAGATGTAATACATCTATTCCAACCAACAGGGTCCATAACAGATGTAAGACATCTATTCCAACCAACAGGGTCCATAACAAATGTAAGACATCTATTCCAACCAACATGATCCATTAAAGATGTAAAACATCTATTCCAACCAACAGGGTCCATAACAGATGTAAGACCTATATTCCACCCAACAGGGTCCATAACAGATGTAAGACATCTATTCCAACCAACATGATCCATAACAGATGTAATACATCTATTCCAACCAACAGGGTCCATAACAGATGTAAGACATCTATTCCACCCAACAGGGTCCATAACAGATGTAAGACATCTATTCCAACCAACATGATCCATAACAGATGTAAGACATCTATTCCAACCAACAGGGTCCATAACAGATGTAAGACATCTATTCCAACCAACATGATCCATAACAGATGTAAGACATCTATTCCAACCAACATGATCCATAACAGATGTAAGACATCTATTCCAACCAACAGGGTCCATATCAGATGTAAGACATCTATTCCACCGAACAGGGTCCATAACAGATGTAAGACATCTATTCTAACCAACATGATCCATAACAGATGTAAGACATCTATTCCACCCAACAGGGTCCATAACAGATGTAAGACATCTATTCCAACCAACAGGGTCCATAACAGATGTAAAACATCTATTCCAACCAACATGATCCATAACAGATGTAAGACATCTATTCCAACCAACAGGCTCCATTAAAGATGTAAGACATCTATTCCAACCAACAGGGTCCATAACAGATGTAATACATCTATTCCACCCAACAGGGTCCATAACAGATGTAAGACATCTATTCCAACCAACAGGGTCCGAAGCAGATGTAAGACATCTATTCTATCCAACAGGGTCCATAACAGATGTAAGACATCTATTCCAACCAACAGGATCCATAACATATGTAAGACATCTATTCCAACCAACAAGACCCATAACAGATGTAAGACGTCTTTTCCAACCAACATGATCCATAACAGATGTAAGACATCTATTCCAACCAACAGGTTCGTCGAGGGGGGAAGCAGAGTAGCCAGTTGATCGGAGCATAACCCATTGAAGTATTTATAAAACAAACATAAGAATGCTACATTGCGGCGATGGGACAGGGCCAGAGCTTGGTTGACAGTGAGGGACCTATTAGGTTGACGACTCTTTTTTGGGAGAGACTAGTAGATGATGCACGAGACTCCATGCATGGGTGGATGGTGGCTTTGTAGAGATACAGGATAATGTCAGGTGTGAGAAGTTTACTAGCACGGTAGAGGGATCTCACCTTCTTTGCTGCAGCCCTGGCAATGTCTTCAATATATTTGTTCCAATTCATGTTGCTTGTGAAGGTTAGGCCGAGGAGTTTGAATGTTGAACTTTCAGATAGGGTGTTATTTGCCATGACAATCCGTGGTTTGAGAGATTTCTTGTAGTTATTGAAGGAAAGGAGCTTTGTCTTTGCGGCATTAAAAGTTACCAACCATTTATGACCCCAATCCACTACAGCCTGGAGGTCATTTTCTAAGGATTCAGCCATTGCCTCGGATATGATCGTGACCGTTTTGCCAACATGACAAGAGTAAAGCGTTGTGTCGTCAGCAAATAAACCAATCTCAGACTCAATGTCATCAGGGAGATCGTTTATGAAGATCAGGCACAACAAAGGTCCAAAGATAGATCCCTGGGGTACACAAGCATTTATGTCATGTTGCTTAGATGAACGGCCATCGAGGACAACCTGGATCTTTCTTTGGGTTGAGAAGGATCTAATTATATTGAGTAATTGCCCAGTAGTACCGTATGAGCGTATTTTCAGGAGAAGCCCTTTATGCCATACTTTGTCAAAGACCTTGGATATATCAAGCGCTACCGCCCTAGCTTCTCCTGCCTTGTCAAGCGTATGATACATGCGTTCAGGATGACCGTTAGGATGTTTGTCTAAATCCATACTGGCGGCCAGAAAGAAGTTTAGCCGGACTATCGCTAGATTGATTAAGGATTCAAAGATTTTAGCAAAAAGATCGGTAGTAAACTGATTGGGCGGTAGTTCTGAGGATCAGTTTTATTCCAAGAATTCTTGTAGACTGGTACAACAAAGGCAATTGATTACGGATTCAAAGATTTTAGCAGAAAGATCGGTAGTAAGTTAACTAGCATGAATTTTGACATGGGGTCGAGTTTAGTGCGGGTTAGAGTGACCCACAAATTGGAATAATCAAACAAATGAAGCGGGGGTCAAATCACAAAGTAAAAGGTAAAAACCCCAAAGAAATGAAGGTTTCATAGTTCCGTGTGGGAGTTTAAGCAAAGCGGGCGTAAACTAATTATGAAACTTTGAAAAATGGAACTAGCCGTAAGGCCAAATGATTGGCCGGTAGTCCTGAGAATTCTTGTAGACTGGTACAACAGAGGCAATTTTTCAGCTATCGGGGAAGCAACATGTTTTACCGTCATTCTGTTAAACACATGAATGATCTTCTAAATCATATTCTGAGATCATTTATTTATATTTATGTAAACGACACAACTGTCTGTGGCAGCACTACGAAGAGCATTGCTAATCAAAATCTTGCTGATTCTCTTTCTTCCGATCTAGAGCACATAGTACAACAGGGGAAAGTTGCAGGTTACCGTTAACACCTCAGAAACGAAGCTTACCTCCTTTCACCACCAACGCTCGGATCCCCGTTTTGCCTCAGTTCAAACGAATGTTTCATTCTTTGAGAAAACCCCTTGTTTTAATAAGTTCATTGGACTGATTTTCACCCCAGACCTGAAATGGAAGACTTACATCTATTCTAACCAACATGATCCATAACAGATGTAAGACATCTATTCCAACCAACAGGGTCCATAACAGATGTAAGACCTATATTCCAACCAACAGGGTACATAACAGATATAAGACATCTATTCCAACAAACAGACTCCATTAAAGATGTAAAACATCTATTCCAACCAACAGGGTCCATAACAAATGTAAAACATCTATTCCAACCAACAGGGTCCATAACAGATGTAAAACATCTATTCCAACCAACAGGGTCCATAACAAATGTAAGACATCTATTCCAACCAACAGGGTCCATAACAAATGTAAGACATATATTCCTACCAACAGGGTACATAACAGACGTAAGGCATCTATTCCAACCAACAGGGTCCATAACAGATGTAAGACATCTATTTCAACCAACATGATCCATAACAGATGTAAGACATCTATTCAAACCAACAGGCTCCATTAAAGATGTAAGACATCTATTCCAACCAACAGGCTCCATTAAAGATAAAGACATCTATTCCAACCAACAGGGTCCATAACAGATATAAGACCTATATTCCATCCAACAGGGTCCATAACAGATGTAAGACCTATATTTCACCCAACAGGGTCCATAACAGATGTACAACATCTATTCCAACCAACAGGGTCCATAAGAGATGTAAGACATCTATTCCAACCAACAGGGTCCATAACAGATGTAAGACATCTATTCCACCTAACAGGGTCCATAACAGATGTAAGACATCTATTCCAACCAACATGATCCATAACAGATGTAATACATCTATTCCAACCAACAGGGTCCATAACAGATGTAAGACATCTATTCCAACCAACATGATCCATTAAAGATGTAAAACATCTATTCCAACCAACAGGGTCCATAACAGATGTAAGACCTATATTCCACCCAACAGGGTCCATAACAGATGTAAGACATCTATTCCAACCAACATGATCCATTAAAGATGTAAAAAATCTATTCCAACCAACAGGGTCCATAACAGATGTAAGACCTATATTCCACCCAACAGGGTCCATAACAGATGTAAGACATCTATTCCAACCAACATGATCCATAACAGATGTAATACATCTATTCCAACCAACAGGGTCCATAACAGATGTAAGACATCTATTCCACCCAACAGGGTCCATAACAGATGTAAGACATCTATTCCAACCAACATGATCCATAACAGATGTAAGACATCTATTCCAACCAACAGGGTCCATAACAGATGTAAGACATCTATTCCAACCAACATGATCCATAACAGATGTAAGACATCTATTCCAACCAACATGATCCATAACAGATGTAAGACATCTATTCCAACCAACAGGGTCCATACCAGATGTAAGACATCTATTCCACCGAACAGGGTCCATAACAGATGTAAGACATCTATTCTAACCAACATGATCCATAACAGATGTAAGACATCTATTCCAACCAACAGGGTCCATAACAGATGTAAGACATCTATTCCAACCAACAGGGTCCATAACAGATGTAAAACATCTATTCCAACCAACATGATCCATAACAGATGTAAGACATCTATTCCAACCAACAGGCTCCATTAAAGATGTAAGACATCTATTCCAACCAACAGGGTCCATAACAGATGTAATACATCTATTCTACCCAACAGGGTTGATAACAGATGTAAGACATCTATTCCAACCAACAGGGTCCAAAGCAGATGTAAGACATCTATTCTATATAACAGGGTCCATAACAGATGTAAGACATCTATTCCAACCAACAGGATCCATAACATATGTAAGACATCTATTCCAACCAACAAGACCCATAACAGATGTAAAACGTCTTTTCCGACTAACAGGGTCCATAACAGATGTAAGACCTATATTCCAACAAACAGGGTCCATAACAGATGTAAGACATCTATTCCAACCAAAAAGATCCATAAAATATGTGAGACATCTATTCCAACCAACAGGGTCCATAACAGATGTAAGAAATCTATTCCAACCAACATGATCCATAACAGATGTAATACATCTATTCCAACCAACAGGGTCCATAACAGATGTAAGACATCTATTCCACCCAACAGGGTCCATAACAGATGTAAGACATCTATTCCAACCAACATGATCCATAACAGATGTAAGACATCTATTCCAACCAACAGGGTCCATAACAGATGTAAGACATCTATTCCAACCAACATGATCCATAACAGATGTAAGACATCTATTCCAACCAACATGATCCATAACAGATGTAAGACATCTATTCCAACCAACAGGGTCCATAACAGATGTAAGACCTATATTCCAACCAACAGGGTACATAACAGATATAAGACATCTATTCCAACAAACAGGCTCCATTAAAGATGTAAAACATCTATTCCAACCAACAGGGTCCATAACAAATGTAAGACATCTATTCCAACCAACAGGGTCCATAACAGATGTAAAACATCTATTCCAACCAACAGGGTCCATAACAAATGTAAGACATCTATTCCAACCAACAGGGTCCATAACAAATGTAAGACATATATTCCTACCAACAGGGTCCATAACAGATGTAAGACCTATATTTCACCCAACAGGGTCCATAACAGATGTACAACATCTATTCCAACCAACAGGGTCCATAAGAGATGTAAGACCTATATTCCACCCAACAGGGTCCATAACAGATGTAAGACATCTATTCCAACCAACATGATCCATAACAGATGTAAGACATCTATTTCAACCAACAGGCTCCATTAAAGATGTAAGACATCTATTCCAACCAACAGGGTCCATAACAGATGTAAGACATCTATTCCAACCAACATGATCCATAACAGATGTAATACATCTATTCCAACCAACAGGGTCCATAACAGATGTAAGACATCTATTCCAACCAACAGGGTCCATAACAGATGTAAGACATCTATTCCAACCAACATGATCCATTAAAGATGTAAAACATCTATTCCAACCAACAGGGTCCATAACAGATGTAAGACCTATATTCCACCCAACAGGGTCCATAACAGATGTAAGACATCTATTCCAACCAACATGATCCATAACAGATGTAATACATCTATTCCAACCAACAGGGTCC
The DNA here is from genome assembly GCA_963556195.1 of Sepiola atlantica. Classification (NCBI taxonomy): domain Eukaryota; kingdom Metazoa; phylum Mollusca; class Cephalopoda; order Sepiida; family Sepiolidae; genus Sepiola; species Sepiola atlantica. The sequence continues at coordinate 47,164,538 of OY744549.1, forward strand.
ATAACAGATGTAAGACATCTATTCCACCCAACAGGGTCCATAACAGATGTAAGACATCTATTCCAACCAACATGATCCATAACAGATGTAAGACATCTATTCCAACCAACAGGGTCCATAACAGATGTAAGACATCTATTCCAACCAACATGATCCATAACAAATGTAAGACATCTATTCCAACCAACATGATCCATAACAGATGTAATACATCTATTCCACCGAACAGGGTCCATAACAGATGTAAGACATCTATTCTAACCAACATAATCCATAACAGATGTAAGACATCTATTCCAACCAACAGGGTCCATAATAGATGTAAGACATCTATTCCAACCAACAGGGTCCATAACAGATGTAAAACATCTATTCCAACCAACATGATCCATAACAGATGTAAGACATCTATTCCACCCAACAGGGTCCATAACAGATGTAAGACATCTATTCCAACCAACATGATCCATAACAGATGTAATACATCTATTCCAACCAACAGGGTCCATAACAGATGTAAGACATCTATTCCAACCAACATGATCCATTAAAGATGTAAAACATCTATTCCAACCAACAGGGTCCATAACAGATGTAAGACCTATATTCCACCCAACAGGGTCCATAACAGATGTAAGACATCTATTCCAACCAACATGATCCATAACAGATGTAAGACATCTATTCCAACCAACAGGCTCCATTAAAGATGTAAGACATCTATTCCAACCAACAGGGTCCATAACAGATGTAAGACATCTATTCAACCTAACAGGGTCCATAACAGATGTAAGACATCTATTCCAACCAACATGATCCATAACAGATGTAATACATCTATTCCAACCAACAGGGTCCATAACAGATGTAAGACATCTATTCCAACCAACATGATCCATTAAAGATGTAAAACATCTATTCCAACCAACAGGGTCCATAACAGATGTAAGACCTATATTCCACCCAACAGGGTCCATAACAGATGTAAGACATCTATTCCAACCAACATGATCCATAACAGATGTAATACATCTATTCCAACCAACAGGGTCCATAACAGATGTAAGACATCTATTCCAACCAACAGGGTCCATAACAGATGTAAGATATCTATTCCAACCAACATGATCCATAACAGATGTAATACATCTATTCCAACCAACAGGGTCCATAACAGATGTAAGACATCTATTCCACCCAACAGGGTCCATAACAGATGTAAGACATCTATTCCAACCAACATGATCCATAACAGATGTAAGACATCTATTCCAACCAACAGGGTCCATAACAGATGTAAGACATCTATTCCAACCAACATGATCCATAACAGATGTAAGACATCTATTCCAACCAACATGATCCATAACAGATTAATACATCTATTCCACCCAACAGGGTCCATAACAGATGTAAGACATCTATTCCAACCAACATGATCCATAACAGATGTAATACATCTATTCCAACCAACAAGGTCCATAACAGATGTAAGACATCTATTCCAACCAACAGGGTCCATAACACATGTAAGACATCTATTCCAACCAACATGATCCATAACAGATGTAATACATCTATTCCAACCAACAGGGTCCATAACAGATGTAAGACATCTATTCCACCCAACAGGGTCCATAACAGATGTAAGACATCTATTCCAACTAACATGATCCATAACAGATGTAAGACATCTATTCCAACCAACAGGGTCCATAACAGATGTAAGACATCTATTCCAACCAACAGGGTCCATAACACATGTAAGACATCTATTCCAACCAACATGATCCATAACAGATGTAAGACATCTATTCCAACCAACAGGTTCGTCGAGGGGGGAAGCAGAGTAGCCAGTTGATCGGAGCATAACCCATTGAAGTATTTATAAAACAAACATAAGAATGCTACATTGCGGCGATGGGACAGGGGCCAGAGCTTGGTTGACAGTGAGGGACCTATTAGGTTGACGACTCTTTTTTGGGAGAGACTAGTAGATGATGCACGAGACTCCATGCATGGGTGGATGGTGGCTTTGTAGAGATACAGGATAATGTCAGGTGTGAGAAGTTTACTAGCACGGTAGAGGGATCTCACCTTCTTTGCTGCAGCCCTGGCAATGTCTTCAATATATTTGTTCCAATTCATGTTGCTTGTGAAGGTTAGGCCGAGGAGTTTGAATGTTGAACTTTCAGATAGGGTGTTATTTGCCATGACAATCCGTGGTTTGAGAGATTTCTTGTAGTTATTGAAGGAAAGGAGCTTTGTCTTTGCGGCATTAAAAGTTACCAACCATTTATGACCCCAATCCACTACAGCCTGGAGGTCATTTTCTAAGGATTCAGCCATTGCCTCGGATATGATCGTGACCGTTTTGCCAACATGACGAGAGTAAAGCGTTGTGTCGTCAGCAAATAAACCAATCTCAGACTCAATGTCATCAGGGAGATCGTTTATGAAGATCAGGCACAACAAAGGTCCAAAGATAGATCCCTGGGGTACACAAGCATTTATGTCATGTTGCTTAGATGAACGGCCATCGAGGACAACCTGGATCTTTCTTTGGGTTGAGAAGGATCTAATTATATTGAGTAATTGCCCAGTAGTACCGTATGAGCGTATTTTCAGGAGAAGCCCTTTATGCCATACTTTGTCAAAGACCTTGGATATATCAAGCGCTACCGTCCTAGCTTCTCCTGCCTTGTCGAGCGTATGATACATGCGTTCAGGATGACCGTTAGGATGTTTGTCTAAATCCATACTGGCGGCCAGAAAGAAGTTTAGCCGGACTATCGCTAGATTGATTAAGGATTCAAAGATTTTAGCAAAAAGATCGGTAGTAAACTGATTGGGCGGTAGTTCTGAGGATCAGTTTTATTCCAAGAATTCTTGTAGACTGGTACAACAAAGGCAATTGATTACGGATTCAAAGATTTTAGCAGAAAGATCGGTAGTAAGTTAACTAGCATGAATTTTGACAAGGGTCGAGTTTAGTGCGGGTTAGAGTGACCCACAAATTGGAATAATCAAACAAATGAAGCGGGGGTCAAATCACAAAGTAAAAGGTAAAAACCCCAAAGAAATGAAGGTTTCATAGTTCCGTGTGGGAGTTTAAGCAAAGCGGGCGTAAAATAATTATGAAACTTTGAAAAATGGAACTAGCCGTAAGGCCAAATGATTGGCCGGTAGTCCTGAGAATTCTTGTAGACTGGTACAACAGAAGCAATTTTTCAGCTATCGGGGAAGCAACATGTTTTACCGTCATTCTGTTAAACACATGAATGATCTTCTAAATCATATTCTGAGATCATTTATTTATATTTATGTAAACGACACAACTGTCTGTGGCAGCACTACGAAGAGCATTGCTAATCAAAATCTTGCTGATTCTCTTTCTTCCGATCTAGAGCACATAGTACAACAGGGGAAAGTTGCAGGTAACCGTTAACACCTCAGAAACGAAGCTTACCTCCTTTCACCACCAACGCTCGGATCCCCGTTTTGCCTCAGTTCAAACGAATGTTTCATTCTTTGAGAAAACCCCTTGTTTTAATAAGTTCATTGGACTGATTTTCACCCCAGACCTGAAATGGAAGACTTACATCTATTCTAACCAACATGATCCATAACAGATGTAAGACATCTATTCCAACCAACATGATCCATAACAGATGTAAGACCTATATTCCAACCAACAGGGTACATAACAGATATAAGACATCTATTCCAACCAACAGGCTCCATTAAAGATGTAAAACATCTATTCCAACCAGCAGGGTCCATAACAGATGTAAAACATCTATTCCAACCAACAGGGTCCATAACAAATGTAAAACATATATTCCAACCAACAGGGTCCAAAGCAGATGTAAGACATCTATTCTATCCAACAGGGTCCATAACAGATGTAAGATATCTATTCCAACCAACAGGATCCATAACATATGTGAGACATCTATTCCAACCAACAGGGTCCATAACAGATGTAAGACATCTATTCTAACCAACATGGTTCATAACAGATGTAAGACATCTATTCTAACAAACAGGGTCTATAACAGATGTAAGACATCTATTCCAACCAACAGGGTCCATAACAGATGTAAGACCTATATTCCAACCAACAGGGTACATAACAGATGTAAGACATCTATTCCAACCAACAGGGTCCATAACAGATGTAAGACCTATATTCCAACCAACAGGCTCCATTAAAGATGTAAAACATCTATTCCAACCAACAGGGTCCATAACAGATGTAAAACATCTATTTCAACCAACAGGGTCCATAACAAATGTAAGACATATATTCCAACCAACAGGGTCCATAACAGATGTAAGACATCTATTTCAACCAACATGATCCATAACAGATGTAAGACATCTATTCAAACCAACAGGCTCCATTAAAGATGTAAGACATCTATTCCAACCAACAGGCTACATAAAAGATATAAGACATCTATTCCAACCAACAGGGTCCATAACAGATATAAGACCTATATTCCATCCAACAGGGTCCATAACAGATGTAAGACCTATATTTCACCCAACAGGGTCCATAACAGATGTACAACATCTATTCCAACCAACAGGGTCCATAAGAGATGTAAGACCTATATTCCACCCAACAGGGTCCATAACAGATGTAAGACATCTATTCCAACCAACATGATCCATAACAGATGTAAGACATCTATTTCAACCAACAGGCTTCATTAAAGATGTAAGACATCTATTCCAACCAACAGGGTCCATAACAGATGTAAGACATCTATTCCAACCAACATGATCCATAACAGATGTAATACATCTATTCCAACCAACAGGGTCCATAACAGATGTAAGACATCTATTCCAACCAACAGGGTCCATAACAGATGTAAGACATCTATTCCAACCAACATGATCCATTAAAATTGTAAAACATCTTTTCCAACCAACAGGGTCCATAACAGATGTAAGACCTATATTCCACCCAACAGGGTCCATAACAGATGTAAGACATCTATTCCAACCAACATGATCCATAACAGATGTAATACATCTATTCCAACCAACAGGGTCCATAAAATATGTAAGACATCTATTCCACCCAACAGGGTCCATAACAGATGTAAGACATCTATTCCAACCAACATGATCCATAACAGATGTAAGACATCTATTCCAACCAACAGGGTCCATAACAGATGTAAGACATCTATTCCAACCAACATGATCCATAACAAATGTAAAACATCTATTCCAACCAACATGATCCATAACAGATGTAAGACATCTATTCCAACCAACAAACTCCATACCAGATGTAAGACATCTATTCCACCGAACAGGGTCCATAACAGATGTAAGACATCTATTCTAACTAACATAATCCATAACAGATGTAAGACATCTATTCCAACCAACAGGGTCCATAACAGATGTAAGACATCTATTCCAACCAACAGGGTCCATAACAGATGTAAAACATCTATTCCAACCAACATGATCCATAACAGATGTAAGACATCTATTCCAACCAACAGGCTCCATTAAAGATGTAAGACATCTATTCCAACCAACAGGGTCCATAACAGATGTAAGACATCTATTCCACCCAACAGGGTCCATAACAGATGTAAGACATCTATTCCTACCAACATGATCCATAACAGATGTAATACATCTATTCCAACCAACAGGGTCCATAACAGATGTAAGACATCTATTCCAACCAACATGATCCATTAAAGATGTAAAACATCTATTCCAACCAACAGGGTCCATAACAGATGTAAGACCTATATTCCACCCAACAGGGTCCATAACAGATGTAAGACATCTATTCCAACCAACATGATCCATAACAGATGTAATACATCTATTCCAACCAACAGGGTCCATAACAGATGTAAGACATCTATTCCAACCAACATGATCCATTAAAGATGTAAAACATCTATTCCAACCAACAGGGTCCATAACAGATGTAAGACCTATATTCCACCAAACAGGGTCCATAACAGATGTAAGACATCTATTCCAACCAACATGATCCATAACAGATGTAATACATCTATTCCAACCAACAGGGTCCATAACAGATGTAAGACATCTATTCCAACCAACAGGGTCCATAACAGATGTAAGACATCTATTCCAACCAACATGATCCATAACAGATGTAATACATCTATTCCAACCAACAGGGTCCATAACAGATGTAAGACATCTATTCCACCCAACAGGGTCCATAACAGATGTAAGACATCTATTCCAACCAACATGATCCATAACAGATGTAAGACATCTATTCCAACCAACAGGGTCCATAACAGATATAAGACATCTATTCCAACCAACATGATCCATAACAGATGTAAGACATCTATTCCAACCAACATGATCCATAACAGATGTAATACATCTATTCCAACCAACAGGGTCCATAACAGATGTAAGACATCTATTCCACCCAACAGGGTCCATAACAGATGTAAGACATCTATTCCAACCAACATGATCCATAACAGATGTAAGACATCTATTCCAACCAACAGGGTCCATAACAGATGTAAGACATCTATTCCAACCAACAGGGTCCATAACACATGTAAGACATCTATTCCAACCAACATGATCCATAACAGATGTAAGACATCTATTCCAACCAACAGGTTCGTCGAGGGGGGAAGCAGAGTAGCCAGTTGATCGGAGCATAACCCATTGAAGTATTTATAAAACAAACATAAGAATGCTACATTGCGGCGATGGGACAGGGGCCAGAGCTTGGTTGACAGTGAGGGACCTATTAGGTTGACGACTCTTTTTTGGGAGAGACTAGTAGATGATGCACGAGACTCCATGCATGGGTGGATGGTGGCTTTGTAGAGATACAGGATAATGTCAGGTGTGAGAAGTTTACTAGCACGGTAGAGGGATCTCACCTTCTTTGCTGCAGCCCTGGCAATGTCTTCAATATATTTGTTCCAATTCATGTTGCTTGTGAAGGTTAGGCCGAGGAGTTTGAATGTTGAACTTTCAGATAGGGTGTTATTTGCCACGACAATCCGTGGTTTGAGAGATTTCTTGTAGTTATTGAAGGAAAGGAGCTTTGTCTTTGCGGCATTAAAAGTTACCAACCATTTATGACCCCAATCCACTACAGCCTGGAGGTCATTTTCTAAGGATTCAGCCATTGCCTCGGATATGATCGTGACCGTTTTGCCAACATGACGAGAGTAAAGCGTTGTGTCGTCAGCAAATAAACCAATCTCAGACTCAATGTCATCAGGGAGATCGTTTATGAAGATCAGGCACAACAAAGGTCCAAAGATAGATCCCTGGGGTACACAAGCATTTATGTCATGTTGCTTAGATGAACGGCCATCGAGGACAACCTGGATCTTTCTTTGGGTTGAGAAGGATCTAATTATATTGAGTAATTGCCCAGTAGTACCGTATGAGCGTATTTTCAGGAGAAGCCCTTTATGCCATACCTTGTCAAAGACCTTGGATATATCAAGCGCTACCGCCCTAGCTTCTCCTGCCTTGTCGAGCGTATGATACATGCGTTCAGGATGACCGTTAGGATGTTTGTCTAAATCCATACTGGCGGCCAGAAAGAAGTTTAGCCGGACTATCGCTAGATTGATTAAGGATTCAAAGATTTTAGCAAAAAGATCGGTAGTAAACTGATTGGGCGGTAGTTCTGAGGATCAGTTTTATTCCAAGAATTCTTGTAGACTGGTACAACAAAGGCAATTGATTACGGATTCAAAGATTTAAGCAGAAAGATCGGTAGTAAGTTAACTAGCATGAATTTTGACATGGGGTCGAGTTTAGTGCGGGTTAGAGTGACCCACAAATTGGAATAATCAAACAAATGAAGCGGGGGTCAAATCACAAAGTAAAAGGTAAAAACCCCAAAGAAATGAAGGTTTCATAGTTCCGTGTGGGAGTTTAAGCAAAGCGGGCGTAAAATAATTATGAAACTTTGAAAAATGGAACTAGCCGTAAGGCCAAATGATTGGCCGGTAGTCCTGAGAATTCTTGTAGACTGGTACAACAGAGGCAATTTTTCAGCTATCGGGGAAGCAACATGTTTTACCGTCATTCTGTTAAACACATGAATGATCTTCTAAATCATATTCTGAGATCATTTATTTATATTTATGTAAACGACACAACTGTCTGTGGCAGCACTACGAAGAGCATTGCTAATCAAAATCTTGCTGATTCTCTTTCTTCCGATCTAGAGCACATAGTACAACAGGGGAAAGTTGCAGGTTACCGTTAAAACCTCAGAAACGAAGCTTACCTCCTTTCACCACCAACGCTCGGATCCCCGTTTTGCCTCAGTTCAAACGAATGTTTCATTCTTTGAGAAAACCCCTTGTTTTAATAAGTTCATTGGACTGATTTTCACCCCAGACCTGAAATGGAAGACTTACATCAAATCTGTTACTCAGGTCGCTGGGAAAATGATTGGATCATTCCACCGCTCCAGAAAGTCCCCGATTCCTGATGCAATCCTCTACCTGTATAAGAGTCAGATAAGATGGGGAAGTACTGCTGCAACATTGGGGAAAATTCCTATCATAGGCGTTTTACCCATATGATTCTTATCGTTTTAAATGTGTTAAAAACTTATAATAATGTAATTCACGTAAATTCTTTTTACTAAATATGTATTTTATGGAACTGGATTTTCTTAAAGAAATATGCTATGTAAACAAACATTTTGGATGAAAGTTATTAATTATTCTTACATTGTATTTTTGATCCCGAAATAAAATAATATTTTATTTTTTCAAGACTTTAAACTTGAATTTGAATGCAAGTACTTAATCGCTGGCGGCCATGTTGTAATTTCCTATAATTTTCTTTAGTAAAATAGTAGCAATAGTTTGATAAGCGTTTGTCGCTTATTTAAAAAACGATACCAAAAAACTAAAAGTTTAGAGACACGTCCCTGGCGCTAAGAAACGTTAAATAAAATTAAAAGTTTTTTCAAATTATTAGCCTTGACAGAATACAAAATCCACGTTGCACCCTAGTGGCGATTCGGGGTGACCTCTTCTCTGCTTTACATCTTCTCTCTCACAGAGAATAAGTTATTAGTCTTTCTCTACTCAATCGTTATTTTCATTTTAAGTGCTCGAGTGAGCTCTAATCTCTGGTTTCTCCCTGTAAAACATTCACAGCAAGAACCGTCTAGCAACCAGCACTGCAAAATAATATTTTGTTGCTTTTTATACGGAATTTCCATGAACAATGTTTCTTACTAAGGACTTTCGTATGTGGAACACATTACAGATAGGCTGATTTCCTTCACACTACAACATAGTTGTCTTCAAGTTAAATGTAAAAAAATATTTGTCGAGCCACCCTCTTAAGTAGTAAAAATTTTTCCATGCCGTATAACTTTTAAAATCCTCCCAAGAATTAAATAAAAAAAAAACAAGAAAATCGATTCAGCCTCTATTGTTAAACTCGGTGGAGTGTTCTTCTGCGCACATGTACCCTAACCATAAACCTAACCCTAACCCTAACGTTAACCATAACTCTAACCATAACTCTAACCTCTAACGTTAACCATAACTCTAACCTTAACCCTAACCTCTAACCCTAACCCTAACCCTAACCCTAACACCTAACCCCAACCCTAACTCTAACCCTAACATCTAACCCCAACCATAACCTTAACCCTCACCCAAACCCTAACCCCACCCCGTAACCCTAACCATAACACTTACCATAAATCTAACCCAAACGCGAACTCTAAAACTCATCCTAACTCTAACCGTAACTCTAACTCTAACATTAATCCTAACTCTAACAATAACCCTAACCATAAATCTAACCCTAACGTGAACTCAAAACCTAATCCTAACTCTAACTTTTACCCTAACCCTAACCCTAACCCTAACCCTAACCCTAACCTAACTCACACCCTAACCCTAACCCTAATTTTAACCCTAACTCTAACCCTAAATCTTATCCTAACACTAACCCTAACCTGTACTCTAACCCTAACCCTAATCTTAACCCTAACACTAACCCTAACTGAAACTCTAGCCCTAACAAAAAATCTAACCTTAACCCTAACCCTAATTCTAAACAAAACCCTAAGACTAACCCTAACCCTAACTCTATCCCTAACCCTAACTCTAACCCTCATCCTAACTCTAACCCTAACCTTTACCCTAGCCTTAACCCTAACTCTAACCCTAACCCTAACCCTTACCCAAACCCTAACCCTAATACTAACCATAAATCAAACATTAATGCAAACTCTAACACATCAACCTAACCCTTACCCTAACCCTAATCGTAACCCTAACTCTAACCCTAACCTTTACCCTAGCCTTAACCCTAACTCTAACCCTAACCCTAACCCTTACCCAAACCCTAACCCTAATACTAACCATAAATCAAACATTAATGCAAACTCTAACACATCAACCTAACCCTTACCCTAACCCTAATCGTAACCCTAACCCTAACCCTAACTCTAACCCTACCCCTACCCCTACCCCTAACTATAACCCTAACTCTAACCCTAACCCTCATCCTAACTCTAACCCTAACCCTAACAACTAACTCTAACCATAACTCTAACCTTAACCTTTACCCTAACTCTAACAACTAACTCTAACCCTAACTCTAACCCTAACCTTAACCCTAACTTTAAACTTAACCCTAACCCTAACCTAAACCCTAAATCTTACCCTTACTCACTAACACTAACCCTTATCCTAACCCTAACCCTGACCTGTACTCTAACTACAAACCCTAACCCTAACCCTAACCCTCATCCTAACTCGAACGCTAACCTTAACTCTAACACTAACCTTAAGCCCTAACCTAACCCTAATTCTAACCCTCATCCTTACTCTGACCCTAACCCTAACTCTTACCCTAACCTTTTCCTAACTCTAACCCTAACCCTAACCCTAACCCTAATACAAACCTTTACATTAACAATAAATCTAACACTAACGCGAACTCTAACCCATCAACCTAAAAGAAACCCTTATGCTAAACCTAATCTTAACCCTTACCCTACACCTTACTCTATCTCTAACCATAACTCTAACCCTAACCCTTACGGTTACCCTTACCCTAACCACTAACTCTAACCCTAACTCTAACCCTAAACTGAACCCTAACTCTAAACCTAACCCTAATCCTAACCGTAACCCTAACTCTAACTCTAACCCTTATCTTAATCCTAACCCAAACCTTAACCCTAACCCTAACCCAAACTCTAAACCTAACCCTAACCCTAACCCTAACTCTAACCCTGAACCTAACCCTTAACCTAACCCTAACTCTAACCATAACTATAACTTTAACCCTAAATCTAACCGTAACCTTAACCCGAATCCTAACTCTAACCTTAACCCAAACTCTAACCGTAACCCTAACTCTAACCCCAACCCCAACCCAATCCCTAACCCTAACCCTAACCATAACCTTCAGCTTATCCCTAACCCTAACCCTAACCCTAACCTTTACTCTAACCCTAACTTTAACCCTAACCCTAACCCTAACTCTAACCCTAACCCTAACTCTAACCCTAACCTTGCCTGGTTTTACCTTGGAGCATTCCACGTAGCCATTATTTTTATCAGCTGTTTCATTGTTAGATTCATCAACGAATGCTTGGATTTAGTTTGTTTCTCTGGGAATTTAAAATGCATTTTCCTTTTTTTCTTCTTTTGTTTAAAATGACTCAAAGCTTCTTTAGATTATATATATATATATATATATATATATATATATATATATATATATATATAAAATTTATTTAGATACTGTATATTACATATTTCAGCAATGTACCGCGGTTTCATCCAAAAGGGCAGATTTGGATGAAACCGCGGTACATTGCTGAAATATGTAATATACAGTATCTAAATAAATTATATTAGCTCTCTTATATGATCGAGCACTTTATTTGATTTCTTTTCATATACAACCTGACACACGATTATATATATATATATATATATATATATATATATATATATATATATGTATATATATATGATTTCTATGTAATTATTTTTAAAGGTGATTTTCAGCTCGTTGTTGTTGTGCTTACTATTATTTTTAATTGTTTAACTTCCTGGACTATAGACATCAACATCGAGGGTTTGTTTTTCTTCAGACAATCATCCTGAGGAAGTCTTGTAATAAAGACGAAACGTTGATGAATACATAAATAATCTTTTGGTTTTCCTTTTTTAATTTCCATTATATCGTAACACTTCTTCCACTCTTTATCATATATATATATATATATATATATATATATATATATATATATATATATATATATATATATAACATTCAATGAATTTAAATAATGTTTATATATATATATATATATATATATAAACATTCAATGAATTCAAATAATGTTTATATATATATATATATATATATATATATATATATATATATATATATATATATATATATATAAACATTCAATGAATTTAAACAGTATAATTGTTCCAAGAATTATAACATCAAGTCCAGCATGGCGTACGATCGTTTCCAAAACATTTTATAAATACTTTATTTTATTTTATAAATTAATAAAGCTAATCCAAAACGTCTCTACATCAACGCCTTTAACAACACGTCTTACAGAAAATCAGAGAACAAATGAAAAAGCTCGTTGTAGAGAAACATCCACTGAAAGAAAGAGTCACAGGTTGACATGTTAATAGCATAGGAGGGGGAAGAACATAATAGCACCCACAAACCAAAACACTGGTACATACAGAAAAAATAATCCAATATTTTCCACGGCTTTACGCTTTCAAATTATGCAAATCTAATATATATATATATATATATATATATATATATATATATATATATATATATTAGTACTTCATGTATCCACATAAAATATCATAAAGAGATATAGTTTTTATGTGTCCGTTTTCAGTATTTACTTCAACAGTGCTCGATACCTAAGTAGAGCTAGGTAGTAAGCAATGAAAATATATATGGCAACCAAGCTACACAGAGGCTCCCGTGTTTCATCCCCGGGCGGAATCGTCAGGCTAAATGCCATACAACATATATATATATATATATGTATACATATATATAATCGTGTGTCAGGTTAAATGCCTGACGATTCCCCCCGGGGATGAAACACGGGAGCCTCTGTGTAGCTTGATTGCCATATATATTTTCATTGCTTACTATATATATATATATATATATATATATATATATATATATATATATATATATATATATATATATATATGTTTGTGTGTATGTGACGGAGTAAGGCTACCAACATTTGTAAGAAGTTTTTTTCAACATCTATTTATTCTTTTATTATTTTATCATTCTATAATTTTATATTTCGTAATTGTTCTAATGGAATGTTTTCTGCTAGTTCTATACCTTTGTGTATTATTTGTAGGGGGTATCCTCTTCTAGTTAAACTTTTCTGTAGTTCCTCCAGTCGTACAACCTGGGCGTCTTTGTCACTGACTATAGTACAGCCCCTGCGTGCTAGGGAGTAGGGTATAGATTTTAGGCAGCTTTTGGGGTGATGGCTTCTAAAATGGATATATTGTTGGGTGTCTGTGGGTTTGTGGTAGATGTATGCGATTATGTGATTGTTTTTTAAAATTTTAATTAGTACATCTAGAAAGGGTAGTTCTGTTTGACTGTGTTCAATGGTGAATTTAATCTTGGAGTGTAGGTTTTGTAGTATGTTGTGTAATTTATTGATGTTCCCTGCGTCTGGGTTCCCAGATTGTAAAACAATCATCCAGGTATCTTTTCCAAGATTTTATGAAGAGAGTTTGAATATTCTGTCCATATATTTCTTCTATCTTTTCATACAAGCTCTTCTCTAGGTAGGCCAGTGTTAGGGTGGCATATGTTGGTGCCATTTTGGTTCCCATTGCTGTACCTAGAATCAGGATGTAGTTTTTGTTATTAAATTCAAAGGAGTTATTGTTGAGAATAATGTCTATGCTGTCGAGGATGAATTGTTTGGTGAATCTGTGGTGTAGTATTTGTGGGGGTTTGTCCATCCAGTGTGATATCGCCGGTTTACCTAAGTCATTGGGTATGTTGCTATATAAGCTGCTGATGTCAAATGTAACTAATTTGGTCCCGGGATTTATTATTTGTGGTAAGGAGCCTACGAAGTGTATGTCGTCTCTTATGTAGCTCTTGAATTGATCGGTGAATGGTTATATATATATATATATATATATATATATATATATATATACAGGGTGGGCCAAAATAAGGGTCCTATCTTTAAATTTGAATAACTTGAATTTGAATAACTTCCACAAAATAAAAGTTAAACTCACCAAACTTTATGTGTGTGTAGACTGACCCTTCCGAGATTTTTTTAAATAAACAAAACAAATTTTAGCCGAAAAACACTTTTTAAAAACTTACAAAAACTAAAGTATTGTTTTTTACACTGTTTTGAGTTTTTTAAGCAAAATAATGTTTTCTAAATGAGGGTACGTTCCTTAGGGCTAATACGGCTCATGCTTGCTTCGGAAGGGGTCCTTTACTTATTCTAAAAAAAAAAAAAAAAAATCAATAAATAAAAAAGTTATGAATTTTTAAAAATAGGACCCTTATTTTTGCCCACCCTATATATATATATATATATATATATATATATATATATATATATATATATGTATATATAAATATGGGAAATGAAAAAAGAAAAACAAAGAGATATTTTTTTATATATCCATCAACGTTTCGTTTTTATTTGTAAGAGTTCCTCAGGATGATAATTTTAAGAAAAATGTCATGCAAGTACATTGAAATATTGGGTTGACATGATGGGCCGATGAGAAAAAGTAGTAGCCGTGTCTGCTGACAGCGCTGGACCAACGTCCGGGCTGAGAGAATTTAGTGGCAGGGAGTTAAATGAATGTGGATGGCTGTGAGTGAAAAAGGGGGAGGGGTGGGAGTGTTAGTGAATTTGTCTTAGGGTGGGAGAGAGGGGAGGGGGTGCTGAGGTTTTTGTCGTGGTGAGGTGTAGCATGGATTTTGAGGGGCTGGGGAAAGAGGAGGGGAGGGGAGGGGGGAAACTCTGTGTCTTTGATATGTAGGTAGTGTCATAGTTTTAGAAAAAGATATATATATATTAACATTGAAGAGTTCAAATTATTTTCCTTTTAAACATATTTTTAAAAGAATTTAATAATAAATGAGGCATGTTTAGATGCAATATTTATTAAAAATAAAAATAAAAAATCAGAACAGATTTTTTTTTCTTTTTCATTTTTACTTTGATCGTTTGGCTAATAATTTCTCAAGAGAAACCATTGCTTCTTCAGAACGGTGAGAAATAATAATGGTTCCGTAAATTTGTAGTAGTCCGTATGGATGGAAAAAGACGTGTTGTTCTTATAACGGTCCATTCACCTTTCAAATATGAAGAAACGCGCAAGCCCGCGAGGCTTGTATTAGCATTGGAGCGTTCATATTTTTTTCATTTAAAACATCTTTTTAAATAATTTAATAATAAATGAGGCAGAAATCCTTCACTGATGAAGCCCCTTTAATATTAAGTAGTCTTAATAGTTGAGCCCTGTTTGAAATGACAAGATTGTTATCATTCCGGGATTAAGCAAGCTTCGACACTCGCCGACGCCTCTCGGGTAAGTGTACGTTAATTTCAATTACTGTCTGTGGCGATTTCCCGCGGCTGTGTGGGCATAGGCGTAAAGCTCGTGATTCTAGGATGCAACCGACACTCATGCACTGATTAGAGTAGAAAACCCGAAACGACATCGTCTGTAGGTATAAAACACTATTGAAAAAAATGTATAATATATATATATATATATATATATATATATATATATATATATATATATATATATATACACGAGAACTAGTAAAAAGCCTTAACATAGCAATAATTATATATATATATATATATATATATATATATATATATATATATATATATATATATATATATATATATGTAATTATTTTGATAAATAAATATTTTTATATCCATAGACATGTTTCATTTTATCTAACACTCGTCAGTATGGATGATTTGAACCCCGGGATGAAGTATTTTGAACCCTAGCCCCTAAATGCGAGAGAAATACGTCTTGTATTTTTTTATTTATAAAAATGAGTAATTAGATTCAGACAGTGTTTCAATCTCCTAAAGGGAGAGAACTCGCAACGTGACAAAATTTGAACCTTCAACTCAACAGATCTTAATACTTATTTTAATATATAAATATTTTAATATTCATATATATATATATATATATATATATATATATATATATATGAATATTAAAATATTATATATTATATATATATATATATATATATATATATATATATATATATATATATATATATGAATATAAAATATTTATATATTAAAATAAGTATTACGATCTGTTGAGTTGAAGGTTTAAATTTTGTCACGTTGCGAGTTCTCTCCCTTTAGGAGATTGAAACACTGTCTGAATCTAATTACTTGTTTTTATAAATAAAAAAATACAAGACGTATTTCTCTCGCATATATATATATATATATATATATATATATATATATATATATATATATATATATATAAATTAATGGGATATATATATATGCCATAATATTTTTTAAGTAAATATAAATTATTATTACCTTTTGGCTAAGATCAAAGTGTAGTATCTGTTCCGATGGATACTGCACTTCATAGATCGGTATTGTCTTGGCCTTCGGGGCTTGATTTACTCCGGTCTATGGGTCTGTCCTGTGCATTTCTAGGAGGTCCACCCTCCCAGGCTTCGCCTCCCCTCTTTGGGGAGGAGTAAGTTTATTGCTTACTGCCTGAGGCGCCCCTACCGGGGAATGCCGACGGAGCTGCCCAGGCAATTTTTAAACCCCACTTTCCCGATCCGACCTTGGGTCACATCTTACTTGTGGGAGTAAGATAAAAACTGGCCTTGTGCCTAACCCTTGGAGAGGAGTAAATTAATACAGACATCGATGTTTCATGCTTACTCAATCTTCAGTGTAGGAGCTCGAAGCTGGTTTCATAGTCGCCACTGACTCGTAGTCGGGAATCTTACCCCTCGGCACCCGTCAACTAGCATTGAAATTAGGAGAGATTTAAGTCTATAAACACCAAATCAAGTGAACAGATGGAGAGGATTCGACAACACACAGGTTTTCTATCGCTAGTAAAAACAATAACAAAAGCTGCGTAACATGATAGGCGATAAAAAATCATACATATATCGGACAGGGCGTCTCGACCTAGTGGTAAAAGAGCAGACTATATGCTGCAGCAAAGAAGGTGGGCTCCCTCTACCGTGCTAGTAAACTCATCGCACCTGACACGATCCTGTATCTTTACAAAGCCACCATCCGCCGATGCATGGAGTATTGTTGCCACATTTGGGCTGGTGCATCATCCACTAGTCTCTCCATCCTAGACAAAGTCCAAAAAAGAGTCGCTAACCTAATAGGTCCCTCACTGTCAACCAAGTTCCAGCCTCTGTCCAATCGGCACAATGTTGCATCTTTGTGCTTGTTTTACAAATACTTCAATGGATTGTGCTCCGATGAACTAGCTAATCTGATGCCCCCCCCCCCTTGACGTAAATTCACTAGGCCAACGCGACAATCAGCTTAATCCCATCCATTCACTGGAGAGGTCCCCAGATGCCGGAGAGCTTTCTACTCCAATAGCTTCTTTCCTCGTGCTGCTGGCCTCTGGAACTCCCTCCCGGCTCCCTGTTTCCCGACAGTACCGAGATGCATACGTTTACAACTAATGTAAACAGACATCTCGCTACACTGCTCCCCAACTTGGGGTGACACCCAAAACCCACACCCAAATTATCAGTAGCCCATTACGTCTACAGTGGCGACCTGCCTTGTTTGGGGTGAAATTTTTTAAAATTACATCGAGGGTTCGATCTCTGTCCAGGGTGGCCATGCTGATGACGGCTCATAGCCAGACAAAAGTGGCCATGGATTTCTTTTATGTACTAATTCGAATCAAAATCAGATATCTACTTTATCATTAAACACGATTACGACTAGGCCTAGGGAGCCACCACTGGGGTACGCCCCTGCTTAGGGTTTTACACAACTAGTCCCATGCCCCTAATTGCAATTGATAATAATACAATGAGAAGCCTACATTGAATATGTTTGCCTTTTTTACGACAAACCAGTGTGTAATGAAAATACTGCAGAATCATGAAGTTTTCAAGTAATGTCTGTGCGTGAAGCTTTTTTTAGGTGAGAAATCACTTCGCATAAAATCAACACAATTCACTAAGCGACTGCCATCCTGACCCAAACAGAAGAACCAGTCTGCATCGTTGGAATCAACAGTCGCTGTAGGTATTATATCAGAGTTTTACTTCTCCTAGTTGCCTGTCGTAACGTAGGCTAAAAAGTACATCTCTACGGGTGGTTTTACCGCACGCCGAGGCATCATTCGGATATATACTAGTGTATACCCTCCGTCAAAAATGACGACAAAATTATGCTTCGTCGGTGTTATCTATATAAAATCATATAATGACGTCATTGATTTTTTTTTTCATATATAAATTATTATTATCATTTCTGATGGCCTAAAGAAAAACAGCTACCGTTGAATTTTTATTTATAGAGGAGAATTTCTTTCCTAATTTCTAACGGCGAGGGTTGTTTAAATTTGGTTTCTAACGATTTAAAAAAAAAATTCAATAGAATAGGACTTAACTATCGCGAGTTGAAAAAAAAAACGGGGATCTTTTTTTATCAGCTAAATAAAAAAAAACACCAACCATGACTTTGTTTATTTATATTTACTAATATACACATACAATTTTTTTACAGAAGATAAAACAAATATTAAAACAACATTTTTTTTTTCTTAAAACACTCACATCTAATGCAGGTATATATACTTTTCTATGCTATAATTTCCATCAGATATACATTGGTGAAACGCAATGTGAACTAAAGAAAAGGCTTGGTGCACATAAAGGAGATATAAAACTAACATTAAAAACAATTTTTGTTCCTTTTTAGGAACAAAAATTGTGAGGCCGGACGCATGTTGAAGTGGACGTATGTGTGGAGGATCGTTTGGTTTGCGCGATTTAGTGCGGGTGGACCCGTACAGTCGACTGCAAAATAAAACTGGTTCTCACAGTTGGAGCTCACAAACGTTGACATGCCACTATTTTGATGAGACCTTTTAGGTCGGGGGTTCAAGGGAATCAGGCTGTGACGAATGCACCTGTGCATAGGGGTTCTGTGACGTCACCGACTCTTGTGTATGAAACTGAGTTTTGGAGTGTGGTTTTTGGAAGCAAGTTGAACAGACGTATTTCTCCTTGTAGTCCGCAAATGAAAAGGGAAATTTAATTCCCTAAAAGAATACAGGCGTGATGAAATTCCTTCCTCCCCCTCCTCGAATGGCTAAGGACTTAATGGACCATAGATACTTAGGAATTAACTACGATAAAAGTAGTGAATTGATCTCTCTCTTCGTTAGTAAAACATCTAAGAACGACAGAAACTTGACGTCTTAATAAAAGTGATCACATTTAGAAGAGAGAGTATGCCTTGTTTTTCGCTGTGTATGAGAATCTTTGTTACAGCCTAATACAACGATGATGATACTGGACGCGCGGTGTGTGGCGATGATGGCGGCGATGTTCCACGGCAGTCCCGAAACGAGGAGAGAACGCAACCGCTTGACGACATCGAGACGACAACCCTTCACGATGAACAAGAAAAGGTACAAGTAATTAAAGAACTATGTACCACACTCACATCTAATGCAGGTATATATACTTTCCCATGCTATAATTACCATCAGATATACGTTGGTGAAACGCAATGTGAACGAAAGAATAGGCTTGGTGCACATAAACGAAATATAAAAATAACAATTCCCTAATAGCTGAG
This sequence comes from Sepiola atlantica, assembly GCA_963556195.1. Taxonomy (NCBI): domain Eukaryota; kingdom Metazoa; phylum Mollusca; class Cephalopoda; order Sepiida; family Sepiolidae; genus Sepiola; species Sepiola atlantica. The sequence continues at coordinate 47,184,501 of OY744549.1, forward strand.
CAGATTAAGGAAAAATCGTTCATTTTGGTAAGCAAGCATGAAACTTGGCACGATTGCTCACAATGGTCTACTCTTCCGAAAAAACTTTTGGGCCACCAAAAAATCCAAGATGGCCGCTATTTTCAAGATGGCCGCCATTCTGAAATCCAATATTGCTAGTTTACAAAGTATCTAACCGATTTTCACAATTTTTGAGTCAAATTATATGTCTTAGGGGATGCGAAAGCAGTAAATGACACAAAAATAACCGATAAATGAGTCCTACAATCCACAAAGGTACATATATGAGATGAATTTAAGCAAATATTGTCAATTTTTGCCTTTTATTGCCATTAAACCGAATCATTGACTTGATATTCAATTCCCCAAGTGAGCTGAATGTATTAGTTATAAAAATTAATCCTTTCAGCTCATTCTTATAATATGTCATATGTAAGAGAGTGATTGTCATGACACAACCAGGGCATAACGGTGACATCACTGCTGTGAAACTCAGCATGGGGTCCAGTATCAACTGATTACGGACACACTGTTCATGTTTCAGTGTCCCAAATGCTGTCTAATAAGCCCCATGGACAAAATAATGTTCAGTCTGTTAGATAGCCGCACCTGAATTGACAGGATATGCCAGCGCGGGAGAGCCGAGCCAAAGGTAACGGGGCTATAGTTACCTGCATGGTGTACAGATCGCACGGGACTTAAATGATACTGGATGAACGATCGGGCTAGGTGTAGGGAACCTACCTTTCTGAACCTAGTTGTATCCCATATCTGAATGTGTCAAAATATATTCGGTAACTGTGGTTATAGGTGGTAAAAGGATAAACCCTCGGCCTGAAGCCTATAACATTTACAGAATGTCTATTGAGAAGACGTCAAATTTGAAAACTGATTGGAGCAAATGCTGCCTATGTCAGACAGATAAAACCGGAGAGGATCTCAGTAGTCCCATTCCAGGTCGCAGTAAATCAGATGGATATTCAATGCTGGCTACAAATATTCCTCTTTTTCAAGAACTCTGTCAGATGCCCATGATTATTAATCCTGCTAGGCTCGATGAAGGTGATGGTATTGAAGATACATTGCGGCAAAACAATGCTCAGTACCATCAGAGTTGCCGTGCTTTGTTCAAAAATACCAAACTTGATCGGGCCAGGAAAAGGGCATCTGACGCTCAGGAACATACTGACAAGAGTTGTTCAAAGACTCGAAGAGTGAGTTTAAAGCCAGAACAATGTTTCATCTGCGACAAAGAATTTCTAGATGATGGATAAAGACGTGAAGTCATGACAATGGGGCTCAGCAGTAGGCTCAATGAATGTGCCACAACTCTAGGTGAATGTAAAATTCTTGTCCGATTGAGTGCTGGTGATGCCATTGCACAAGAGTTGAAGTATCATAAAGATTGTTTAACAACTCTTTACAACAGGGAAAGATGTCACCTTGCTGCTCTACAAAAACAGGAAAATGAAGATTCTCAGAAAAAAGGAATCCATCCATTGGTATATTCAGAGCTTCTTGCTTATATAGTTGAAACTAATACGAACAGTGATGCACCAGTTGTGTTTAAACTTGCAGATCTCATCACACTGTATAAGCAACGACTTGAACAGTTGGAACTGCATGAACTTGCCTCATATGTTCACTCAACAAGACTGAAAGAGAAGCTTTTGTCAGATATACCAGCACTTGAAGCTCACAAGAGTGGGAGAGATGTTATCTTGTCCTTTACAGAGGATACAGGGTCAATCTTGTCAAAAGCTTCAGAATTTTCTGATGCTGTTATACTCAATAAAGCTGCTAGTATTTTGCGAAGACACATGCTTGCTCATGAATGGAAATTTAATGGTAGATTCCGTGCAGACTCAGTGGGAAATTCTATTCCTCAATCACTACAACAATTTGTTTGTATGGTGGAGCACGGCGTCGAAATCAAGTCGCAACTGGAATTAGGTTCATCAAAGACAGACTTGGCTGTAGCTCAGCTCCTGCAGTACAACTGCTACAGTCACAAAAGCAATTCATCCACATTCAGACATTCACACAATCGTGAGACTCCCTTTCCCATCTTTATGGGCCTATCTTTGTATGGGAAAACACGAAAACGAGGACTTGTGGAACTGTTACATGACCATGGACTAAGCATTTCATATGACAGGGTGCTTGAAATATCTGCTCAATTGGGTGATGCCGTTGTTGACAGGTACACTGAAGAGGGTGTTGTGTGCCCTACAGAACTTAGGAAAGGTCTTTTCACCACATCAGCTATGGACAATATAGATCACAATCCGTCTGCAACAACAGCTACAACATCCTTTCATGGTACCAGTATCTCACTATTTCAACATCCAACGTCTGACAGTGATGTTGAACTGCGTGAGCCACTTATGATCAAAAATCATAGTATAAAACGGGTGCCTGAACTTCCAGAATCTTTCACAAACATTCATCCTGCATATCTAAAGAACAAGACTCCGTCGCCTCCAGAGTTCGAATATCTAACAATTGACTTTCCCAGGCTTGTGTTAGCAAATGAATTTCAGTGGCTAGAAAAGGTTCATCTGACACAAAGCATTGATGATGACGTTAACATAACCTGGTCGGCACACCATGCTTCTGAGAAGAGAGGTTTAGATTTCAAAGTGAGCATTACATCAATTCTACCTCTCCTCCGAGAACAAGCCCACTCAGTTGCCACAATACGACATGTTATGGAGAGGATTAGAGAGACAATAGCGTTCCTCAACCCAGGGCAAATTCCAGTCATAACTGCTGATCAGCCACTTTATGCATTGACCAAGCAAATACAATGGCACTGGCCTCAGCAATATGGTGAAAATAAGTTCGTCACTATGTTTGGCGGCTTGCATGTTGAAATGGCTGCACTGAAGTCAATTTGGTCGCTTCTAAAAGCAAGTGGTTGGATAGAAGCCATTGTAGAAGCAGATATAGCTTCGTCTGGTATTGCAGAATCTTTCATCACTGCTTCAAGTGTTACTAGGACACGATACGCTCACCAGATTACTGCATGTAGTCTCTACACACTGATGAAAAAAGCATACGAGTATTACATTGCAGATACTTCTTTCGAGCAAGATGCGTCAGTTATCTTAAGCTTTGATGAGTGGTGTGAGAAGCGAAAAGCAGAGAGCCCGCAATTCAGTTACTGGTATCTAGTGCTTTCAATGGAACTGACCATACTATCTCTGATACGTTCTTTCAGGGAAGCTGACTTCAGACTTTATGTCGAAACACTGATGGAGCTGATACCATACTTCTTTGCCAACAATAACTACAACTATGCAAGATGGCTATCAGTTCATCTGAAGGACATGCTGTGCTTAGAGCAGACCCATCCTGATACGCATTTGCAATTCAAAAATGGCAAATTTGTTGTCTTCAAGTCATTGCGACCATTTTCTTCTATGGCCATTGATCAAGCACATGAACAGGAAAATGCAATCATCAAAGGAGAGGGTGGGGTCGTAGGTGTGACAGAGGATCCTTCAGCACTACGAAGATGGATGGTAGCAGGGCCAGAAGTGAGTCGTCTTACTGAAGAATATGAAGCACTGTCATCGAACAAGGATGTTACTGAAAACATGAAACACAGAGAACAAACAAGTCAATCCCAGAAAGCTTTCTATGGCAAAGTAACAAAGCTCACGGCTGTCATCAATGAAATGGGCAATCCATTTCAAGAAGAATCATCCGATCTACTCACTCTGGATACAAAGATTATAGCATCGGAAACCGCAGCTGAAGCTGTTCGCATGCACTATGGGAATGGCAGGACTCGCTTTAAAGAGTTCATGAAGACCTTAGAGGGAGAAAACCGGGCTGCTTTCTATTCCAAAATCAAAAGGAACAACATAGACTTCTTTGACCAGACACAAGAAGCAGCAGTGACTGATGCCAAACATAAAAGTTTGAAAGATGACTGTCGCCTATTCTCTAAACTATTCATATCTTGCCAATCCAGGGAGTGTGACCTGATGGAATTCTTTAAACATGAGAACCAGTCCTTTCCTGCATCGTTGAGTGTAAATGGAAACCTCTACAGTGGTACAAAGTCTCAACTTGCATTGCTTCTTCAGTCCAAAGTTACATGTCCAGATTCAGTTCCACATGTGTCAGTCATCATCATCGATGGTTCAGCATTGGTAAACACAATACCACCCTGCAAATCAAAAACCTTCGAAGAGTATGCACAACTTGATTTTTTTCCAAAGGTACTGAAATTCAGTTCAGCATACGAGAGGACTGACATTGTTTTTGATGTTTACTTACCAACAAGTTTGAAAGCTGAAACACGGACAAAACGTGGACAAGGTGCAAAGCGTTGGGTAACCCACAACGGCAAGCTCCCTCCCAACTGGCGAAATTTCTTGAGGGATGATGACAATAAAACAGCTCTCTTCAAGTTTCTGCCTGATAGAATCACATCACTAGCACAGGATCATGAAAATCTCGTGGTAATCACCAGAGTTGCAGATGTTGTTAGCAATCAGAATATCAGTTTTGAAGGACTAGCACCTTGCAACCATGAGGAATCAGACACAAGGATGTTTGTACACGCAAAACATGCAGTTAATCATGGTTACAAAACAGTACTGCTGAAAGCTAATGACACAGATGTCCTTGTCATTGCCATCACTGTATTTCCAGTCTTGAAAGAGTTGGGCCTGGAGGCAATGTTCATTGAATTTGGTCAAGGAAATGACACAAGGTTTATTCCAGTACATGAAGTCATCAGCGTACTTGGCCCTGAAAAAGTTAAAGGCTTGGAATGTTTTACCTGACGTGACGGACGTATTTGTCAAGCTGAGCAGTCATCCACCAGTCATAACAAGTGAGGACCAAGCAGTTATTGACCAGTTTGTCATCACAATGTATGACAGATCTACCTCCCTCACAGAAATAGATGCTGTAAGATTGGACATGTTTGCTCGTAAACAGAGACCCTATGACTCCATACCTCCAACTAAAGCAGCTTTAACTGAACACACAAAGCGTGCAACATATCAAGCAGGGTGCATTTGGAGTCAAGCAACATGCTGTCACATGGAAATTGATAGTCCTGGCGAGTGGGGGTGGAAGAAGCACGGCAATACATGGAAGATATTTTGGACAACACTTCCGCCAGTTGCAGAAAGCTGCAAGGAACTAACAAAATGCGGATGCAAGACACAATGCTTTGGAAGATGCAAATGCTATAAATTCGGCCTTCCATGTACAAATTTATGCAGCTGCAATTGCGAGTGTTGAACGTGTGAATCCTGATGAAAACACAAGAACAAGAAGAGAAAAATGCGGGATAAACTGACATAAGTGTGTAAAATATAGCCTTTATTACACTCAAATGGTGTTAAATCTTTATTTTGTCGTCAGAAATGGCTTTGTTGATATCAGAAACATATAAATTGATATATAATATGTGGAAATCGGTCAAAAATGAAGCATTTAGTTCACAAAATGATAAATTTTACCATCCGTGGCGGCCATCTTGAAAAATGGCGGCCATCTTGGATTCTTTGAGTGGCCCAAAAGTTTTTTCGGAAGAGTAGACCATTATGAGCAATCGTGCCAAGTTTCATGCTTGCTTATCAAAATGCACGATTCTTCATCATTTTTGACTTAAGCTGCTCAGCTATAAATGCACTATTCTCTAAGGCATATTATCATGATCATTCTATTATCATTTTGATTAATTGGTGTCTAATGTCTATGGATCAAGGCGATCTATAATACAGGCCTGGCGAACATGCGACTGGGGTCTACAACTGGGGCGGACATGTGAAATCCAGAATTTCTACTAGATAAAATGACAGAGAAAAGTTTTAGTAAGAAATTTCTTAGTAATGTCCAGTAATTAGAAACTATACATTAGGAAGCAGCTTACAATAATTGATTTATTTCCATCAAATCAAATGTAAGAAGTACAAAAATATAAAAGAACTAAATTCACAAAAAAATCACTTCATTCACCATGAATTGACACATTTTTGATATTTAAAACATCTTGAGTCAATTTGTTTATATTGATTACAGAAGTGCTCACCTTCTCGGGCGCTGGCTTTTCAAATCCCACTTTCCCGACCTTGTGTCACATCTTACCTTGTGGAAGGTAGATAAATAACATGACATGATACAATTAGAATAACTCCAATCCAATATTCTTAACCACTCTAAAAAGCTCTGAGGTTACGTTGGCTGACACATTGTGAAAATAACGTAGTCCGAATATTTAAAATATGAATACGCCTTTAAAACAGGCAAACATACAACATCCGTAATCAACAGTTAAATTATTTCAAATGATACTAAGTAACTATTAGGGCCCATACACCCGTATAGTCCACCCCTATTAACTCGGTACTTTACCAAATAGGGACACTTGAGCGAATTCACAATACGATAAAACCGGTTAGGGTAAGGGTTAAGAAATTTCTTAGTAATGTTAATTAATAAGCAACTATAACTATTCTTAGGAAGCAGCTAACAATAATTGATTTATTTCCATCAAATCAAATGTAAAAAGTACAAAAATATAAAAGAACTAAATTCACAAAAAAATCACTTTATTCACCATGAATTAGACACATTTTTGATATTTCAAAAATCATGAGTCAATTTGTTTATATTGACTACTTGATTGCAAAAAATATAACGACATGATACAATCAGAAAGCAAATTCAACATTTTACAAAATCAAATACTTTATGAACAAAATAATGTTCGGAGAAACAATTTTGATGATTTTGATAATGTGTACAAAATGTGTTTTGTTTGTGACATATACATTTTTTTTTAACAGAAGATGAAGATGACAGGGTAGACGTCTTAAGTAATTCTTTATTATATTTGGTAATTTTAAGATTTATGTATCCACACAGAATATTCACAAATGTTAGTTTGATTCCCTTTGGATTTCTACCCTGTGGATTTTTACCCTACCTGGATTACTATATATCCATATATATATATATATATATATATATATATATATATATATATATATATATATATATATACAATATACAATTTTATTTTCATATTATGATAGTATGAACTTTTTTGAGTAAAATCAATGTAGTATTAATTAGTAAAATAAAAAATGTATCGTTTTCACAAACAACAAACAAAACAAAAATGGCCACCAAACAAAACAAAAATGGCCACCAAACAAAACAAAAATGGCCACCAAACAAAACAAAAATGGCCGCCAAACAAAACGAAAATGGCCACCAAACAAAACAAAAATGGCCGCCAAACAAAACAAAAATGGCCACCAAACAAAACAAAAATGGCCGCCAAACAAAACAAAAATGGCCACCAAACAAAACAAAAATGGCCACCAAACAAAACAAAAATGGCCGCCAAACAAAACAAAAATGGCCGCCAAACAAAACAAAAATGGCCACCAAACAAAACAAAAATAGCCGCCAAACAAAACAAAAATGGACACCAAACAAAACAAAAATGGCCACCAAGAGATATACGTGACGTGTTGTTATTTTGGCTTATTTTCAAATTTTCTAGTTGACAGATTTCAAAAGTGTTTTTTATAAGTTTACATTTGTAATACTAACTGGAGTTTAACTCGAAATGATTCCTCAGTTAATAATATTTAACAAAAACAACAACGTAATACCATTTTTAATGCTGAAACACGTATTTTCTCGCATTTTTTGTGGGAACACAATTAGTGAGATCTTACTGCCGCCCGTACTGAGTATTGAACCTTCAACCTCCAGAAGACTGTCGCTTAGAACTGATTATTACTAAACACTTTTATCCGTTGCTCGATGTATCTATGTGAATATCGGCCGTAACTTTGTGAAAATAACATCCAAGACGAGAACAGTAGTCCGAATAATCAAACTAAACGCATTTCTTTTTATGGTTCTAAAGTTATTTTGCCGTCCGATGTGTTGGACTCATAAAATGCTTCACGCGTGATTGCTTCTAATTAAACCATCGTGCGATATGCATGACATCGATTGTATCTATGTTATACTTACATATGTAAGAAAACGAATGAGATGAAAGCCTTTCTTTCTTTCATTAACTGTGACGTGTTTTAGTCGTCTCTTACTTTTCAAGATTACGAACACATTAACGACGTTTACGGTTAAATGAAATTGAAAGGTTACAATCGTCGCACACTTAAAAAAAAAGAAAGAAAAGGAGAAAACGTCTCAAACTGGAAAGTTTGAAAAAGAGAGAAAAAAAGGAAAGAAAAACAAAAGCCATATAATTAATATTTAAAGCGGAAAAGAAAAAAAAAAGAAAGACCACGTTTGATTATGGATTTTCATATATAAATTATAATTATCATTTCTGATGACCTAAAGAAAAAACACCTAACCATGACCTTTTATTAAGAGTGGAGCATTTCTATCCGAATTCGTTTCAGATAGCGGGGGTTGTCTGACTTGCTATTTTATTTTTAATGTTGGTCTTTCTAATGCTTTTTTTAATTCAGTAAGATAGGACTGAACTATCGCGAATTGAAAAAACGCGAGTTATTTCTGATGCTCAATAAAAAACACAAACTGTTGACTTAAAAAAAAATTCCTCTGATTATTGGGAGGTAAGGAGGGTAGATATTTAGAAATGACGCCGATGTTAAACACATCAAATACGTTAGCGGTTAAAAATGAAATCGAAAGAGAATAATCGTGCCTCACATAAAGAAAGAAAGATAGAAAGAAAACTGGAAAGTTTACAAAAAGAAAAACGTATAAATCGGTATAGAAAGGAGAAAGGTTAAAAACGAAATAACGCGTTATAATATTTAATTTGCATCTTCCCTTCTCGTATTCGTCGAGTAGACTTTCGTGTGGCGGGACGGATATATATTTATTTACTAGAGTGGCGAATAAGCAGACATATTTATATCTGCACAATCCTATGTTGTATGGAAGCACCAAAAACAAGGAAGTGGTTTTGTACAGCCTAAAATCACTTCCTTGTACATGGAAACCAAAACCCCGTCCAGAAACCAAAACAAGCCATAGAATTTTTTTATGGAAATCGCTCCAGACAAGGCATGAAGCCACTTGATGTTAGGAGCTAACAAGAACGAAAGATGATTATCGCAACGACAGGATATACCTATTGGTCTTAGTCTTGAAAAAGACCAAGGCTATGGGTAGGAGGAAAACAGTCAGCAGGAAGAGAGTTCCACAAACCTGCATTTCTTGGAAAGAAGCTACTGGAATAGGAAGCTGTATTACAATGAGGTATCGAAACAGCGAATTGATGGAGACAATTAGACCAACGAGTCAAACGAGCTGGAACAAAGGAAGCAGGGAATAGATCACATAACTCTGAAGAACACATGCAATAATAGTATTTATAGAAAAGACTGAGACTAGCAACATCACGTCTGTGAGAGAGATGGTGTAGGGAAGAAGAAAGCGTGTGGCCAATCAAATTACAGACACGTTTCTGCACCTTATCAAGAACCCTCAAATGAGACAGAGATTGGAAGCTACAAAGGACAAAATTTCCGCCACAGATCTAAAACCAACAATTAACAAATATTAAATAAATGAGAGGAAATGTGGAACTAGCTCTTGCATCAACAAGAAATTACATGCAACAAAAGAACAAATAGAAGAAGAGAATGATGATCCTACGAAAATGACCAGAAAAGAAAAAGTGATATATATCTCACTCCTTTTGACCTCGGGGGGGGGGGGAGCAGCTCCAATGTGTATAGCATATCAGAAGGTCTATACAAAACGTCAATTATTGACGACTTGTCTTGATCCAGGAAAAATAATTGAACATTTAAAAGAAGCTACTGTTTACAACAAGGTTTAACAAGGTGTAATCTCTACAAACCTACAAGGGTTGATAAAACAAGTAACAAAAACCTGAACCGGGTTGATATGCTGTAAAACCAAACAATGTTACACCAAATTTGCTTGTTTGTTTTATATATTTTGTAAATGCTGTGATGTGATATTAAATAAAAGACAAAAAAAAATAGCCACCTAGCGTCCATTGCTCAGCTGGGTATTTGATCTTGTTGAAGAGTTTCTTGGCTTTCGTAAGGCAGTTCTCTTGGGGCTTGAAAAGGCATCAAATGTTGATGTTATTGGGGGGTTTTCTGTGTGTGTGTAGCGTGCTAGAAGGCCTATATGAAACGTCACGTATTGACGACTTGTCTTAACCACGAACAAACTTGACAAAGTTATTACAAAGAGACAAACCTGAAAGACGTACTTCTCCAGGTAAATCCATACAAAATATTTGGTGCTTCTGTAATAAAAAGCCGAAAAAACGTTTTTTTTAGTCTTCTAGTGTAGGAGAGGTAATTAAGGGGCAGGTAACACTTACTACGCTTTTTAAGCACGATTTTCTCTGAAATTAGGAAAATGGATCTTAACTCTTCCAAGTTCGAAGATATTCTTTATTTTACCTCAGACAGGGCAAAGCAAATATATTTTTTACAAGCACACAGATTAATTTCTGGTACAGAAACCTGCAACTGTGGCCATGAGATGCGACTTGTGCCATCAATAGTCAAAAGTTATTTTTAAATAAATTGTTGAATTTTATCCATTTTGAAACAGGTGCATATATTCTCGTATTTCGTTTGATCCAACCTTTCCATTCACGTATTTTAAAAAATTTCAACTCTATTTCAGACATAATACATTTTAATACATCCTTACATTTTCCATTGTTGTCTAATTTGTTGTGCATTTATTAATTAAATTGCTTTAATTTAGATTAATAGAACAAAAAAATTGTATTTTATGAAAAAAATATTGCTTGAAAGCTAGAGCTGATGTGAAGAGTTACATGCCCCTTATTTACCTCTCCAACACTAAAAGACAAAAAAAAAAAATTTTTCGGCTTTTTATTACAGAAGCACCAAATATTTAAATATTAAAAAAAAAGGAAACTGGTGTTTACAAAAGAATCTAGCAGAAGGTGTAATTTCTACAAACATTGAAGGGTTGATGTGCCGTAAAATTAATACAAACAAAGAAAACATGAATAAATATTTGAAATATCTAAGAACTTCAAGCACAACCTTTTTTTTTTCACTAGAATGATTGGCTTTAGCATTAAATATCCCGAAAACGGGTTGATATGCTGTAGAACAAAACAAACAAATATGAAAAAAAAAACCCGCATAGGGGCAGATATGCATGCACCATCGACATGTCATCTCCCCCTCCCCCCACTCGTCCATATCTGCCAAAGATACCGTTTCGTGACGTCGTCCATACGAGACCTCTGATTCTGTAAAGAGACAAGTAATAATAATTAAAAATAGGTTCACGTGGACAAGCCAGTGAACCTTCAAATCAGAAGCGCATGTCGATCGCCATAAAGAAATCCGAACGAGCTCCGAGAATTCCCGTGATGCAACGCGATAACAATGCAGCCTCGATCTGACATTAGCACGGTTCACTTCACATCCAGGCAACATTTTATCTTGATAATTAACTTGTTCGTTTTGAGAAAAGGAAAAAAAAAACAAACAAACAAAAACAAAACACACACCCACAAAAACACAAATTATTATTTAAAAAAAAAAAAATATATATAAATTTAAAAATGTATTTAGAAATCTTTTCGAGAAGATATGTTAATCTTTATTGCATCGTCATTATCAGCTGGTCACGTGATATATACATGATGTCGGACGGTGTAGTGGTTATAGGCTTGAACAGTGAGATCGGTGTGTGTGGTTCTAGTTCTGTAGGTAAATTTATAGAACAGCACCCCCCCCCCCCCCCCGTATTCCGCCCCCTAAAAAAAAAAGTTTCTACTTTTGGTGGCAAATTACATGTAAACAGCCTCAACAAATATCCGGTACGACAATAAATAATTAAAATTTTTATAAATTTAGATTTTAGGAAAGGGGATCACTTTCCTATATAAGTTATACGTAAAGTGAGCACCCACTTTTTTTGGGCCACTTAGAATCGCACCCTAGCGAACACGTGTTGAAAAAAAAAACGTTATTTTAGATTTTATTTGGGGTTGCCCCCCCCCCCCAAAAAAAAAAAGTAGAATTTTTATTTATTTAGAGAAGCTCAGTCAATCAGTGGCAGGGAGTGAAATTAATGCGGATGGCTGTGAGTGAAAAAGGGGACGGATGGAGTGTTAGTGAATTTGTCATCTACATTCATTTCACTCCCTGCCACCGACTTCTCTCAGCCCGGACCTCGGTCCTGCGCTCCCAGTAGTGGCTACTACTTCTTCTCATTAACCCATCATGTCAACCCAATATTTTTATGTACTTGCATGACATTTTTCTTAAAATTATCATCCTGAAGAAGTCTTACAAATAAAGACGAAACGTTGATGAATACATAAAAAAACATTTTTTGGTTTTTCCTTTTTCATTTTCCATATATATATATATATATATATATATATATATATATATATATATATATATATATATATATACAGAGAGAGAGAGAGAGAGAGAAAGAGAGAGAGAGAGAAAAGTGATAAAGAAAATAGAAATAAAAAATGTTTTATTTTAAGAAACATTTTTTATTTCTATTTTCTTTATTTAGTGACATTTTCAAAAGATATCAGATATCAGATATTTCGAAAACATTGTTAACGGTCCCGATTGCATTATTCTACTGCCTAATTCTTTTTAAAATAGTAAAACAATGTCTCTTAAAGGAAAAGAACTATTTATTTTTTTAACTATACGTTCAAATGTTGCAAAATTGAAACACAATCATTAAGACTTGGCGGCTAACAACAACAACAACAACAACAACAACAACAACATCAACAAAAACAACAACATCAACAACAACAACAACAACAACAACATCAACAAAAACAACAACAACAACATCAACAAAAACAACAACATCAACATCAACAAAAACAACAACAACATCAACATCAACAAAAACAACAACAACAACAACAACAACAACATCAACAAAAACAACAACAACATCTGTTACGATACACGCCTACATGTCTACTCATATCATTTTACTCTATACGTCTCGTAACCACAGTCTTAAATCTTCACGTATCAATTTACGGCCTTTTCAAAATCACGAATCTGTTCACGGCATCTCAAGCCTTTTTCAATTACGGCCTCTGTTCATTTATACGTACGATAACTGTTTACAGATCTTATTTTTCAAATAACGAACGTTCCATTGCGACACGTCTCTTAACGCTCTCGGCATCAAATAACATAATGTTCACATATAACTTTTATAAATCTTATTCCACATATAAGAACGTACTGTTCACAGTCTCGAAAGAGTTCTTTTACCATTTATAAACGCTTCAGTTCAACTTATATCAAATCACGGAAAGTTCATTATACATTTCTTAAAGTTCCTAAAAAGTTATTCTCAAATGAATCTCAAAGTTTACCTTATCTTCTGTTCTCTTCTTTGGCCTGTGATTCGTCTAGTCTTCGCTGGCTGTGTCGTCTTGATCGAAGGAAGAGGTCTGTCTCAGACAGAATGAATACACGAGACACGAATTTTTTTTGAAGGGAAATTTCATACAAGTTTCTTTATTCTCACACAAGCTTCTTATTTCTTGGTTCGCTTGCTGTCAGGGGGATTCCGGTTTCGACTCTCTCATACTCCGGCTATTTTCTGGTTCCTTTTGGGATATCTTCTGCCCTCCCAAAGCGGGGCCTTACCAGTTTGCCGGCTACATGCTCGCACCCGGTCTGAACGGTATCGCCTCTAAGCTCAGACTGATTCTAAAAAGCTAAGTTCTTGTTCTCCGTGGTGACGTAATCATCATTCCCACGCACGAGATGGGGACAAAAACGACTCACTCTGATCTCTGACTCAAAGGTCACGTCAGGTGTCTAAATTTATTATGACTATTCTTGGATCAAACACTTCTCTGAACTCACTTCTGAGTCCAGAAACAAAACCTATTTTTCAATAACAAAATTAGCTATTTGATACTAGTTAACCTACTGTGCCTTGCATAATGGGGCCCTACAGTACTGTAACACTCCTTCCTTCCCTATAAACAAAAAAAACAAAAAATCTCAAGATTTTCTCTTTTTTTTTAAAACCAACCCCTCCCTGGGACTGGTAAAAATCCGAGCCTGGGCACTCCTGGGGTTACCATCATTTCACCACTGCCGGAATTTCCTTCGGCACCACATGACAATGTTTCCGGGATGTGGGAGAGTCTGCTCCCTACGGTCGTTACCGGCTAAAAAAAAGCCATCCCCTGTCATAAATCAACATCAGGCGTTTCTCGCCTATATCTCCTGCAAAATCTACCACATAAATTCGCTCTTGCTCACACACGTTCTCCGTGCTCGACCACTTCCCAAAAATTCCCGGTATGTTGCACTTTCGGGCCACCATCACTTTCTTAGATAACTTCAACAAACGGTCGGCACACAACCGATTAAAACTAACTGCGCGTTTTATTCTCGTGAAATAGGGGAACAAAAAACAGAAAAAAAAAACCCTTCATTAACCTATTCTCTAATGGTCAGCCTCGAAGCTTACTGAAGGTACCGTCGCTATGCTGCTTGCTATATATGGACCATACATTTCTGACACGCCCGTGCTCCCGTCGCGAATGACAGCGAACAAACACCCAGTTTCTAACTCCCAACCCCATTGGCGTGGCGTGGCACCCATCCCATGGCTCTAACTAAACGGCGTGACGGGGGTGAAATGTCGACACCACCGTTCCTGGAACACATCGGGTCACCAATCCAGGTCCATCATTTTCTTCCCTAAACCAAAATTAATTTGACTGAGGTACCCTCTCTTAAATATAAAGCTTAAATCTATTCCACTTCCATACACGGTCTACCGACGTGATTGGGGAGCAACCCTGGGTCACGAAAATTAATCACAACTTCAATATCGACCACCGTTATCGTGGCGCACCAATACGACTGTCCTGTCGTCTAACCACCGGTTCGCAGTTTTAACGCGTGTAGAGTTCGAGCACCTTTGCCCATTCTTCTCCGAGCCAAAAACCCATGGCCGCCTTGTTTGCGAGAACCACGCGAGCGAACTTTATTCATCCCGCAGACCCAACTGGGCTGCACATACTCTGTGCACAGGGATATTCTTCGAAATAACCTAATTGACCCCCGTCCGGGGTCTCCATCAACCGACCCAAACCTGCTATCAGTGCCCCCCAAACAACTCAAATACAAGATCACTTTAACCCTAACACTTTGCTGACCCACGTCACATTCAATTTAAGAACTGTTTTTTTTTTTTAATTACATTTTTAAATTTCTCCATCCTCTAAATAGTAAAATATCATTCACTCAAGCATTAGGAACCCGGAATCCTCCATGTAACAAATACATCAATACAAGAACACAAAAAAAAAAAAATTCATTCCACCCAACAACAACAAAAAAATCAAACCGAAACCGACAGAACCAATGGAGAACATATCTCCACAATACAATACAACATAATTCAAAAGATAAAGGGAAAAGAGAACAGCGCCCGACACCATAACGTATTGACATGTCGTCAAACTCCAACCCGGACACCATCAGATCACCCGCCGCTGTCGTCGTTATTTTCCTGCAACACTTTTTAGCAGTTTTCAAAACCAACGGGCGCTTTCTTTCTCTCTCTCTCTCTCTCTCTCTCTCTCTCTCTCTCTCTCTCTCTCTCTCTCTCTTTCTCTTTTTAACACGCATATACATTCTAAAAACAAAAGATTTCGGCCACAGAGTGGCATATCAATCCCTCTCTTTCTATACTCTTTCTGTCTCTGTCTCTCTCTTTCTAATACATTCTTTCTTTCTTTTTTCTAAATACGCATATTCTGTCCTCGCGTGCACATGTAATTTCAGCACATCCACCCTTTTTAACATTTCTATTCTTCCTCTCTTTCTCTCTCTTTTGATTACATACTTCCCTCGTTTTTTTTTTCGCCCGTTATTGCTTTCACCTTTGTCCCCCACCAACACAAACCAGAAAAAAAATTACAGCAACAAATTCTTAAAACACAACACAAAAAAAAA
>OY744549.1:47208010-47240510 GCA_963556195.1 Sepiola atlantica
ATTAAAGGTTAAAAGGAATGAATTATGTAAATGGCACAACCCGTCTTGTGTCTGAGCGACTTTTTGTAACAGTATATAAGAAAGTTGAAAAAAGTATTAGTTTAAATAAGATTCTTGACGCGTTTTCCGTTCTAATCGCAGACTCGTCTTTAAATTTCGTTCGTCTTTGTTTATATGTTATCTAATGTTATTTAATATTATCTAATCTAAATTAATTGATTAATAGTTTCCTAATTCTAAAAGTATACAAATCTTATGAACGCTGACTTGAAAAAATTAATTAATTAAATAGTAATTACTCGAGCCCCCCCCTCTCTCTCTCTTACGGTTACAACAATTCTCCAGGATGGACAGACAGACAGACAGACAGACAGAGAAAGTGCTCGTTATATCTACTTATAATAAGTGGATGGAGTTTTTGGTTTCAGACAGACAAACAGACGGACAGACAGACAGATACATAATCTCCATTATATATATATATATATATATATATATATGTATATATATATATATATATATATATATATATATATATATATGTATATATATATATATATATATATATATATATATATATATATATATATATATATATATATATATATATATTATACGAAACTATCTAAATTTCACGACGGTCTCCCCCCTTTTCTTAAAAATAAATTAAACTAAATATATCCCACATTTGAACCTATTACACCTAGCAACTGTTTTCTAAAATTCATAATGATCTGTGAATTAGTTTAGGAGTGAATCCTTTACATACAAATATATAAAAAAATATTCACATACCGAACTTCATATAAATAAAGATGATACTGGGTTATATAACACGTAATTTTACACATTTCTATGTAAAATTATTGTGACGTCATTTTATACATTTCTATGTAAAATTATTGTGACGTCATAAACTACCCTGCATATTGCGTCATCACTATCTCCTTCATCTCCCTTTTTTCACCGTCCAAAATTCACCTCGCCTTCCGGTTCATATCATCCCTCTTCAGCCATATCCAATAAGATGCTCTCTCTCTGCTGTTTCCTGAAGATCTTTAGTCAATGTTCTCAATTCTGAGAAAGAGAGAGAGAGAGAGAGAGAGAGAAAGAGAGAAAGAAAAAGAGAAAGATATAGAGAGAGAGAAAGAGAGAGAGAAAGAAAGAGAGAGAAAGAGAGAGAAAGAGATAGAGAGAAAGAGAGAGACAGAAAGAGAGAGAGCACTAGCAACATATTTTCTGTGTGAAAAAGGCTGGAGGGACGAGGATATTCCCCACTAGATTGTCAAGTCGATTGTGTCTTCTATCAAGACAAGAAAGAATGCTTCGAGCGGATTCACTACAGACACAATTTAAATAACATCAAAAAAATATGTAACGAAAACACGAAATATATATTATGTATATTCGTAATAATTTTTATATAGGTAAAAAAAAGGCTAAAATCTAGCGGTTTTCTGGAGGTTTTTGGTTCCGATCTGGTGGGTTTCAAAAATCACTGGTAAGTATGAGTGCGAATCTAACTTTGCTTATCGCCACCAGATAGACGGACAGACACAATTTAAATAACATCAAAAAAATATGTAACGAAAACACGAAATATATATTATGTATATTCGTAATAATTTTTATATAGGTAAAAAAAAGGCTAAAATCTAGCGGTTTTCTGGAGGTTTTTGGTTCCGATCTGGTGGGTTTCAAAAATCACTGGTAAGTATGAGTGCGAATCTAACTTTGTTTATCGCCACCAGATAGACGGACAGACACAATTTAAAAAACATCAACAAAACATGTAACGAAAACACGAAATATATATTATGTACATTCGTACTAATTTTTATATAGGGTAAAAAAGGCTAAAATCTAGCGGTTTTCTGGAAGTTTTTGGTTCCGATCTAGCGGGTTTCGACAATCACTGGTAAGTATGAGTGCGAATCTAACTTTGCTTATCGCCACCAGATAGACGGACAGACACAATTTAAATAACATGAAAAATATGTAACGAAAACACGAAATATATATTATGTACATTCGTCATAATTTTTATATATGGCAAAAAAAGGCTAAAATCTAGCGGTTTTCATGAGGTTTTCGGGTCCGATCTAGCGGGTTTCGAAAATCACTGGTAAGTATGAGTGCGAATCTAACTTTGCTTATCGCCACCAGATAGACGGACACAATTTAAATAACATCAAAAAAATATGTAACAAAAACACGAAATATATATTATGTTCATTCGTAATAATTTTTACAAAGGGTAAAAAAAGGCTTAAATCTAGCGGTTTTCTGGAGGTTTTTGGTTCCGATCTAGCGGGTTTCGAAAATCACTGGTAAGTATGAGTGCGAATCTAACTTTGCTTATCGCCACCAGATAGACGGACAGACACAATTTAAATAACATGAAAAATATGTAACGAAAACACGAAATATATATTATTTATATTCGTAATAATTTTTATATATGGTAAAAAAAAGGCTAAAATCTAGCGGTTTTCTGGAGGTTTTCGGTTCCGATCTAGCGGGTTTCGAAAATCACTGGTAAGTATGAGTGCGAATCTAACTTTGCTTATCGCCACCAAGATAGACGGACAGACACAATTTAAATATCATGAAAAATATGTAACGAAAACACGAAATATATATTATGTACATTCGTAATAATTTTTATATATGGTAAAAACAGGCTAAAATCTAGCGGTTTTCATGAGGTTTTCGGTTCCGATCTAGCGGGTTTCGAAAATCACTGGTAAGTATGAGTGCGAATCTAACTTTGCTTATCGCCACCAGATAGACGGACAGACACAATTTAAAAAACATCAAAAAAATATGTAACGAAAACACGAAATATATATAATAATTTTTATATAGGCTAAAAAAAGGCAAAAATCTAGCGTTTTTCTGGAGGTTTTTGGTTCCGATCTAGCGGGTTTCGAAAATCACTGGTAAGTATGAGTGCGAATCTAACTTTGCTTATCGCTACCAGATAGACGGACAGACACAATTTAAATAACATCAAAAAAATATGTAACGAAAACACAAAATATATATTATGTACATTCGTAATTTTTATATATGGTAAAAAAAAAGGTTAAAATCAATCCGTTTTCTGGAGGTTTTCGGATTCGATCTAGCGGGTTTCGAAAATCATTGGTAAGTATGAGTGCGAATCTAACTTTGCTTATCGCCACCAGATAGACGGACAGACACAATTTAAAAAACATCAACAAAATATGTAACGAAAACACGAAATATATATTATGTACATTCCTAATAATTTTTATATAGGGTAAAAAAAGGCTAAAATCTAACGGTTTTCTTGAGGTTTTTGGTTTCGATCTAGCGGGTTTCGAAAATCACAGGTAAGTACGAGTGCGAATATAACTTTGCTTATCGCCACCAGATAGACGGACAGACACAATTTTAATAACATCAAAAAAATATGTAACGAAAACACGAAATATATAGTATTCGTAATAATTTTTATATAGGGTAAAAAAAAGGCTAAAATCTAGCGGTTTTCTGGAGGTTTTCGGTTTCGATCTAGCGGGTTTCAAAAATCACTGGTATGAGTGCGAAACTTACTTTGCTCATTAACACCAGATAGACAGACGGACACAATTTAAATAACATCAAAAAAATATGTAACCAAAACACGAAATATATATTATGTATATTCGTAATAATTTTTATATAGGGTAAAAAAAGCGGTTTTCTGGAGGTTTTCGGTTTCGATCTAGCGGGTTTCGAAAATCACTGGTAAGTATGAGTGCGAATCTAACTTTGCTTATCGCCACCAGATAGACGGACAGACACAATTTAAATAACATCAAAAAATATGTAATGAAAACACGAAATATATATTATGTATATTCGTAATAATTTTTATATAGGGTAAAAAAAGGCTTAAATCTAGCGGTTTTCTGGAGGTTTTCGGTTCCGATCTAGCGGGTTTCGAAAATCACTGGTAAGTATGAGTGCGAATCTAACTTTGCTTATCGCCACCAGATAGACGGACAGACACAATTTAAATAACATCAAAAAATATGTAATGAAAACACGAAATATATATTATGTATATTCGTAATAGTTTTTATATAGGGTAAAAAAAAGGCTTAAATCTAGCGGTTTTCTGGAGGTGTTTGGTTCCGATCTAGCGGGTTTCGAAAATCACTGGTAAGTATGAGTGCGAATCTAACTTGGCTTATCGGCACCAGATAGACGGACAGACACATATTAAATAACCTCAAAAAAATATGTAACGAAAACACGAAATATATATTATGTACATTCGTAATAGGCTAAAAAAAAGGCAAAAATCTAGCGTTTTTCTGGAGGTTTTTGGTTCCGATCTAGCGGGTTTCGAAAATCACTGGTAAGTATGAGTGCGAATCTAACTTTGCTTATCGCTACCAGATAGACGGACAGACACAATTTAAATAACATAAAAAAAATATGTAACGAAAACACGAAATATATATTATGTATATTCGTAATAATTTTTATATAGGGTAAAAAAAAGGCTAAAATCTAGCCGTTTTCTGGAGGTTTTCGGTTCCGATCTAGCGGGTTTCGAAAATCACTGGTAAGTATGAGGTCGAATCTAACTTTGCTTATCGCCACCAGATAGATGGACAGACACAATTTAAATAACATCAAAAAATATGTAACGAAAACACGAAATATATAGTATTCGTAATAATTTTTATATAGGGTAAAAAAAAGGCTAAAATCTAGCGGTTTTCTGGAGGTTTTCGGTTTCGATCTAGCGGGTTTCAAAAATCACTGGTAAGTATGAGTGCGAATCTAACTTTGCTTATCGCCACCAGATAGACGGACAGACACAATTTAAATAACATCAAAAAAATATGTAACCAAAACACGAAATATATATTATGTATATTCGCAATAATTTTTATATAGGGTAAAAAAAGGCTAAAATCTAGCGGTTTTCTAGAGGTTTTCGGTTTCGATCTAGCGGGTTTCGAAAATCACTGGTAAGTATGAGTGCGAATCTAACTTTGCTTATCGCCACCAGATTGACAGACAGACACAATTTAAATAACATCAAAAAAATATGTAACCAAAACACGAAATATATATTATGTATATTCGCAATAATTTTTATATAGGGTAAAAAAAGGCTAAAATCTAGCGGTTTTCTGGAGGTTTTCGGTTTCGATCTAGCGGGTTTCAAAAATCACTGGTATGAGTGCGAAACTTACTTTGCTTATTAACACCAGATAGACGGACAGACACAATTTAAATAACATCAAAAACATATGTAACGAAAACACGAAATATATATTATGTATATTCGTAATAATTTTTATATAGGGTAAAAAAAGGCTTAAATCTAGCGGTTTTCTGGAGGTTTTCGGTTTCGATCTAGCGGGTTTCGAAAATCACTGGTAAGTATGAGTGCGAATCTAACTTTGCTTATCGCCACCAGATAGACGGACAGACACAATTTAAATAACATCAAAAAATATGTAATGAAAACACGAAATATATATTATGTATATTCGTAATAATTTATATATAGGCTAAAAAAAGGCTTAAATCTAGCGGTTTTCTGGAGGTGTTCGGTTTCGATCTAGCGGGTTTCGAAAATCACTGGTAAGTATGAGTGCGAATCTAACTTTGCTTATCGCCACCAGATAGACGGACAGACACAATTTAAATAACATCAAAAAATATATAATGAAAACACGAAATATATATTATGTATATTCGTAATAGTTTTTATATAGGGTAAAAAAAAGGCTTAAATCTAGCGGTTTTCTGGAGGTTTTCGGGTTCGATCTAGCGGGTTTCAAAAATCACTGGTAAGTATGAGTGCGAATCTAACTTTGCTTATCGCCACCAGATAGACGGACAGACACAATTTAAATAACATCAAAAAAATATGTAACGAAAACACGAAATATATATTATGTATATTCGTAATAATTTTTATATAGGGTAAAAAAAAGGCTTAAATCTAGCGGTTTTCTGGAGGTTTTCGGTTCCGATCGAGCCGGTTTCAAAAATCACTGGTAAGTATGAGTGCGAATCTAACTTTGCTTATCGCCACCAGATAGACGGACAGACACAATTTAAATAACATCAAAAAAATATGTAACGAAAACACGAAATATATAGTATGTATATTCGTAATAATTTTTATATAGGGTAAAAAAAGCGGTTTTCTGGAGGTTTTCGGTTCCGATCTAGCCGGTTTCAAAAATAACTGGTAAGTATAGGTGCGAATCTAACTTTGCTTATCGCCACCAGATAGACGGACAGACACAATTTAAATAACATCAAAAAAATATGTAACGAAAACACGAAATATATAGTATGTATATTCGTAATAATTTTTATATAAGGTAAAAAAAGGCTTAAATCTAGCGGTTTTCTGGAGGTTTTCGGTTCCGATCTAGCGGGTTTCGAAAATCACTGGTAAGTATAGGTGCGAATCTAATTTTGCTTGTCGCCACCAGATAGACGGACAGACACAATTTAAATAACATAAAAAAATATGTAACCAAAACACGAAATATATATTATGTATATTCGTAATAATTTTTATATAGGGTAAAAAAAAGGCTTAAATCTAGCGGTTTTCTGGAGGTTTTCGGTTCCGATCTAGCCGGTTTCAAAAATCACTGGTAAGTATGAGTGCGAATCTAACTTTGCTTATCGCCACAAGATAGACGGACAGACACAATTTAAAAAACATCAACAAAATATGTAACGAAAACACGAAATATAGAGTATGTATATTCGTAATAATTTTTATATAGGGTAAAAAAAGGCTAAAATCTAGCGGTTTTCTGGAGGTTTTCGGTTTCGATCTAGCGGGTTTCAAAAATCACTGGTATGAGTGCGAAACTTACTTTGCTTATTAACACCAGATAGACAGACAGACACAATTTAAATAACATCAAACAAATATGTAACCAAAACACGAAATATATATTTTGTATATTCGCAATAATTTTTATATAGGGTAAAAAAAGGCTAAAATCTAGCGGTTTCTGGAGGTTTTTGGTTCCGATCTAGCGGGTTTCGAAAATCACTTGTAAGTATGAGTGCGAATCTAACTTTGCTTATCGCCACCAGATAGACGGACAGACACAATTTAAATAACATCAAAAAATATGTAATGAAAACACGAAATATATAGTATGTATATTCGTAATAATTTTTATATGGGGAAAAAAAAAGGCTTAAATCTAGCGGTTTTCTGGAGGTTTTCGGTTCCGATCGAGCCGGTTTCAAAAATCACTGGTAAGTATGAGTGCGAATCTAACTTTGCTTATCGCCACCAGATAGACGGACAGACACAATTTAAATAACATCAAAAAAAATGTAACGAAAACACGAAATATATATTATGTATATTCGTAATAGTTTTTATATAGGGTAAAAAAAAGGCTTAAATCTAGCGGTTTTCTGGAGGTTTTCGGGTTCGATCTAGCGGGTTTCAAAAATCACTGGTAAGTATGAGTGCGAATCTAACTTTGCTTATCGCCACCAGATAGACGGGCAGACACAATTTAAATAAAATCAAAAAAATATGTAACGAAAACACGAAATATATATTATGTATATTCGTAATAATTTTTATATAGGGTAAAAAAAAGCTTAAATCTAGCGGTTTTCTGGAGGTTTTCGGTTCCGATCGAGCCGGTTTCAAAAATCACTGGTAAGTATGAGTGCGAATCTAACTTTGCTTATCGCCACCAGATAGACGGACAGACACAATTTAAATAACATCAAAAAAATATGTAACGAAAACACGAAATATATATTATGTATATTCGTAATAATTTTTATATAGGGTAAAAAAAGGCTTAAATCTAGCAGTTTTCTGGAGGTTTTCGGTTCCGATCGAGCCGGTTTCAAAAATCACTGGTAAGTATGAGTGCGAATCTAACTTTGCTTATCGCCACCAGATAGACGGACAGACACAATTTAAATAACATCAAAAAAATATGTAACGAAAACACGAAATATATAGTATGTATATTCGTAATAATTTTTATATAGGGTAAAAAAAGCGGTTTTCTGGAGGTTTTCGGTTCCGATCTAGCCGGTTTCAAAAATCACTGGTAAGTATAGGTGCGAATCTAACTTTGCTTATCGCCACCAGATAGACGGACAGACACAATTTAAATAACATCAAAAAAATATGTAACGAAAACACGAAATATATAGTATGTATATTCGTAATAATTTTTATATAAGGTAAAAAAAGACTTAAATCTAGCGGTTTTCTGGAGGTTTTCGGTTCCGATCTAGCGGGTTTCGAAAATCACTGGTAAGTATGAGTGCGAATCTAATTTTGCTTGTCGCCACCAGATAGACAGACAGACACAATTTAAATAACATCAAAAAATATGTAACCAAAACACGAAATATATATTATGTATATTCGTAATAATTTTTATATAGGGTAAAAAAAAGGCTTAAATCTATCGGTTTTCTGCAGGTTTTCGGTTCCGATCTAGCCGGTTTCAAAAATCACTGGTAAGTATGAGTGCGAATCTAACTTTGCTTATCGCCACCAGATAGACGGACAGACACAATTTAAATAACATCAAAAAAAATGTAGCGAAAACACGAAATATATATTATGTATATTCGTAATAGTTTTTATATAGGGTAAAAAAAAGGCTTAAATCTATCGGTTTTTTGGAGGTTTTCGGTTCCGATCGAGCCGGTTTCAAAAATCACTGGTAAGTATGAGTGCGAATCTAACTTTGCTTATCGCCACCAGATAGACGGACAGACACAATTTAAATAACATCAAAAAAATATGTAACGAAAACACAAAATATATAGTATGTATTCGTAATAATTTCTATATAGGGTTAAAAAAAGGCTTAAATCTAGCGGTTTTCTGGAGGTTTTCGGTTCCGATCTAGCCGGTTTCAAAAATCACTGGTAAGTATAGGTGCGAATCTAACTTTGCTTATCGCCACCAGATAGACGGACAGACACAATTTAAATAACATCAAAAAAATATGTAACGAAAACACGAAATATATAGTATGTATATTCGTAATAATTTTTATATAAGGTAAAAAAAGACTTAAATCTAGCGGTTTTCTGGAGGTTTTCGGTTCCGATCTAGCGGGTTTCGAAAATCACTGGTAAGTATGAGTGCGAATCTAACTTTGCTTGTCGCCACCAGATAGACAGACAGACACAATTTAAATAACATCAAAAAATATGTAACCAAAACACGAAATATATATTATGTATATTCGTAATAATTTTTATATAGGGTAAAAAAAAGGCTTAAATCTATCGGTTTTCTGCAGGTTTTCGGTTCCGATCTAGCCGGTTTCAAAAATCACTGGTAAGTATGAGTGCGAATCTAACTTTGCTTATCGCCACCAGATAGACGGACAGACACAATTTAAATAACATCAAAAAAAATGTAGCGAAAACACGAAATATATATTATGTATATTCGTAATAGTTTTTATATAGGGTAAAAAAAAGGCTTAAATCTAGCGGTTTTCGGGAGGTTTTCGGGTTCGATCTAGCGGGTTTCAAAAATCACTGGTAAGTATGAGTGTGAATCTAACTTTGCTTATCGCCACCAGATAGACGGACAGACACAATTTAAATAACATCAAAAAATATGTAACGAAAACACGAAATATATATTATGTATATTCGTAATAATTTTTTATATAGGGTAAAAAAAAGGCTTAAATCTATCGGTTTTCTGGAGGTTTTCGGTTCCGATCGAGCCGGTTTCAAAAATCACTGGTAAGTATGAGTGCGAATCTAACTTTGCTTATCGCCACCAGATAGACGGACAGACACAATTTAAATAACATCAAAAAAATATGTAACGAAAACACAAAATATATAGTATGTATTCGTAATAATTTCTATATAGGGTAAAAAAAAGGCTTAAATCTAGCGGTTTTCTGGAGGTTTTCGGTTCCGATCTAGCCGGTTTCAAAAATCACTGGTAAGTATAGGTGCGAATCTAACTTTGCTTATCGCCACCAGATAGACGGACAGACACAATTTAAATAACATCAAAAAAATATGTAACGAAAACACGAAATATATAGTATGTATATTCGTAATAATTTTTATATAGGGTAAAAAAAAGGCTTAAATCTATCGGTTTTCGGGAGGTTTTCGGTTCCGATCTAGCCGGTTTCAAAAATCACTGGTAAGTATGAGTGCGAATCTTACTTTGCTTATCGCCACCAGATAGACGGACAGACACAATTTAAATAACATCAAAAAAAAATGTAACGAAAACACGAAATATATAGTATGTATATTCGTAATAGTTTTTATATAGGGTAAAAAAAAGGCTTAAATCTAGCGGTTTTCTGGAGGTTTTCGGGTTCGATCTAGCGGGTTTCAAAAATAACTGGTAAGTATGAGTGCGAATCTAACTTTGCTTATCGCCACCAGATAGACGGACAGACACAATTTAAATAACATCAAAAAATATGTAACGAAAACACGAAATATATATTATGTATATTCGTAATAATCGTTTATATAGGGTAAAAAAAAGGCTTAAATCTATCGGTTTTCTGGAGGTTGTCGGTTCCGATCGAGCCGGTTTCAAAAATCACTGGTAAGTATGAGTGCGAATCAAACTTTGCTTATCGCCACCAGATAGACGGACAGACACAATTTAAATGACATCAAAAAAATATGTAACGAAAACACGAAATATATAGTATGTATATTCGTAATAATTTCTATATAGGGTAAAAAAAGGGTTAAATCTAGCGGTTTTCTGGAGGTTTTCGGTTCCGATCTAGCCGGTTTCAAAAATCACTGGTAAGTATAGGTGCGAATCTAACTTTGCTTATCGCCACCAGATAGACGGACAGACACAATTTAAATAACATCAAAAAAATATGTAACGAAAACACGAAATATAGAGTATGTATATTCGTAATAATTTTTATATAGGGTAAAAAAAAGGCTTAAATCTATCGGTTTTCTGGAGGTTTTCGGTTCCGATCTAGCCGGTTCCAAAAATCACTGGTAAGTATGAGTGCGAATCTAACTTTGCTTATCGCCACCAGATAGACGGACAGACACAATTTAAATAACATCAAAAAAATATGTAACGAAAACACAAAATATATAGTATGTATTCGTAATAATTTCTATATAGGGTAAAAAAAAGCTTAAATCTAGCGGTTTTCTGGAGGTTTTCGGTTCCGATCTAGCCGGTTTCAAAAATCACTGGTAAGTATGAGTGCGAATCTAACTTTGCTTATCGCCACCAGATAGACGGACAGACACAATTTAAATAACATAAAAAAAAAATGTAACGAAAACACGAAATATATAGTATGTATATTCGTAATAGTTTTTATATAGGGTAAAAAAAAGGCTTAAATCTAGCGGTTTTCTGGAGGTTTTCGGGTTCGATCTAGCGGGTTTCAAAAATCACTGGTAAGTATGAGTGCGAATCTAACTTTGCTTATCGCCACCAGATAGACGGACAGACACAATTTAAATAACATCAAATAAATATGTAACGAAAACACGAAATATATATTATGTATATTCGTAATAATTGTTTATATAGGGTAAAAAAAAGGCTTTAATCTATCGGTTTTCTGGAGGTTGTCGGTTCCGATCGAGCCGGTTTCAAAAATCACTGGTAAGTATGAGTGCGAATCAAACTTTGCTTATCGCCACCAGATAGACGGACAGACACAATTTAAATAACATCAAAAAAATATGTAACGAAAACACGAAATATATAGTATGTATATTCGTAATAATTTCTATATAGGGTAAAAAAAGGGTTAAATCTAGCGGTTTTCTGGAGGTTTTCGGTTCCGATCTAGCCGGTTTCAAAAATCACTGGTAAGTATAGGTGCGAATCTAACTTTGCTTATCGCCACCAGATAGACGGACAGACACAATTTAAATAACATCAAAAAAATATGTAACGAAAACACGAAATATATAGTATGTATATTCGTAATAGTTTTTATATAGGGTAAAAAAAAGGCTTAAATCTAGCGGTTTTCTGGAATTTTTCGGGTTCGATCTAGCCGGTTTCAAAAATCACTGGTAAGTATGAGTGCGAATCTAACTTTGCTTATCGCCACCAGATAGACGGACAGACACAATTTAAATAACATAAAAAAAAATGTAACGAAAACACGAAATATATATTATGTATATTCGTAATAATTTTTATATAGGGTAAAAAAAAGGCTTAAATCTATCGGTTTTCTGGAGGTTTTCGGTTCCGATCTAGCCGGTTTCAAAAATCACTGGTAAGTATGAGTGCGAATCTAACTTTGCTTATCGCCACCAGATAGACGGACAGACACAATTTAAAAAACATCAAAAAAAAATGTAGCGAAAACACGAAATATATATCATGTATATTCGTAATAGTTTTTATATAGGGTAAAAAAAAGGCTTAAATCTAGCGGTTTTCTGGAGGTTTTCGGATTCGACCTAGCGGGTTTCAAAAATCACTGGTAAGTATGAGTGCGAATCTAACTTTGCTTATCGCCACCAGATAGACGGACAGACACAATTTAAATAACATCAAAAAATATGTAACGAAAACACGAAATATATATTATGTATATTCGTAATAGTTTTTATATAGGGTAAAAAAAAGGCTTTAATCTAGCGGTTTCTGGAGGTTTTCGGGTTCGATCTAGCGGGTTTCGAAAATCACTGGTAAGTATGAGTGCGAATCTAACTTTGCTTATCGACACCAGATAGACGGAGAGACACAATTTAAATAACATAAAAAAAAATGTAACGAAAACATTAAATATATATTATGTACATTCGTAATAGGCTAAAAAAAGGCAAAAATCTAGCGTTTTTCTGGAGGGTTTCGGGTTCGATCTAGGTGGTTTCAAAAATCACTAGTAAGTATGAGTGCGAATCTAACTTTGCTTATCGCCACCAGATAGACAGACAGACACAATTTAAACAACATAAAAAAAAATGTAACGAAAACACGAAATATATATTATGTATATTCGTAATAATTTTTATATAGGGTAAAAAAAAGGCTTAAATCAAGCGGTTTTCTGGAGGTTTTCGGTTCCGATCTAGCAGGTTGCGAAAATCACTTGTAAGTATGAGTGCGAATCTAACTTTGCTTATCGACTCCAGATAGACGTAGAGACACAATTTAAATAACATCAAAAAAAAATGTAACGAAAACACGAAATATATATTATGTATATTCGTAATAGTTTTTATTCAGGGTAAAAACAGGCTTAAATCTAGCGGTTGTCTGGAGGTTTTCGGTTGCAATCTAGCTGCTTTAAAAAATCACTGGTAAGTATGAGTGCGAATCTAACTTTGCTTATCGCCACCAGATAGACGGAAAGACACAATTTAAATAACATCAACAAAATATGTTACGAAAACACGAAATATATATTATGTATATTCGTAATAATTTTTATAATGGTAAAAAAAAAGGCTATAATCAAGCGGTTTTCTGGAGGTTTTCGGTTCCGATCTAGCCGGTTTCAAAAATCACTGGTAAGTATAGGTGCGAATCTAACTTTGCTTATCGCCACCAGATAGACGGACAGACACAATTTAAATAACATCAAAAAATATGTAACGAAAACACGAAATATATATTATGTATATTCGTAATAATTTTTTATATAGGGTAAAAAAAAGGCTTAAATCTATCGGTTTTCTGGAGGTTTTCGGTTCCGATCGAGCCGGTTTCAAAAATCACTGGTAAGTATGAGTGCGAATCTAACTTTGCTTATCGCCACCAGATAGACGGACAGACACAATTTAAATAACATCAAAAAAATATGTAACGAAAACACAAAATATATAGTATGTATTCGTAATAATTTCTATATAGGGTAAAAAAAAGGCTTAAATCTAGCGGTTTTCTGGAGGTTTTCGGTTCCGATCTAGCCGGTTTCAAAAATCACTGGTAAGTATAGGTGCGAATCTTACTTTGCTTATCGCCACCAGATAGACGGACAGACACAATTTAAATAACATCAAAAAAATATGTAACGAAAACACGAAATATATAGTATGTATATTCGTAATAATTTTTATATAAGGTAAAAAAAGACTTAAATCTAGCGGTTTTCTGGAGGTTTTCGGTTCCGATCTAGCGGGTTTCGAAAATCACTGGTAAGTATGAGTGCGAATCTAACTTTGCTTGTCGCCACCAGATAGACAGACAGACACAATTTAAATAACATCAAAAAATATGTAACCAAAACACGAAATATATATTATGTATATTCGTAATAATTTTTATATAGGGTAAAAAAAAGGCTTAAATCTATCGGTTTTCTGCAGGTTTTCGGTTCCGATCTAGCCGGTTTCAAAAATCACTGGTAAGTATGAGTGCGAATCTAACTTTGCTTATCGCCACCAGATAGACGGACAGACACAATTTAAATAACATCAAAAAAATATGTAACGAAAACACAAAATATATAGTATGTATTCGTAATAATTTCTATATAGGGTAAAAAAAAGGCTTAAATCTAGCGGTTTTCTGGAGGTTTTCGGTTCCGATCTAGCCGGTTTCAAAAATCACTGGTAAGTATAGGTGCGAATCTTACTTTGCTTATCGCCACCAGATAGACGGACAGACACAATTTAAATAACATCAAAAAAATATGTAACGAAAACACGAAATATATAGTATGTATATTCGTAATAATTTTTATATAAGGTAAAAAAAGACTTAAATCTAGCGGTTTTCTGGAGGTTTTCGGTTCCGATCTAGCGGGTTTCGAAAATCACTGGTAAGTATGAGTGCGAATCTAACTTTGCTTGTCGCCACCAGATAGAGAGACAGACACAATTTAAATAACATCAAAAAATATGTAACCAAAACACGAAATATATATTATGTATATTCGTAATAATTTTTATATAGGGTAAAAAAAAGGCTTAAATCTATCGGTTTTCTGCAGGTTTTCGGTTCCGATCTAGCGGGTCTCAAAAATCACTGGTAAGTATGAGTGCGAATCTAACTTTGCTTATCGCCACCAGATAGACGGACAGACACAATTTAAATAACATCAAAAAAAATGTAGCGAAAACACGAAATATATATTATGTATATTCGTAATAGTTTTTATATAGGGTAAAAAAAAGGCTTAAATCTAGCGGTTTTCGGGAGGTTTTCGGGTTCGATCTAGCGGGTTTCAAAAATCACTGGTAAGTATGAGTGTGAATCTCACTTTGCTTATCGCCACCAGATAGACGGACAGACACAATTTAAATAACATCAAAAAATATGTAACGAAAACACGAAATATATATTATGTATATTCGTAATAATTTTTTATATAGGGTAAAAAAAAGGCTTAAATCTATCGGTTTTCTGGAGGTTTTCGGTTCCGATCGAGCCGGTTTCAAAAATCACTGGTAAGTATGAGTGCGAATCTAACTTTGCTTATCGCCACCAGATAGACGGACAGACACAATTTAAATAACATCAAAAAATATGTAACGAAAACACGAAATATATATTATGTATATTCGTAATAATTTTTTATATAGGGTAAAAAAAAGGCTTAAATCTATCGGTTTTCTGGAGGTTTTCGGTTCCGATCGAGCCGGTTTCAAAAATCACTGGTAAGTATGAGTGCGAATCTAACTTTGCTTATCGCCACCAGATAGACGGACAGACACAATTTAAATAACATCAAAAAAATATGTAACGAAAACACAAAATATATAGTATGTATTCGTAATAATTTCTATATAGGGTAAAAAAAAGGCTTAAATCTAGCGGTTTTCTGGAGGTTTTCGGTTCCGATCTAGCCGGTTTCAAAAATCACTGGTAAGTATAGGTGCGAATCTAACTTTGCTTATCGCCACCAGATAGACGGACAGACACAATTTAAATAACATCAAAAAAATATGTAACGAAAACACGAAATATAGAGTATGTATATTCGTAATAATTTTTATATAGGGTAAAAAAAAGGCTTAAATCTATCGGTTTTCTGGAGGTTTTCGGTTCCGATCTAGCCGGTTTCAAAAATCACTGGTAAGTATGAGTGCGAATCTAACTTTGCTTATCGCCACCAGATAGACGGACAGACACAATTTAAATAACATCAAAAAATATGTAACGAAAACACGAAATATATATTATGTATATTCGTAATAATTGTTTATATAGGGTAAAAAAAAGGCTTAAATCTATCGGTTTTCTGGAGGTTGTCGGTTCCTATCGAGCCGGTTTCAAAAATCACTGGTAAGTATGAGTGCGAATCAAACTTTGCTTATCGCCACCAGATAGACGGACAGACACAATTTAAATAACATCAAAAAAATATGTAACGAAAACACGAAATATATAGTATGTATATTCGTAATAATTTCTATATAGGGTAAAAAAAGGGTTAAATCTAGCGGTTTTCTGGAGGTTTTCGGTTTCGATCTAGCGGGTTTCAAAAATCACTGGTAAGTATGAGTGCGAATCTAACTTTGCTTATCGCCACCAGATAAACGGACAGACACAATTTAAATAACATCAAAAAAAATGTAACGAAAACACGAAATATATATTATGTATAGTCGTAATAATTTTTATATAGGGTAAAAAAAGGCTAAAATCTAGCGGTTTTCTGGATGTTTTCGGTTCCGATCTAGTGGGTTTCGAAAATCACTGGTAAGTATGAGTGCGAATCTAACTTTGCTTATCGCCACCAGATAGACGGACAGACACAATTTAAAAAACATCAAAAAACACGAAATATATATTATGTATATTCGTAATAATTTTTATAATGGTAAAAAAAAGGCTAAAATCTAGCGGTTTTCTGGAGGTTTTTGGTTCCGATCTAGCGGGTTTCGAAAATCACTGGTAAGTATGAGTCTAACTTTGTTATCGCCACCAGATAGACGGACAGACACAATTTAAATAACATAAAAAAATATGTAACGAAAACACGAAATATATATTATGTATATTCGTAATAATTTTTATATAGGGTAAAAAAAAGGCTTGAATCTAGCGGTTTTCTGGAGGTTTTCGGTTTCGATTTAGCGGGTTTCAACCCTCACTGGTAAGTATGAGTGCGAATCTTACCTTGCTTATCGCCACCAGATAGACGGACAGACGCAATTTAAAAAACATCAACAAGATATGTAACGAAAACACGAAATATATATTATGTACATTCGTAATAATTTGTATATAGGGTAAAAAAAGGCGAAACTCTAGCGGTTTTCTGGAGGTTTTTGGTTCCGATCTAGCGGGTTTTGAAAATCACTGGTAAGTATGAGTGCGAATCTAACTTTGCTTATCGCCACCAGATAGACGGACAGACACAATTTAAATAACATCAAAAAAATATGTAACGAAAACATGAAATATATATGTACATTCGTAATAATTTTTATATAGGGTAAACAAAAAGGCTTAAATCTAGCGGTTTTCTGGAGGTTTTCGGTTTCGATTAAGCGTGTTTCAACCCTCACTGGTAAGTATGAGTGCGAATCTAACTTTGCTTATCGTCACCAGATAGACGGACAGACACAATTTAAATAACATCAAAAAAATATGTAACGAAAACACCAAAATATATATTATGTATATTCGTAATAATTTTTATATAGGGTAAAAAAAAGGCTGTAATCTAGCGGTTTTCTTGAGCTTTTTGGTTCCGATCTAGCGGGTTTCGAAAATCACTGGTAAGTATGAGTGCGAATCTTACTTTGCTTATCGCCACCAGATAGACAGAGAGACACAATTTAAATAACATCAAAAAAATATGTAACGAAAACACGAAATATATATCATGTATATTCGTAATAATTTTTATATCGGGTAAAAAAAGGCTTAAATCAAAGGTTTTCTGGAGGGTTTCGGTTCCGATCTAGCGGGTTTCGAAAATCACTGGTAAGTATGAGTGCGAATCTAACTTTGCTTATCGCCACCAGATTGACGGACAGACACAATTTAAATAACATCAAAAAAATATGTAACGAAAACACGAAATATATATTATTTATATTCGTTACAATTTTTATATATGGTAAAAAAGGCTAAAATCTAACGGTTTTCATTGGGTTTTCGGTTCCGATCTAGCGGGTTTCGAAAATCACTGGTAAGTATGAGTGCCAATCTTACTTTGCTTATCGCCACCAGATAGACGGACAGACACAATTTAAATAACATCAACAAAATATGTAACGAAAACACGAAATATATATTATGTACATTCGTAATAATTTTTATATAGGGTAAAAAAAGTCTAAAATCTAGCGGTTTTCTGGAGGTTTTTGGTTCCTATCTGGCGGGTTTCGAAAATCACTGGTAAGTATGAGTGCGAATCTAACTTTGCTTATCGCCACCAGATAGACGGACAGACGCAATTTAAATAACATCAAAAAATATGTAACGAAAACACGAAATATATATGTACATTCGTAATAATTATTGTATAGGGTAAACAAAAAGGCATTAATCTAGCGATTTTCTGGAGGTTTTCGGTTTCGATTTAGCGTGTTTCAACCCTCACTGGTAAGTATGAGTGCGAATCTAACTTTGCTTATCGTCACCAGATAGACGGACAGACACAATTTAAATAACATCAAAAAAATATGTAACGAAAACACCAAATATATATTATGTATATTCGTAATAGTTTTTATATAGGGTAAAAAAAAAGGCTTAAATCTAGCGGTTTTCGGGAGCTTTTTGGTTCCGATCTAGCGGGTTTCGAAAATCACTGGTAAGTATGAGTGCGAATCTTACTTTGCTTATCGCCACCAGATAGACGGAGAGACACAATTTAAATAACATAAAAAAATATGTAACGAAAACACGAAATATATATCATGTATATTCGTAATAATTGTTATATCGGGTAAAAAAACTCTTAAATCTAGCGTTTTTCTGGAGGGTTTCGGTTCCGATCTAGCGGGTTTCGAAAATCACTGGTAAGTATGAGTGCGAATCTAACTTTGCTTATCGCCACCAGATTGACGGACAGACACAATTTAAATAACATAAAAAAATATGTAACGAACACACGAAGTATATATTATGTACATTCGTAATAATTTTTATATAGGGTAAAAAAGAGGCTTAAATCTAGCGGTTTTCATGAGGTTTTCGGTTCCGATCTAGCAGGTTTCGAAAATCACTGGTAAGTATGAGTGCGAATCTAACTTTGCTTATCGCCACCAGATAGACGGACAGACGCAATTTAAAAAACATCAACAAAATATGTAACGAAAACACGAAATATATATTATGTACATTCGTAATAATTTGTATATAGGGTAAAAAAAGGCGAAACTCTAGCGGTTTTCTGGAGGTTTTTGGTTCCGATCTAGCGGGTTTTGAAAATCACTGGTAAGTATGAGTGCGAATCTAACTTTGCTTATCGCCACCAGATAGACGGACAGACACAATTTAAATAACATCAAAAAAATATGTAACGAAAACATGAAATATATATGTACATTCGTAATAATTTTTATATAGGGTAAACAAAAAGGCTTAAATCTAGCGGTTTTCTGGAGGTTTTCGGTTTCGATTAAGCGTGTTTCAACCCTCACTGGTAAGTATGAGTGCGAATCTAACTTTGCTTATCGTCACCAGATAGACGGACAGACACAATTTAAATAACATCAAAAAAATATGTAACGAAAACACCAAAATATATATTATGTATATTCGTAATAATTTTTATATAGGGTAAAAAAAAGGCTGTAATCTAGCGGTTTTCTTGAGCTTTTTGGTTCCGATCTAGCGGGTTTCGAAAATCACTGGTAAGTATGAGTGCGAATCTTACTTTGCTTATCGCCACCAGATAGACGGAGAGACACAATTTAAATAACATCAAAAAAATATGTAACGAAAACACGAAATATATATCATGTATATTCGTAATAATTTTTATATCGGGTAAAAAAAGGCTTAAATCAAAGGTTTTCTGGAGGGTTTCGGTTCCGATCTAGCGGGTTTCGAAAATCACTGGTAAGTATGAGTGCGAATCTAACTTTGCTTATCGCCACCAGATTGACGGACAGACACAATTTAAATAACATCAAAAAAATATGTAACGAAAACACGAAATATATATTATTTATATTCGTTACAATTTTTATATATGGTAAAAAAGGCTAAAATCTAACGGTTTTCATTGGGTTTTCGGTTCCGATCTAGCGGGTTTCGAAAATCACTGGTAAGTATGAGTGCCAATCTTACTTTGCTTATCGCCACCAGATAGACGGACAGACACAATTTAAATAACATCAACAAAATATGTAACGAAAACACGAAATATATATTATGTACATTCGTAATAATTTTTATATAGGGTAAAAAAAGTCTAAAATCTAGCGGTTTTCTGGAGGTTTTTGGTTCCTATCTGGCGGGTTTCGAAAATCACTGGTAAGTATGAGTGCGAATCTAACTTTGCTTATCGCCACCAGATAGACGGACAGACGCAATTTAAATAACATCAAAAAATATGTAACCAAAACACGAAATATATATGTACATTCGTAATAATTATTGTATAGGGTAAACAAAAAGGCATTAATCTAGCGATTTTCTGGAGGTTTTCGGTTTCGATTTAGAGTGTTTCAACCCTCACTGGTAAGTATGAGTGCGAATCTAACTTTGCTTATCGTCACCAGATAGACGGACAGACACAATTTAAATAACATCAAAAAAATATGTAACGAAAACACCAAATATATATTATGTATATTCGTAATAGTTTTTATATAGGGTAAAAAAAAAGGCTTAAATCTAGCGGTTTTCGGGAGCTTTTTGGTTCCGATCTAGCGGGTTTCGAAAATCACTGGTAAGTATGAGTGCGAATCTTACTTTGCTTATCGCCACCAGATAGACGGAGAGACACAATTTAAATAACATTAAAAAATATGTAACGAAAACACGAAATATATATCATGTATATTCGTAATAATTTTTATATCGGGTAAAAAAACTCTTAAATCTAGCGTTTTTCTGGAGGGTTTCGGTTCCGATCTAGCGGGTTTCGAAAATCACTGGTAAGTATGAGTGCGAATCTAACTTTGCTTATCGCCACCAGATTGACGGACAGACACAATTTAAATAACATAAAAAAATATGTAACGAACACACGAAGTATATATTATGTACATTCGTAATAATTTTTATATAGGGTAAAAAAGAGGCTTAAATCTAGCGGTTTTCATGAGGTTTTCGGTTCCGATCTAGCAGGTTTCGAAAATCACTGGTAAGTATGAGTGCGAATCTAACTTTGCTTATCGCCACCAGATAGACGGACAGACGCAATTTAAAAAACATCAACAAAATATGTAACGAAAACACGAAATATATATTATGTACATTCGTAATAATTTGTATATAGGGTAAAAAAAGGCGAAACTCTAGCGGTTTTCTGGAGGTTTTTGGTTCCGATCTAGCGGGTTTTGAAAATCACTGGTAAGTATGAGTGCGAATCTAACTTTGCTTATCGCCACCAGATTGACGGACAGACACAATTTAAATAACATCAAAAAAATATGTAACGAAAACATGAAATATATATGTACATTCGTAATAATTTTTATATAGGGTAAACAAAAAGGCTTAAATCTAGCGGTTTTCTGGAGGTTTTCGGTTTCGATTAAGCGTGTTTCAACCCTCACTGGTAAGTATGAGTGCGAATCTAACTTTGCTTATCGTCACCAGATAGACGGACAGACACAATTTAAATAACATCAAAAAAATATGTAACGAAAACACCAAAATATATATTATGTATATTCGTAATAATTTTTATATAGGGTAAAAAAAAGGCTGTAATCTAGCGGTTTTCTTGAGCTTTTTGGTTCCGATCTAGCGGGTTTCGAAAATCACTGGTAAGTATGAGTGCGAATCTTACTTTGCTTATCGCCACCAGATAGACGGAGAGACACAATTTAAATAACATCAAAAAAATATGTAACGAAAACACGAAATATATATCATGTATATTCGTAATAATTTTTATATCGGGTAAAAAAAGGCTTAAATCAAAGGTTTTCTGGAGGGTTTCGGTTCCGATCTAGCGGGTTTCGAAAATCACTGGTAAGTATGAGTGCGAATCTAACTTTGCTTATCGCCACCAGATTGACGGACAGACACAATTTAAATAACATCAAAAAAATATGTAACGAAAACACGAAATATATATTATTTATATTCGTTACAATTTTTATATATGGTAAAAAAGGCTAAAATCTAACGGTTTTCATTGGGTTTTCGGTTCCGATCTAGCGGGTTTCGAAAATCACTGGTAAGTATGAGTGCCAATCTTACTTTGCTTATCGCCACCAGATAGACGGACAGACACAATTTAAATAACATCAACAAAATATGTAACGAAAACACGAAATATATATTATGTACATTCGTAATAATTTTTATATAGGGTAAAAAAAGTCTAAAATCTAGCGGTTTTCTGGAGGTTTTTGGTTCCTATCTGGCGGGTTTCGAAAATCACTGGTAAGTATGAGTGCGAATCTAACTTTGCTTATCGCCACCAGATAGACGGACAGACGCAATTTAAATAACATCAAAAAATATGTAACCAAAACACGAAATATATATGTACATTCGTAATAATTATTGTATAGGGTAAACAAAAAGGCATTAATCTAGCGATTTTCTGGAGGTTTTCGGTTTCGATTTAGCGTGTTTCAACCCTCACTGGTAAGTATGAGTGCGAATCTAACTTTGCTTATCGTCACCAGATAGACGGACAGACACAATTTAAATAACATCAAAAAAATATGTAACGAAAACACCAAATATATATTATGTATATTCGTAATAGTTTTTATATAGGGTAAAAAAAAAGGCTTAAATCTAGCGGTTTTCGGGAGCTTTTTGGTTCCGATCTAGCGGGTTTCGAAAATCACTGGTAAGTATGAGTGCGAATCTTACTTTGCTTATCGCCACCAGATAGACGGAGAGACACAATTTAAATAACATAAAAAAATATGTAACGAAAACACGAAATATATATCATGTATATTCGTAATAATTTTTATATCGGGTAAAAAAACTCTTAAATCTAGCGTTTTTCTGGAGGGTTTCGGTTCCGATCTAGCGGGTTTCGAAAATCACTGGTAAGTATGAGTGCGAATCTAACTTTGCTTATCGCCACCAGATAGACGGACAGACACAATTTAAAAAACATCAACAAAATATGTAACGAAAACACGAAATATATTAGTATGTATATTCGTAATAATTTTTATATAGGGTAAAAAAAAGGCTTAAATCTATCGGTTTTCTGGAGGTTTTCGGTTCCGATCGAGCCGGTTTCAAAAATCACTGGTTATTATGAGTGCGAATCTAACTTTGCTTACCGACACCAGATAGACGGCGAGACACAATTTAAATAACATCAAAAAAAAATGTAACGAAAACACGAAATATATATTATGTATATTCGTAATAGTTTTTATATAGCGGCAAAAAAAAGGCTTAAATCAAGCGGTTTTCTGGAGGTTTTCGGTTTCGATTTAGCGGGTTTCAAAAATCACTGGTAAGTATGAGTGCGAATCTAACTTTGCTTATCGCCACCAGATAGACGGACAGACACAATTTAAATAACATCAAAAAAAAATGTAACGAAAACACGAAATATATATTATGTATATTCGTAATAATTTTTATAATGGTAAAAAAAAGGCTAAAATCTAGCGGTTTTCTGGAGGTTTTTCGTTCCGATCTAGCGGGTTTCGAAAATCACTGGTAAGTATGAGTCTAACTTTGTTATCGCCACCAGATAGACGGACAGACACAATTTAAATAACATCAAAAAAATATGTAACGAAAACACGAAATATATATTATGTACATTCGTAATAATTTGTATATAGGGTAAAAAAAGGCGAAACTCTAGCGGTTTTCTGGAGGTTTTTGGTTCCGATCTTGCGGGTTTTGAAAATCACTGGTAAGTATGAGTGCGAATCTAACTTTGCTTATCGCCACCAGATAGACGGACAGACACAATTTAAATAACATCAAAAAAATATGTAACGAAAACACGAAATATATATTATGTATATTCGTAATAATTTTTATATAGGGTAAAAAAAAGGCTTGAATCTAGCGGTTTTCTGGAGGTTTTCGGTTTCGATTTAGCGGGTTTCAACCCTCACTGGTAAGTATGAGTGCGAATCTAACTTTGCTTATCGCCACCAGATAGACGGACAGACGCAATTTAAAAAACATCAACAAAATATGTAACGAAAACACGAAATATATATTATGTACATTCGTAATAATTTGTATATAGGGTAAAAAAAGGCGAAACTCTAGCGGTTTTCTGGAGGTTTTTGGTTCCGATCTAGCGGGTTTTGAAAATCACTGGTAAGTATGAGTGCGAATCTAACTTTGCTTATCGCCACCAGATAGACGGACAGACACAATTTAAATAACATCAAAAAAATATGTAACGAAAACACGAAATATATATCATGTATATTCGTAATAATTTTTTTATCGGGTAAAAAAAGGCTTAAATCAAAGGTTTTCTGGAGGGTTTCGGTTCCGATCTAGCGGGTTTCGAAAATCACTGGTAAGTATGAGTGCGAATCTAACTTTGCTTATCGCCACCAGATTGACGGACAGACACAATTTAAATAACATCAAAAAAATATGTAACGAAAACACGAAATATATATTATTTATATTCGTTACAATTTTTATATATGGTAAAAAAGGCTAAAATCTAACGGTTTTCATTGGGTTTTCGGTTCCGATCTAGCGGGTTTCGAAAATCACTGGTAAGTATGAGTGCCAATCTTACTTTGCTTATCGCCACCAGATAGACGGACAGACACAATTTAAATAACATCAACAAAATATGTAACGAAAACACGAAATATATATTATGTACATTCGTAATAATTTTTATATAGGGTAAAAAAAGTCTAAAATCTAGCGGTTTTCTGGAGGTTTTTGGTTCCGATCTGGCGGGTTTCGAAAATCACTGGTAAGTATGAGTGCGAATCTAACTTTGCTTATCGCCACCAGATAGACGGACAGACGCAATTTAAATAACATCAAAAAATATGTAACGAAAACACGAAATATATATGTACATTCGTAATAATTATTGTATAGGGTAAACAAAAAGGCATTAATCTAGCGATTTTCTGGAGGTTTTCGGTTTCGATTTAGCGTGTTTCAACCCTCACTGGTAAGTATGAGTGCGAATCTAACTTTGCTTATCGTCACCAGATAGACGGACAGACACAATTTAAATAACATCAAAAAAATATGTAACGAAAACACCAAATATATATTATGTATATTCGTAATAATTTTTATATAGGGTAAAAAAAGGCTTAAATCTAGCGGTTTTCGGGAGCTTTTTGGTTCCGATCTAGCGGGTTTCGAAAATCACTGGTAAGTATGAGTGCGAATCTTACTTTGCTTATCGCCACCAGATTGACGGACAGACACAATTTAAATAACATCAAAAAAATATGTAACGAAAACACGAAATATATATCATGTATATTCGTAATAATTTTTATATCGGGTAAAAAAAGGCTTAAATCTAGCGGTTTTCTGGAGGGTTTCGGTTCCGATCTAGCGGGTTTCGAAAATCACTGGTAAGTATGAGTGCGAATCTTACTTTGCTTATCGCCACCAGATAGACGGACAGACACAATTTAAATAACATCAAAAAATATGTAACGAAAACACGAAATATATATTATGTATATTCGTAATAATTTTTATATAGGGTAAAAAAAAGGCTTGAATCTAGCGGTTTTCTGGAGGTTTTCGGTTTCGATTTAGCAGGTTTCAACCCTCACTGGTAAGTATGAGTGCGAATCTAACTTTGCTTATCGCCACCAGATAGACGGTCAGACACAATTTAAATAACATCAAAAAAATATGTAACGAAAACACGAAATATATATTATTTATATTCGTAATAATTTTTATATAGGTAAAAAAAGGCTTAAATCTAGCGGTTTTCTGGAGGTTTTTGGTTCCGATCTAGCGGGTTTCAAAAATCACTGGTAAGTATGAGTGCGAATCTAACTTTGCTTATCGCCACCAGATAGACGGACAGACACAATTTAAATAACATAAAAAAAATATGTAACGGAAACACGAAATATATAGTATGTATATTTGTAATAATTTTTATATAGGGTAAAAAAAGGCTAAAATCTAACGGTTTTCTGGAGGTTTTTGGTTCCGATCTTGCGGGTTTCAAAAATCACTGGTCAGTATGAGTGCGAATCTTACTTTGCTTATCGCCACCAGATAGACGGACAGACACAATTTAAATAACATCAAAAAAATATGTAACGAAAACACGAAATATATATTATGTACATTCGTAGTAATTTTTATATAGGGTAAAAAAGGCCCAAATCTAGCGGTTTTCTGGAGGTTTTTTGTTCCGATCTAGCGGGTTTAAAAAATCACTGGTAAGTATGAGTGCGAATCTAACTTTGCTTATCGCCACCAGATGGACGGACAGACACATTTTAAATAACATTAAAAAAATATGTAACGAAAACACGAAATATATATTATGTACATTCGTAGTAATTTTTATATAGGGTAAAAAAAGGTTAAAATCTAACGGTTTTCTGGAGGGTTTTTGTTCCGATCTAGCGGGTTTCAAAAATCACTGGTTAGTGAGTGCGAATCTAACTTTGCTTATCGCCACCAGATGGACGGACAGACACATTTTAAATAACATCAAAAAATATGTAACGAAAACACGAAATATATATTATATGGTGTGGGATGTATTGGGTGAAAATTTCAGATTCATGCGAGTAGTATTTTTCTGTGGTCATTTATACATAAATAACACTAAACAATAAAACATTTTGAAAATTTTGCAAAATTCAGAAGGTGCAGGCTATTATTATTTTTACTATTTTTCACTAGTTTTGGCTATTCTACATTCATGAAAACCCTTTTACAGCCTGAAAATAGTCCTAAATTACAGTACTATATCAGATTTAACCATATATATCAATTCATAGCTTTTGAGGATGTTTTAGGACCTGCAATGTCACATGAAACCACTTTTTCACCGAAAAATGATGGATTTTGAGTCCCGTAGAGCCCTAACCGCTACTTTTGGCCTGCATCTTCTGAATTTTGTAAAATTTTCAAAATGTTTGATTGTTTAGTGTTATTTATGTGTAAATGAACACACCAAAAAAATACTACTCGCATAAATCTGAAATTTTCACCCATTACGTCCCACCCCTAATATTATGTATATTCATAATAATTCTCATATAGGGTTAAAAAAAAGGCTAAAATCTAGCGGTTTTCTGGAGGTTTTTGGTTCCGATCTAGCGGGTTTTGAAAATCACAGTTCGAACCGCTTGTAAGTATGTGCGAATCTAACAGATAGATGGAAAGAAAGATCCGGAAAATACGAAAACCATCTTGATGAAGGTAATTTTAAAATATACCCCCCCCACACACACACACACAGCGTCGCCGTCTGCGAGCGTCTGTCTATTAAGTAAACGAAATTTCAAGACAATCTCTTCAACGCCTCCATATCTTGGATAGCTAACCAGGGTAGAAAAACCCGGCCACCCGCCGGGCCGGCTGCAGTCTATAGAAATTCATGATTGAT
This sequence comes from Sepiola atlantica, assembly GCA_963556195.1. Lineage (NCBI taxonomy): Eukaryota > Metazoa > Mollusca > Cephalopoda > Sepiida > Sepiolidae > Sepiola > Sepiola atlantica. The sequence continues at coordinate 47,235,640 of OY744549.1, forward strand.
TACTATTATTTCAGCCATTATCGATCACTTTCGGATCGATACATTCGAAGGGATTGGAGCGGAACGGACCACAATGGTCCTGGTTGGTATTTTGAAATGCAACCGAGGCATGAAGTTGGACGGAATTATCTTGATAACCAGCGCCATCTTGCGGGAGATCTCGATTTTATGTCTGCTCGCTACTTCTAAATTTGCATTTTGGCGATAGTGATTGGTTAGCTTCTATCTTAAACCCACGATCTCGCATATATATATATATATATATATATATATATATATATATATATATATATTTTTTTTTTCTCCTAAACTTGTCACTAGTGTTCATTACAAATTATTTTTAGGTTTTAGTCGTATTCAATCATTTCCACGTTTTACTCTGATGAGTGTGGACGAAAACCGGTTCAGTACATTAATTAATTTCTTTTTAATCGTTTTCTCTCGTTTTTTTATATTTGTTTAATCTCATTCGACCCTCCAAAAAATGTCCCAAACGTCCGTATTCCTCGCCGTTATCAAATTTTGTACCACTAAAAATTTATTTATATATATATATATATATATATATATATATATATATATATATATACAGGGTGTCCCAAAATAATGTATACACCCTTTGAATTGTTATAAGTCGTTCAATTTACTGATTTTTATTTGCAAGATTGATAAACAAGATTGAGTAAGAATATTCATTTAAAAATACTGACAGTAAAATTAACAAAAACATAGAAAATTAACTTTTAACAAAGATAAAGGCTACTTAGGGTAATTTCAGAATGTTCATAAAATGAACCCTCATCCTAACCCCAACCCGTTCTGCTCAATACACTTTCCATATAGTGAAGACGTGAAGAATTGTACCTACAAACGTCCTGCGACATTTACTCCGGTATTTGAGCACATTCTACTACAATTACTACTCCCATTTGTTTGCTATTACTTCAGGTTTCTTGCTTTAAACATTGTAGCCTTTACGTTTATTAAAAGTTAATTTTCTATGTTTTTGTTAATTTTACTTTCAGTATTTTTAAATGTGTATCTTACTGTTTTACTCTTTTATCAATTTTGTTTGCAAATCAAACTCAGTAAATTGAACGAGTTATAACGATTCAAAGGGTGTATACATTATTTTGGGACACCCTGTATATATAGTCTCGGAAGTTTCTCATCCATTAAAACCATATTAAAAAAAAAACAAAAAAAAACTTATAGTCCCAAGTTTTCAGTGGAAAATCACTCATGTAAGTCAATTTATTTTTTACAGTTATTATATTAGTTATTTTCTAACACTATTTTAAGGGATCATCAGTTGTTTACCATGAAAAACTGTTTCGGGAATTTAAAAACAAGACAGTATTTAATTTCATGGCTTCCCAGCAGAGTTGATCAGACCCCACTTCCCTTAAAAGACAAAAACATAAACGTCCCTTATACTAAATCTACGTTTTGTTCCATATAAATGTTTTGCTAACTTATATTAGTTATTTAAAAAAAAAAATTTTTTTCTTTACCTGTGCTGTTCTTCTGTCTAATAAAATGTATCCGTTACTTACAAAAATGTTGCTCCATATATATATATATATATATATATATATATATATATATATATATATATATATATATATATATATATATGTGTGTGTGTGTGTGTGTGTGTGTGTGTGTGTGTGTGTGTGAGGAATAAAAGAAACAATGTTTCAGACAAAATGTAAAAATGAAAATGTTTCAAAATATTTCAATTGTTAAAATACAATCATCGTCAGTTGGTAGTAATTTAAAATGAATGACAGCAAGGAATTAAACAAAGAAGGGGGAGGGGGAGGAAGAAGGACCCAAAGTTGTAGAAGTTATCCGTTATCATAATGATTTAGGTTAATTTCGATTAGAATCGATCTGGCAGAAGATGTAGAAATATTATAGAATCCTGGTCTTTGAATAATTGATGTTATTATGACGTAGGATTAAACATGATTCTATGAGACGACGGAGTTTAGTGTCGTGTATATTACTACTAATTTTTAACAATTGAAATATTTTGGTAGAACTATTCAATATGTGTTTTTGAGTTTATTTTTGCTAGTTTTATTTGCTTATCCTTTATTCCATTTTTATTTTTACATATATATATATATATATATATATATATATATATATATATATATATATATATATATATATATATATATATAAAATGCATCGTTCCTTTCATTAAGTAGAACGCTTTTATGACGTCAACCCGCAACATAAAGTGTTAAAATTATCGCCGTTCATTTGCTGTTCAATACTGCCGAGTGGTAAAGGCGTTGTGATTTGAGTTGCAAAATACTTGGGGTTTCGAATCGCGTGACCGGTAGTGAATAGTCATGTCTCTATGCTGATGAGTCCCGATTATTAAGGACGAAACGTATACGTACATAGATAATAAACAATAACAAATATATATATATATATATATATATATATATATATATATATATATATATATATATATATATATAATTGTGCAGCATTCCTTCTTTTATGCATGTTTGATCAAACAGGAGTGCCAACTTCTGCTTATTCAGCTTTTGATCCGTTTTTTCTAGTCTTCGTACGACGGATTTCATGTTATAATCCAAGGAGTGTAAAAAATCTCCGTATTTTGTGCGAATGTTTTCGACCGACATCGGTCGTCGTCAGGCGGTTGCAAAATGAAATAAATTGGTGAATCTATCAAAAAGGCGCCATTTTAAATTATTTCAATAATTCAATACTAGCGACACCCGTGTAAATTACACGAAATGTTGTTTTCAATACTAATTATCTTGTTCCTAACCTATACATGTTTGAATAAAATATGATAAGATTTGGACTTGTATATTTATTTTAAAAAAATGAGCAATACATGAAACAATTTACAAAACTTCTTTATATACAATATTTCTAGTGACGATAATATTTCGACGACTAAACCTTACTTTGTAAATGTTTTCGATTAAATCAAATTTGGCTCCAATTCATGAATATTTGTTTACCTCTCTCCAGGAGTTAGGCACAAGGCCAGTTTTATCTTACTCCCACAAGTAAGATGTGACCCAAGGTCGGGTCGGGAAAGTGGGGTTTGAAAAGCCAGCGCTTGAGAAAGTGAGCACTCTCGCCATTAAACATTGCCTGGGTAGCCCCGTTGGCATTCCCCGGTAGGGCGCCTCAGGCAGTAAGCAATAAACTTACTCCTCCCCAAAGAGGGGAGGCAAAGCCTGGGAAGGTGGACCTCCTAGAACTGCACAGGACAGACCCATACACAGGCGTAAATCAAGCCTCGAAGGCCAAGACAATATCAGTCTATGGGGTGCAGTATCCATCGGAAAAGATACTACACTTCGATCCCGGCCAAAAGGCAACTTAAACTTTTATTTATCAAAAATGTATACATTTTACAAAAACATATGATCCTGATGTGGCACAAGGCCAAAAAGGGGTATGGGAGGAAGTCGGGGTCGGGTGTCGTCCACATGGTCTATACCCTAGAGACTAGCTTCAGTTACCACAATACCACATTCACTCTATGGACTTCAGCTACTTAAAAAATACTCAGGTGTTTGAAATGAATTTTTATTTACAGAAAAATATGTACAATGTTGATGATGGGAATGGGAGAACAAAAAACTAAGCCTTAAATAATCCCCCCCCCCCCAAAATAAATAAAAAGCAAAGGGATGATAAAAATAAAGAACAAAATTAAATGCTAATTATGGTAAGTTAGTAGGACAATATTCCCAACGCCGAAGACCACACAAGTTTTAGGAGATTTGAAACACGATTTGATAAAGAGGTCTTACCTCGAAATATATAATGGAACACAGTTACTAGATCACTGTGTATAAGTTGAGACTAAATCAAGGACGATTTACTAAAAAAAAAAAAAAAATTACTTCGCTTTTTTCTTCCTTCTCAACTTCTTGCATTGTGATAGCCTTCTATGAACTTTCTACATATTAAACATATTATTTGAATTATTCTGCTCGACTTGATCTGAATTCACTATGTGTTCTGCTTTGGACCAGAAATACTGGTATACTTTCCCTAGCAAGTTAACTTTACGATCGTGTTCAACCAGCACAAGCACATCACATATGTGTCACCTGTGTTTTTTTAGGACAATAATTATTTTGTAAAGAAAATAAAACAAAAACTTGTTCAATTACAATGTAGGTCTATAATTTATAAGTCCTAACTCTGTGTTTTTGGACCGACGCTCTTTTTTTTTTTTTTTAGCTTTTTTGTGAGATTGAGCCCAAGTCCGATAATTAGACTTCTGAAAAGTTTCATATGCAAAAAAAATTCTTGGCTATAGATATCTATTCCTGGTTGTTGATGTATGTACGAAACGGATTCGAAACCCGAGTCACTTGCATGCCAAGCGAGTACTCTGCCACTGAGCTACCTCACAACATAAAATAAAGTCTATTAACTAACACAGATTAAGCAAACCGCGGCGAAGGTCGACTGTGGAATATACCTACTCTTCTCAACAAGGAGTTTAGTTATCCAACTACTTAGAACCCAGGCCGATGTCTCACAAGTAGGAGTTTATACCTGCTGTCATCCAACAAGCTAACCCAGCGAGCAAAAAATATTATTATTAATCTTTCAAAACAAACTTTAAAATATAAAACTAACCCTAGTTGCTGCTCCGATGAAGGCCGTAGATGTCAAAAGGCCTGATCAAGCGATTACCGCACTCCCTAATAATTTTTATTAATATCATCTCATCGGAAAGTATAGTAAATACATATGTAAATTTGTTTCCCCAATTATATCATTGACCAACAAATTCAACTATTTAAAATAATGCTAATAATAATAATAATAATAATAATAATAATAAT